>CALNHX010001548.1:0-218956 GCA_940337035.1 Agriotes lineatus
GTGTTAAGTTGAACAACCAGGCTCTGCTAAACCTTCTATCCCAGCAACAGCAATTTTCACACTTTAAAACACAAAGAATCTGTCATATGACGTTAGTCACTGCGCAAACAAAATCTCTCTATCCACCGTTACTGATTACTTGTCATTTAAACTGTAACCAAACTTTGTATGTTTGACAACTTTCCACATATTGCTAATTCATCAAATATGATCACAGCGCCTTTCATGACCTACCTTGAGAGTCAATCTAGTTTCTGTGACCTGTAACGTTATACACACACATACTTCATTTATTTGTTAAAAATAGCGTTTATGGTTTCAGTCGCAATGTCCTTATGTGGCTTTCTTTCGCACGTCAGTCCCATTTTTAAGAACCGAGATAATAAACTTTTGAACAAAGACGGTGGACCTATACCTCCCTCCATCTTGTATGATTTGTTGAAGTTAAATTGACCGTCGCCCATGTTAATTGGCCCTCGGCCATGCCCTCCGAGTCAGACAGTATAAATAGCCGTAAAATACGCGGAAATCGCCCACTTCCATTTGCGATTTGGTCACGACCACATCGTTGCCATTTTGCTGTGTAAGTTTCGTAGCTGCTGATTATGACAGCTTGGCTGTCGAAATATGTATTTAGCAGTTGTTAAACATTTGTTTGGTGAGGAGTTTTAACAATTTGTGATATGTTCAAGATAGCTAAATATTCCGATAATCCACTGACAAAAAAATTATTTGATCTGTTTTTCCTTTATTTTTTCGATCTAAAAAATGTTGATCCTTTTAACGCCTCTTTTACACGTGGATACCGTATGCGAGATACAGTATGAGGGATACAGAATCGCGGTCCTTTCAGACGCGGTGACTATATCGGATACGCGGGGCCTTCAGTCGCTTGCGAGAACAGTCCAGTGCTGTGCCGTTATGGACCTAGCATTGTTGTTTTTGTTTCCGTCGAAATAGTCTTGAGTGTGCTGTACTATAAAGACAGGGATACGGCTTTACTATAAACTGATATATTTCTTGCAGTCAAATATTGGACGCTCAATGATCGCACAGACTATACCTATAGTAACGAATGTACTGTGAAATTTTTGCTCTTAGAGGCTCAATTTCCAGTTTTATCTTTTCTATTCGCCTGAGATATTTCAATAGCTTAAAGTCTTTGCTCTTGCTTTGTAGAGAGCACCCAGGATTCTCTGCTGTACGTTGCTGGCGCACATACTGCATTGTACACTGTTTTCCTGTTTCCTTCGACACTTCCCCAAACACTTATTCACCGCATAGTACAGTTTTGCTCCGCCACTTATTCTTTCGTTTATCTCACTGTTTATGTTACCTAATTTATTTATAACCCACCTAAATATTGTTCTCCTTCTAATCTGTTTTCTTCCCATTTGGGTGTATTGTCATTCCCATATCCTGCAAAGTTTCGTGGGAGACTTGTAGGTTTTGTTAAAGTTCTGAATTGATCCTGATATTAATGCTACATCATCGACAAAGGTAAAATACGAGACATAAACTGGTAATAGGTTTCTGTCGCCCACGTGCAATTTGTGATAGTTAATTTAACTTTTTTTATGACTTCATCTACTACAATTATAAATAAGAAGGGACTCAGAATTCCCTCTTTACTGTGGTCAATCCTTTTCTCTATTATCTGTTTTAGAGTGAATATCCGGTCTTAAGGGCGTTTATTTTTCCACAATCCACTTTGTTCTCCCTCTAGTTGCAGTTCTATTTCGTTTCTTAATCGTTGCTCCAATACTCTCTCGAAGATCTTGCTTACACTACACTCAGTAATGAGATTCCTCTTCCTCTCTTTTTTGTAAATCGGTAGTAAAATTGCTAATTCCTAATCTTTTGGCATATTTTTATTTTTCCATACTTTAGTTACTTTAGTTAGCAATGTGAAACCAACTTTTTCTATATACTTAAGCATTTCAGGGTAAATTTCATTTGCTTGTGCAGACTTCCCTAGTTTCAATTTTTCAAGTGCCCGTTGATTTTTTTCTGATGTTATTTAATTATCTCTACTTAAATTGTTGGTTAGTCTTTCGGTTTGTGTCTCTTTCATAACTTTCTCATTTGTTGGCGTTAGTTCCTTGAAATACTCTCCCCATATTTCTTCGTTATGAACTTATTTTCTTGTTTCAGACAGGTTTGCTTTCTTTCCCTATTATTTTAATTATTTTATAGAACAGCTTTTGATTATTATTATTGAAGTTTTTCTCCATATTTCTCCCAAATTCTTCCCATGTCCCCACTTTCGCTTACTTTACTGCTTCTTTTGCTCTATCTGCTTGGTCATTAACATAATGTTGCACTGGAATTTTGTAAAAAATATATGCACTAATTCTACTTATTTGCTATTTAGACTTGCGTATTCCACGTTGCTATGTGTACCATATCTATATGCGTATCCTTTTTCATCGATTCATTATCGTTTTCTTGCCTGTTCATCATCATTTCGACCATACTTATCTAATAGTTTTTTTATTCTGATCAGGGTTGTTTTCTTTTTCTACAAGTCTTCCTTGAATTTTATTCCACGCCAATAACTTTCCATTTAGTATCAGTTTCTGGTATACAATTTTAGCATTATTTTTCTTTTTTTTTTTGGTTCGTTACTTTCCTAATCTCAACTTGTATTGTTCTCTCTTTTTTTAACTTGCTATTTGTATATAAAAACTTTCTTGCGTTTCAGTTTTTATTTTTCAATATGTCCAACTTTTTCCTCCAGCTATTGATTTCAACTACACGTCTCTGGTACAATTTTCTACATTGCTTTTACTTTCAGAAACTCATTCTTCTCTTTTTTTCGTGTCCGTATCGGAACAATCACTATCTGCCCTATTTCTTGCCACGAACATTAGTTAACAAGAGCACCAAACACTGCCGTGTTTGGAAAGCATAAGCCGCGTTCGCGCCATCTATTCACATCGTTGCTCATGATGCACATCACAGTAGCCGCTACTACAATGAGTTCACTGGGTGTGACACCTGCTGTTCGCCACTTTCGTCTGTATGAAAGGAAAGTTTCACTCCCATTTGATTTGAGTTTTCAGTTATCAATCTAATTTCCCGAGATGGATTCGTATAAAGTCCACAGCAGGTGCTGGAGACAAATGTTTTGACTTGTATTCGCATGGATTATTTCCTGCTTCTTGTCGATTATTTGAATTATAGCAATCAATGAGATTTGGTTTTCAGCTATTTTTGTCCATGTTTTTTCTATCCACTATTTTATTGTTTAAAATTTTCACTTCCATTGCTATTTAATATGGCATACTGACGAATGTATAGAAACCAACAGCATGGAAGAGAATAGGGAGAAAATTGCAGTAACACAGAGATACGAAACTTCTATCAGAAATTAAGAGAGGAGTAAACAAGAACCCCAGAAAAGTTTAGCATACTGCAGAAGTAAAGAAGATTTACTAGGAAGACTGGATAGATTATCACAATACTTGAAAAAGCTGTGGAATGAGAAAAACCATCCAGAACAAAAAAGCGATGAAAGTGTAATGTTAGAAATAGGAAATAGTGCATCGGAGCAAAAAATCAGAAAAACCATAAGGAGCATATAAAATAACGAGAGAAAAAAGTACGGATGGGAATAGGATATCTGCAGAAATCCTATAATGTTACAAATGCGAATAACCGACGTGCCGCTATACACCTTATACCAGGGATGTTCTCTTTCTGTTGAGCCTAACACACAAAAAGACCTTGGTTTTTCAAAAAGCTTTATTATAGCTTCTGAAAATATTCTCCGCCACAGTCAATATGTTTTTGCATAGAAATGAACCAATCTTCAAAACACTTTTTCCACATCTCCGAAGGCATGTTATTTTGTTTCCTTTTGAAAGGCTTCAACAGCTTCATCGGCCGATGCAAATCGCATTCCACGCAACTTATCCTTAACTTGAGAAAACATCAAAAAGTCATTAGGTGCCAAATCAGGACTGTATGCTGGATGACCCATTTTTTCAATGTTTTGCTGGGTCAAAAATTCACTTGTTCGAGCAGCAGCGTGCAAAGTGGCTTTATCATGGCGCACGATGATCTTTCCCCTCGGGCGCTTTTCACGAATGCGTTTGATAACCGTACGCAAACAAACTTTTGTATACCATTCGGCATTAACAGACCTACGATCATCAAGCGTCACAATTGCGACATGCCCAGTAAGACCGATAAAACTGGCGATCATTTTCTTATTGCGGCTCTTTTCACGAATAACTTTGGTAGGAGCCTTCTCACTTTCAAACACCCAAACAGCTGACTGGGGTCGTATGAATATATCCAACTTTCTTCACCTGTAACAATGTTATATACGAGACGGTTAGTGACCAAAGCGTTGGAGTGTAACTTTACACCAATCGATACTATCCCTCTTCTAAGCTTGTGTGGTATCCACCGCGCTTATAGTTTCCGTACCTTCAAGTGATCGTGCGGGATGCTGTTGATTGCTTTTACACCTATGCCTAAGACTGCCTGAATCGCACGGACGGTAACATGACCATTTTCCTCTATCATTTTACATACGATGGTGATGTTTTTCTCAGTGTATTTCTCGTCACTTAGTACAAATTACTTGCGTTAGACTTACAAACATCCACGCTCACTTGTTATAACAACATCTCCGTAAAAAAGTCATTGCTTACTAGATAGGCCCTACAGAAGTAATAAAGCTATCAACTCGTTTCCACACCATTCAGGAGGTAGAGTTGAACGGCGCGTTTTTTTTAACGTGGTATCCACAGTAGGCCTAACCCACACTCCAAACTTACATGCAGAGTTTCTGCCGTTTTGTACAATGAGATGTCTCTGGTTCATTATGTTCACTATATGTCAAATCTTGTTTGCCTCCCGTCTCCAACACCCACTCCAACGAATCAAAGTCGCTATTAGCCTCGTTTGGGTATTTGGGATCGGAATCCACTACCAAATCGGGAATGTTTTCACATGCTGTTCCGTTACAATATAGACACGGCACTGGGAATTTTAAACCTGTTTTCTGACATCCACACGCTCCTGCACAGCCTTTTTTACATCTGCAGGATATTGATTTTAAAATGGCGTCGGAGGCTGTTTCCGACGTAGCCCGAACAGCATCGATCCCGTTCCTCCTTTTCTTCCAGCCACATTGCTCAGGATCTTTTTATCTGCCGCACTACATCGCAACTTGGTAACACACTCCCAGACAATGCTGCCTTGTCCCTCGCAAAAACTGGTGCATCTACCCCATTTATAGATCCAGAACCTGTATTTGGTATACCCAAACAAAGCATCCGAACAGCGCTAGAAAAATGGACCGCTAGGCAACATGCTTCTCGCTGGAATGCCACACAGGGACATACACTGGGGAAGAAAATAATTAGAACGCCTTCTCGCAGACTAACAACTGATGTCCTCCATCTAGGACGAACTCATATTAGACTGCTGGTAGGACTAGTTACAGGACACTGCCACCTGAGAAAATACCTACAAAAAAATAGGTATACGCAGAGGGGATATACTCTATAGGTTATTCCAGGAAGAGGAGGAGACAGCCTCACACATAATCTCCGACTGTCCAGCGCTATTCCGCAAAAGACAGCAACTCTTCGGGGGGATTTCACATGGAGCAGCTCTCACCCACGAGCACCTCGTAAAAACATCCTACAACTCGTTGAAGGTGCAGAACTATTTTAATAGGATCAGAGGGGCACAAAAGATCACAGAGTCGAAGTGCAAAACTGGGCCTACTAACCCATCCAAATCCCCGCATTAAATAAATCAATCAATCAATGGTGCCTTGCAGCATCGTTTGTAGGTGGAAGGAACGGACGCGAGATTAAATATGTTCTTGGACACAGACTTCGTAAAATGCTGGTAGCGAAGCGAATCCTATGTGTCTCTTTCAAAGCATCAGCCATACAGTGCCAATAAAAACGCTTCACCAGCTGCAGCGAGAGCATCCACATCTGCTTCGAGTTCTTGGAAGATTGCTATAGTTTCAAGCAACGAGTCGTTTGTATCCACGATATTGGGGAACCTCAAGTTTCCCTTGGTTAAAAAGGGCAGAGGTTGTGTCACAACCACTAATTGCATGTAAAAACAAATTGTTCTTCGCAACAGCTTTCTTGTATTTCAGGCTCCGCGTCGAATACAACTTTTCCTCTTGCCGGTTTTACAAAGAAATGTTTTCCTGATCTCTCCCCTTGGCAGTTAAAAGAACCAACAAATCTATATCTTTTCCGACAACGAAAATACGATGACATATCTTGCAAAACAGGTGGAACTATCGCTTCATTGAAAATTACATCAGTGGATACATGTGCTCTAGAGCGTCGATATCTTTCTGCGCTTTTCGTATTGCGGCTAGCTGCGTTCGCTGTATAACCTTCAAAGGCTACAACTACGTTAGGATCATAGTGCCTCTGAACATATTGAACGTAGTTTATGCAAATTTGTCCATACTAATCATTGCGATACCATACCACTCAATGCAACAAACAGCCGACGTCCAGTACATGTAAGATGTTGTTATTCGGCTGTATAGGTTGGTTTACTGGAAAAAATGACTTAAACAGTGACAATTTCGTTCCCTTTCGGATGCCACCCTCATTAAATAGCGATAGGGGATATGGGGCGAGTTCAAACTTAAAATAACTGTTTAATTCCTCATCGCCTTTTTGGCGATACAGATTGATGAAAATAGGAATATTGTCAACATTAGAATTACATTTCGGCTTATACCGCGTCGTCTTTGTAGATAAACACCCACCATTAGTTGGCTTAATGTGTCTATCACCTTGTGAACTCAAGCAAGGGTTTGTGTAACGGTTATGTTCTTTGGTGACCCGTGAACTCACAAGTCACCCATGATTTATCTACAAAGACGACGCGGTATAAGCCGAAATTTAATTCTAATGTTGACAATTCGTGTAACCGCGAAAGCCTCAAACATTATATTAAATATTGTCAACTTTGACACTGATTTTAGCTGCTCCTAGGGAAAGTAGTGCATCTTTACGCTTTAATTTTTTTCATTTATAATTACACGAGAGCTTTTTCCTATCGAAGTAAACTTGACATTTCAATGAGAATTTCATTTAGGCAAGGTGTTACGATGTTTTAACAAGTTAATTCGCTGGCTATATTTCTCAACTAAAATAAGCAAAAGCAGATACCTGGAGGGCACGTCTAGCTCAAGTCGAAGACGGCGTGCAGTGAATTAAATGAAGGAAACCGGGAGGGCGCCAGCGAATCCAGAGAGACAATCAACCAGGTATCTCAAATGCTTAATCAGACGATTCGCAGACTGAGTTCTTACAATGGGCTAAGAACTATAGCTGCAAAAGAACGGTATACGGCAACATTGAAAGAAACTACATATAGTTCTCAAGTATCACAGTTTAATTATAATCTTTGGCTCGGAGAAGTCGACAAATGACCCAATAGGGTCTACAGCAAGTAATACTTAAATTTTCATGGAAAATGCAGGATACAATCGGAGGAAAAGCCTCTCAATAATTTACAGTTACACACTAAAAATACCTGGACGTACACACATTGGCATGGGCCTTTACTTTCGGCTAGTGTCCAAGTTATCGCCTAGCTGGTACAGGTAGTTGAAAGTAGATCCGTGGCCTGGGGCAGTTTAATTCATAGGCTCAACATGGCTCGCAAAGGGGGCTTGATGGGTGTCCCTAGTGTTAGGTGTGCTTTCATGAGATTCACGGAAGCTCTGCTTTTCGACACCAGCGGTTAATATCCCAGCATAACGATGGGGCCCTGATTAGCCAAGGCGGCCTTAAACGAGGTCGCCGGAGGAAGAATCCCTCAGCTGCCAAATTCCGGATCGTGGATTGTAGCTCGGCACGTCAAGCTGACAACAAAATTGAACCCTAAGCAAAGCACTAGAATGCCGATAAGGACTTACCCCGTATGGGCGTGCAAGAGGTGCTACCATCAAAAAGAATCCGCCAAAACAGACGCGGCGATTGTAATTCGCCCAAAACTACGTCGTCAAGAGGAGAATCCGCCGAGGGCGTTTATTTTCCAAACATAACTAAATTAACCTCTTGAACGACTTCGAAGATGGTAGCGGCTACGAACGGCACCAAATTTCCAACAGCTAAGGCCCCAGAATAACGCTCGTAACCCGGAAACTCGCCAAAGAAACAAAAACTTATCGGGGAACGGAACCATGTCCCTATCAGCGAACAAAAGTTCCTAACTCAGGAGCGCGCGGAATTTGAATCTACCCACAGAGTTACAATTCGGAGAGCGCTTCCCATGAAGTTACAAAAAAAAGCAGAGTGAAGCGATAAATCTAACGAAAGCACCATTTTAACGTAACAAAGGAAACTCGAATTATAAGTGTTAAGTTTACTTGAATAAAAAAAAAGCTTGAGTGTAATTCGGTACGACTATTCAACTCACTTGTCATCTATCAAAAACTGTCCAATAAAAATACAAGATTTGACGTCTTTGAGCCAATAAAAATGAACTATATTGACAATTTTCACTAGTGAAAATAATCGACAATTTTGACTAGTGGTATAGTGAATATTTTTTGAAATTTTTTACTAGTGAAAATAATCGACAATTTTCACTAGTGGTATAGTAAATATTTTAAAGAAATGTGATTTTTATTAGAAAAAGTCAATATTAGTGTTCTGTTACTATAGAAATTGCGTAGTTTGTTGCTAGATTTACTGAAAACTAATTTGAAAAAGTAGTTTGGTTCATTGAATAGTCTCTCGAATACCATTCTTAGTCAAAGTTAAGTAGAATATTTTTGCGGTGGTATCACTCATGTCCATTGCGCTTGGGATCAGGACTCGTGCTAGCGCACTCGTCCTAATCGAACCTAAGCGCAATGGACATTCGTGATACCATAGCAAAAATATTCGACATAACTTTGACTACTCATGGTATTATAAGTGACAATTTAATGAATACATATTTAATTTACATATGAGGGCCTTAGCAATTCTGCTAGGCACAGAATTACCATGGACGCCCTCAAGCCATTCTTCCAATCACTTGGCAACAACTTTATATGCGGTGGGGACTTCAACTGTAAGCATACCTACTGGAGTTCTCGTATAACTACGACTAGGGGCAGAGGACTGTATAATCTGATACGCGAAGAAAATTACGGATACATTTCTACTGGCGAACCCACGTATTGGCCTACGGACCTGGAAAAGATACCCGACTTATTGGACTTTTTTTGTCACAAAAGGCATGTCTTCTAACTACGTTGACATTGTTAGCAACCATGATCTATCATCCGATCATACAGCAGTTACAGCTACAATTAGTACAACATTAATTAAAAAATCACCTAGACCTTCGTTACATAACCATAAAACAGATTGGGACACATTCAGAGCAGCTGTTGAAGAAAATCTACTAACCAATATCAATCTAAGTACTCCCCATAAGTTAGAAAAAGCTTGCGTCCATTTTATCACTACAGTTCAATATGCAGCTTGGCACTCAACACCTACGGTCACCACCGAGGTACGTCAAGATCTGAATGTTCCCAACGAAATTCTTGAACTTGTACGACAAAAGCGCAGAGCAAGAGCGAAATAGCACAGAACACGCAATCCAGCCGATAAAACAATATGTAATAGGCTAGCAAATAGTTTAAAGAACAAAATAAAAATGTTAAAACAAGAAACATTTAATTACTATTTAACCACACTATCACGAACAGACAATAGTATCTGGAAAATTGCCAAAACAAATAAGAGGCCGCAAGCTACAAATCCTCCACTAAGGAAACCAAATACTGAATGGGCTCGAACGGGCCATGAAAAAGCTGAGTTACTTGCTCAACACTTCGCCGACACATTTACTCCACACTCCAACGTACCAGATGTAGAAGTAAAGCGATTCCTCGAAGCACCTCTACAGCTATCATATCCTATTAAAAGCTTTACCTTTATGGAGTTATGTACAGAAATTCAACACCTCAACAAGAAAAAAGCTCCCGGTTACGACTTAATAACAGGGAAGGTGCTCTCAGAATTACCTAGAAATGGTATACTATTCTTAAGAAAACTTTTCAATTCCATATTACGCCTTAAACACTGGCCATCACCGCTAAAATTTGCACAGATAATAGTAATATTAAATCCAGGAAAACCGACAGAAGAAGTTGCATCCTACCGCCCAATAAGTTTATTGCCACAAATCTCAAAACTGTTAGAGAAACTTTTAATTAAAAGATTATATGTAACTGATCAACTAGAAAACTGCATCCCGGATCATCAATTCGGTTTCAGGAAGTATCACTCTACTATACAACAGTGTCATCGTGTTGTAATAGTATATTATTATATGAGCGATTATGACAGCTATTATTCACGAAGATGACATTTGCGCCACAAGCCGAAGGCGCGTGGCGCAAGTCATCTGAGTGAATAATGGCCATAATCGCGAATATAATACGATATTTTATCTACTCCTATGCAATGGGAGCCTTGTGTTCATACTTCAGAATTATGACATTTGTGACAGCTGTTAACATCAAAAGTCATTTAATAATAAGAATTAATTTTGTGATTGGCTACAACCTATTGAATAATGAAAATAGAATTTTCTGATTGGTTGCAATTTGCAAACTATTGAATAATGAAAATAGATTTTTATGATTGGCTGCAAACCGTGAATTATGAATCATAATTCATGGCCATTGTGCAGTAGGAGTAGATAAATATAATTACTACAGCGTTCGAAACCAAGTCCTACTGTCCAGCAGTATTCATTGATATAAAGCAGGCATTTGATAAAGTATGGCACGATGGCCTCTTGTACAAGATCAAGTCACTCCTTCTGAACAGAAATGCCTGGAGACTGGATCAGGATTCCGTTACTTTGCGCTAGTTCTATCCCTCAAGCACGTAAACAAGACTGTGTTTACGTTTTAAACCAATGTAGTCAATGGTACTTGAAAGGGACGACAGTAAAACCACCCCTGAGACGCAGCCTCACTTCTCGACAGTATTGTGGCTTGGTATAGGGGTGGCGACGTAGTGAATGAATCAAACATTAAATGCAGATTGTTTTTATTACAAAAATAGACTGGTATTTATACAAAACAATAATGCTTAACGAAGTAACAATATCAAAGTTCAAATGTACAGTTTACTGGACCAAAGTGTTTAAAATTACAAAATAACAGCGTAGCAATCCTGCAGTTTTTATTTCCTGCTAGAGCGAAGGTCGCCCGTTGAACCTGGCGCTGTAGGTCGGTATTGTGCATGAGGTGCAGATTTGCATTTTTCCTGGTCTTTAACTCGTCTGATTGCGTAATAACACTGGCTTTTAAATTATGAATAATGTTCCGTAAATTTGGACTGAAATATATATACCGTGTGTCCACAGGAGTACGCACCATAGAGATAAGATAATGCCAATAGAATATAAATATCAACCAGTGCTGTGACCACCGTCCATTTTCTTCTACCATTTATAACAATATTGTTTCATACAGTGGCGAGTCAGAAGCCAGAAAACAACGTTTTAGCGTGCCGGCGATCACAGCATTAGCCGATCTTTCTATTCTATTTGGTTATCCCTATGGTGCGTCCTCCTGTGGACACACGGTATATGTTTAATCTAATTTAAATATATTAAATTTAGTAATTATGAGGCAAAGACTGGTGATTGCGGTATTAAAATGTTCTTGCTATTAAATCGGAATTGCATTTAAAAACGTGCGACTAGATTTCGTAAATTTTAGAAAATAAAATTTATGTGTGTTTAAATCAAGTTTAAACACCTTCCAAGTGAATTTTATCTTCTTATCAAGTCCTATTTGACTAACCGGCAGTGCCAGATAAAATATGGACAAGAATATTCCAATATTCATTCAATTACTTCCGGAGTACCCCAGGGAAGCGTCCTGGGACCCCTATTGTACATATTATATACGGCAGACATACCTACAACACCTGACACGTATATAGGCACTTTTGCTGATGACACTGTCCTTCTATCAAATCATACCGATCCTCAAGTAGCCTCAACAAACCTACAAAATCACTTATCCCTCCTAGAAACCTGGCTAGCTAAGTGACGTATTAAAGTGAATGAAACGAAAAGTGCTCAAGTCAACTTCACTTTAAATAGGAAAGATTGCCCGGGAGTGTATCTAAACAATATAGCAATTCCTCCAGCAAATGAAGCACGTTATCTGGGACTCCATCTGGATAAGAAACTTACATGGAAATGTCATATACTAAAGAAAAGAAAGGAGACTGACTTACGAATCAAGAAGATGTACTGGGTACTCGGTAGAAATTCATGTTTATCTTTAGAAACCAAGATCCTTCTCTACAAGGTAATAATTAAGCCCATATGCACGTATGGCACTGAACTCTGGGGATGCTAATGTAAATCTAATGTCAACATCATACAACGTCTACAGTCTAAAACACTAAGGTTGCTCACAAATGCCCCATGGTATGTTAGTAATTTGACACTACATACGGACCTCGGAATGCCAACAGTTCAAGAAAAATGTACTAAAAGAAGCACCAGTCACTTCCTACGTTTACAAGCTCATCCAAATATCCTCGCGTCCAAACTGCAACATGATCCTCCCACCAGAAGACTAAAAATGAAGAAATGGCCGATTGATCTAACAGGAGGTTAGCTCTAAAGTACGGGATAACATCGCTAACATTTTTTTATTGTCTTGGTTACGGATCGTGAACTAATTTTTCTATTGGTCATTAATGAGTGTCGTACGATTTTCTCTAAAATTTTAAGGTGAATTTAAAAATGTAATAATATACCGGGTGTTCTATTTAAAATAGGAGTTAATAAAAAAAAGGACAAAATAAATCCATTTTAGAGGTATTCAACTTGAAAATCACCTATATCACATCAATACACATTAAAAATGTAACAAAAATGTAAACTTAAAAAAAAATCGTTCGAGGCGGGTTTGAAAAAATCGAAAAAAACTGAAAAATCACAAGAGTAAACACCATACCTCCGGTTGTGCGATTTTCTTCAAAAGCTTGCTGTCGCATTTAGATAGTACCTACACAAAACTTATATATGAAGTTTCAACGCCATACCTCTTTTGGTTTTCGAGATTTTCTGTTCACAGGCAGATACACAGACAGACCGATGCACACAAATATGTTTTTTGGGTTCAGGGGACTCTAAAACTTGAAGATCTGTTGAAAACTCCAATACCTTCTTTATTGTAAAAGGTTCACTTCAGTTCATTCATCCATTATCTCACATATCATATGCTGTAATTGTTAGAGTATAGGGGAGATTATATTATTCTCATGCTGGTCTTGCATTCTGTTGATAAAATGTTGATCCTGATATGTGTTATTTGTATAACATTTTTTTATTAGATTCATTCGATGAGGTGGAGTCAGTATTTCTTCTAGGGCCGGTTGCAGAAAGCTATGTTAAGTCTCGTGTTAGCTAACATCGCGTCAAAGTGAACAAAAACGAATCAAATCTCAAATGCTTATGGTAACTAATACATTAGTAAACAAAATTTGATGCGATTTTGTTCACTTTGACGCGATGTTAGCTAACACGAGACTTAACATTGCTTTCTGCAACCGGCCCCTAGTATGCTATAGTTTTCTCCGCTTTATTTTATCAAAGCCTTTAAACAAGTCTATAAAGCACAGGTTTCACTTTGTACTTCTTGGTCTTGAGTATTGAGCAAGCGCGATATCGATGGGGACTTTTGAGACATTATTTGTAATGTCAAAGTAAAGGTGTATGCAAAATTTCAGCTCACTTGGATTTTTTCGGCAGGCGGATGCTAATGTAACTGGACTATAAGTCTATTTGTCCCGAATGTCTTAGAACGGAGAACAAGAAAGTTGTGATAACATCAGAGGAGTTGCACTGCTGGATGTGACCTATAGTCAAATCAAAGTATAAGAAGTAGACTCAATGATTACACGAAAGAAGTTATTGTTGAATATCAAGATCATTTTTAAGAAGGCAGACCGACAATAGTTGACCACAGTTTTACGGTGCCATGAACAAAATTTGCCATTAAACTTAGTATTTATCAATTTCAAGGAGGCATATAATTTTATAATCCGGAATAAAATCTATGAACAAACCCAGAATACCAAGAAAGTTAACTCGCCTGATAAAGGTGACACTGGAGACCACTAGAAGGAGAGTAGTAGTAAATCGAACAGGTTTAGAATTATTAGAGGATTAGGCAAGGCAACAACGCTTTTTAATCTAGTAATAATACTGAGAGGAAGCAAGGTACAAACAAATCAGCAATGCTGTGATATGAAGAACTAAAGGTAGAATTAGAAAGTGTTTCGAAGGCTGGAAGCAAAAAAAAAACCGACTATAAATGACGGAGTATGTGGATATGGGAGGAGATTCAACAGGAACCTGTTAAGCCATTTTGCAGCCTTCAGCCACCTAGCTGATTATCTAAGCTGCCTGTACAGCCTATCTGTACTTCGATTCCAACATTTTTTTTTTACTTTCATCACAAAAACTCACAAGGGCAAGCTCATTCCTTGCTCATTTGATTTAGAATACCCTGTATACCGACGCGGCTGCCCCACTTCGTTCATTTTGGGACACCCTTTGAACGCCACTTGCTTGTCTGCCTAAGCTTTCGCATCGCCATTGGCTGTCGAGAGTCACGTGGTGACGCCGGCTCCCGCGATTTCCGGCGTCCTAACGCTTCTTGCTGGGCAGTTGATCTCAGGCCGTTGAATAGGGCGGTCAGTTATCGTGTTGCCGTGGGAGGCGTCCTCTTTCTTCTCGACGCTTGAGGACGCCTGCCTTTTGTGTTTGTACCGTTGCTGTGAAGGCTATGTGTGTTTCCCGTCTCGTGCTCTTTCAGCGAATGTGATATAAACTGTTTCGCCTTTATGGGCTTGGGCAGTGAGCTCTTGTGTGTGTCGCACGTGTTTGAGGTGTCCCTTTCTTGGTGCTTCTGAAGGGTTACGTCCCGCAATGTCGTGCAAAGGCGATCTTTGATTCCCGTTACCTTTGAGGATTTTCCAGCAGGACGTGCACCCCGTCCTTAATCTCATCGTTATACCCGGTTACATGTGGGTGACCAAGTTGTAGAAAAAAACGCCACCATTCGGCGGATTCTACCATCCTTATAGAAGTAAATTAAATAGTGCTCTGGGCGCGGCAATTTATCAAGGGAGATTGCTTTTGTGAATAACGGCGTATCGATCATCCGTATGCGAAATCAGTCAGCTTTTCAGTGCGTGACGTAATTACGCGAAGTTGTGTTTGTGAACGAAGGACTTTGATCGTTGTTTACTTGCAATCAAATTTTGCTTGTACCTGACCGGCAATGAACTATCTCTGGGTGGAAAATTTAGGCGCCCCGACCGTTTGTGTTTGTAATATTTGAACCTTTGCTTTGGGTACGACCAGTTAAGCGATATATTTTTCTGCCAATCTTTGTGCTTTGGGCACCTTACCGATAATTAACCATTTATTATGGGCTTGGCTTCACCCCGCGACACTGTCGCAGTAAAGTAATGGGTCTCGACCCTCTGTAGTATACACGTTGAATAAGTAACTTTCGGCAGATCGTTTAACGGGTCACCTGAGCCTACTGTATTGGCATTGGCCATTTTGTTAATTATGTGTGCGTTAGTATTAGCGCGCTATCTCCAGGTGGGGGCATTAGGCTAAGCCCTGCGGGTAATCAAGGCGACGTAATCGTTGCCCTTAGGGGTTTGTGCTGTATCCTTCAGTCAATAGATGCCTATGTGATTACGAGGTTTATTATTGAATATGATAGACCAAGAGCCCATAACACCTAAATTACTAGTCATAGCGGCAAGCTCGGTAGGTGGTAACCTTTTTTATATTATATATATATATTTTTTATATTATATATATTATATATATTATATTATATTATATTGCCCAAGTAAGTTGCAAAAACGCAAGTATGGCAGCCGAACTGCGGTTACAAATATTAACGGCGGCTTTGGAAAATTGTTAATAAAATTAATGATTTTTTTTAAAGCGGCAAGGCTAATTTTTGTTGTAATCGATAGACAAGGTCTCTAAACCCCATACGGAAAGTATGTGCCATACTGATACGAAGGGTATAAAGGGCCGCCATACTAGGTCAAACTGGTAATTTTTTCGTTTCCAAAAATAATAATAGCGGCAAGCTTCAATTTTTGGTTACTACTTCATTTGAACGCCAATTATCCCAAAATATAATTACCATACCGCTCGGATTGTTATCTGGGTAGCCATACTGGTACAAACATGTATGATTTTTTGGTCAAAATTTGTGATAGCGGCATGGCTAATATTGAAGGTGTAACTTGTTTACGATGTAAATAAGCATCAAATAACCTTGCCATACTAATAGTGTAGTTGGGGGAGGGGGGTTAAGAGTTGAAAATTGTACGCTTTTAAGAGTTATTTTAGTGATGGAGGCGCATAGCGATCTTCTTGAGACAGCTGCTGACAAAAGCACATCTTGCCTAATTCAATCGTGTTATGACATTGACATATATTACGTTTGAAGTGTATAACTATCTAAAATTATGTTTTATTTGTAAAAAACATAGCGAAGATGTTCGATTATTTACGCTCGATGCATTAAATAAGTGTAGTGTTTCTTTATCGGTTGCAGTATGGTACTGGTTGCCATGTAGGGTAGAGGAATATTACCGTACAGATACAGTTATGACTTAGGTACCAGCCTACTTTTGTATATGTAAACAAAGGTGTAATTTAGTAAAACCGGTAAACTTATATAATAGCAACCGTAGTCTGCGTTGATTAATAAAACTTCGTCTTTATGAAGCCTGCCAGCTAACCGAATGTCGGTAATACGCAAATTATTGCCACGTCATGAAAATGGTCGCTGGGTGACACCATATGACAGATCACATATTTTCCCTTTATGTGATAACCTTTATCTAGCCACAAAAATTTACAATATTTGATGGAACTTCATGATAGAACACATTTTTCCTATTCCTATTTCAACATGAAGACAAAATGTTTTAACCAAGAAGACTGTACTAAGGAGAAATAACTCGCGTTTCGAAGCGGACCGCTAAAAGTTGACAAATGTGGCGGTCGTCGTGTAATATTATCCATGGCTATTATATTTTGGGATAATTGGCGTTTAAATGAAGTAGTAAACAAAAATTGAAGCTTGCCGTTATTATTATTTTTGCAACGAAAAAATTACCAGTTTGACCTAGTACGGAGGCGCTTTATACCCTTCGTATCAGTATGGTACATACTTTCCGTATGGGGTTTAGAGACCTTGTCTATTGATTACAACAAAAATTAGCCTTGCCGCTTAAAAAAATCATTAATTTTATTAACAATTTTCCAATGCCGCCGTTAATATTTGCAACCGCAGTTCGGCTGCCATACTTGCGTTTTTGCAACTTACTTGGGCAATATAAAAAAGTTTACTACCTACCGAGCTTGCCGCTATGACTAGTAATTCAGGTGTTATGGGCTCTTGGTCTATGACTTCTGCATGCTCTTTCCAGATTTAACAGCTAGTGTCAAGATCGATGTACGACGGAATTTGAGCGTTGGAGTGTGCAGGTAGGTTTAACAGCGCCCCCCCCCCCGCCGCAGTGACTTTACAGACCCGAATAAGTAACCCAAGTATCTATTTCTCGAATTTGTAACCTGAGCTCGATACCCCTCGAGTACCTTCATGAAGTAGTACCCAGTGTACTCTTCGTCCCGTCTAACCGCCCAGGCTCGGTTATTCGGGTTAAGACAGGCTTGGTGGCGCCCTATTTATTTTTACCGTTATGTACCGCCCCTCTGGCCGTTGCCCTTAGGTGATATCGTAAAGAACCCGCCCTAGCTCCACTGATTGCTTTGCCGGCCTATCTTGTTGCGGCATGGGTAGCGGCCTAGGAGAACCTTTCGTCCCGATTTTGTCAATTATCGCCCGCGCCGGCCGTTTGGTTGTTGTATGAGCCGGTGCGGTGTCGTAAAGACCGTTTAAGACCGTAACAAACCTATTTTAAGAACAGGTGAAAGGAACGAATACCATCTCGAAAACGTAAACCAAATTGAGTACTTAGGACGTAGAAGTGACAATAACAGATAAAGTGTATAAGATGTTAGGACAATTTCAGCGTTTAGTGCTCTCTGCAAAATTCTACGTTTTTCGCAAAATTTCCTCCGTTTATGTAATGTAAAGTCATACTTTACAGAAAAACACCCAGTGGCGGATTTAAACAAGAAGGTTCAAATGTGCTAAGTTGTAAAGAGGGCAGCAATCTTCGTCGTGCTTACCCTTCCTTCTTGCTCGTCGTTAGAGGATATGTAACCCGCAACCCTTCACAAAGGAGATTTCACCCCCCAATTGTGCCCAAAATTTCGTGGTACACAGCCTAAACCATCCCCCGTCAACATCAACCATTAAGGATGGTTTTGCTGGACGACGCTGTAGCGCAGTCGTGCCTTTGCTTCTGTAATTCAGCCGCCCGAGCACTACAACAAGGTATTGTGACGTAGTTTTATGGTCATACGCTCAGATAAACACTTAGTGGCGCATTTTGATAAGACCGGACTTGATGTATCACCTGTGACTATTCATAAATTTGTGTGAGTAGGGTAAATTAAAATTCAACCTGTAGCTATTTATAGCTTTGATTGACTAGTTTTCGTCCATAATACTTGGGGAGGCAACATCTATTAATTTGGTAGCAGCGCGTGAACCCCCACCTTTACTAATATTTAATACGTAGAATTAATCATTGTCTTTGTTGTCCATTTGATGATTTACATTTACATGCATATTTAATTGCTAATATTTAAATTGATTTAATTCTTGCTGCCTTTTATCTGTGTTTTCTAAATGCGACGATATGTATGTGTATTTTTATTTTATGTTCTGTTGTGTAAAATATGCTGGCGGCCTGCAAGTAATTCATCACAAAGAAGGTTTGTGGCTGTTCGAGCTGTGACGTCATATACAGCTGGCACCAAAACCAATTAGCTGTCCTCCATTGCGGACTTCCAAGGGGTAGTTTGCAAAAAGAGTCTGTGGTGCATCCTTCCCCCCTCCCTTTTTTGTGTTTACAATTACTAACGGTTGCAACAGAATTTCTCCCTAATCTGCGTTGTACCGAATCGAACCCTTAGTTTCCTTAATTATTATGAAACTAATATTATACAAGTGAGTCGGGAGGAACGCGCCCAATTCCAGTATTCTATGCGTAAAAATAAATTATAAAAAACTACTTTCTATGGAAAACTTAATTAAGTATTTGTAAAAAAATCGATATTTGTATTAATGTTTTATTAATTTAAGACGCAATAATTTGAAAACAATCGAGAAATGCACTGGTTCTTGACCCCAACGTTTTGAGCACAAAGGGTGAGACTGCACCCTTATTTTAAGACAATGTAGTCATCTGTCACTCAAAGGGACTAGGATATTTGTGACTACCCTGAAACGCACCCTCGCATTTCATAAGTTTAGGCTTGGAAGGGTAGCATCGATGTAAATGAACCAAACTATAATAGTAGATTGATTTATTACAAAAACAAAAGTTCGATTTATACAAACATTTTTGCTTAGGAACTATGATTAAAGTGCAGTGTTTTAAATTTACTGTGTCACGATATAACTTTTCATAACAGATATCAGCGTTTTCAAGGCAGTTTATTTCCGCTATATCTGCATTTACGTTACACTGAACTCTGATAGTAGGCCGTTTATTTACGTAAGTTGCTTTTTTACAGGTTGCGCATTTAAACTTCGTGAATTATGAAATCAGCATTGCTTTTAAAACTTATGAACTGATTTCCTAAATTTTGGGACTGAAATTTAGTCTGTTTAATTCAAGATTAAACAGGCTAAAATGAAAATAATGTGTGTGGGGATTTTTTATGACGATATAACTAGTAAACAAATAAAAATCGGATAATATTTGAGTTTTTTTAAATTATTTTTAAGCGTAGAATACACGACTGAATTTGACGCTTTCCTCCCGACTCACCCTGTATATACACATAATTACACCCACCCTTAACTAGAGGTATAAATAAATAAGAGATACTTTTAAGCTCGATTATTTTCAAGCTATAATCTGACCAATAGTGGCGTATGCAACAGAAACCAGGAGCCTGTGAAAAATAAACTGAACAATTATGTATTTTTAAGCGCGAAAATATTAAGGACAATACTAAGCCCAAAAAAGTAAATAAAGAGGAATATAGATCACTAACAAACAAATAAAAGGAAGAGATACAATGAAATAAGAGTTGTTAAGTTGGTAAAAGAATGAAACGCAATGAAAGAGAAAGATAGACAGATAAAGAGAAGATTACATAGCAGTATATATGTCAGCACTGCAGAGCTTGGCTGCTCATGGGTTCAATCTTCCTCACTACTTATTTCCACCTTCCTCTGTCCATTGCCAACTCTTCCAGTTTTAGGTGTGTAAGTATTTAGTTTATCCTTTCACAGACTCTTAACCATTTTTTCCTTGGTCGACCTCTTTTCTTTGCTTCTCTCTTTGCGTGTCTGAGGTTTGGCATGAGCATCACATGTTCAGCCATCTGGCTCTGTGTTCTTTAATCACGTGTGCCATGCTTGGCTTCCCTTACATATCCATAACCTCTTAGTTTGCTCTACTCCTCCATAATTGCATTTTCAATTCCTCCATAGATTCTCCTCAGCATCTTTCTTTTTCATACTTCCAATTTTTTTAGTACTGGTGCTGATTAGGATCCAAGCTTTACATTCATAAAGCGTAGTTTTGTGGCTATGGATATATTTTTTATTCTACCATTCTTTGTTACAGTCTAAATCGGCATTTAAGACACATTTAGGACACTTTATAAAATACCGCCAAAAGACACCCTAATTACGCTACAAAAGACCTGTAACAGAAAGTTAGCCAGCTAAACTCAGTGGGAGGGAGGGTTCGATTCGGTACAACGCAGATTACTCACTTGTATAATATTAGTTTCCTTAATTATTATGAAAGTATTAAAAAAATCTTTCCATTTTCATAGATAGCATACTATACGCATCGCTTGGAAATAGAAACGTTCTTAACACAACAAAAGAAAAAAGAAGCGAATGAGCGGAAGGCGGCAAAGCAGGCTGGCCTGCTGCAGACGTGCAGTTGCTGCTACGACGAGGAGGTAATGCCGAAGGAGATCTATATGTGTGAAAGGCGGGTGCAAGTTCTGCAAGGACTGCGTTCGCAAGGGTGCCGAAGTGGCCCTTCGGTGACGGCAAGCTGGATTTTGCTTGTCTTGTCTGCTCCTCTCACTTCAGCCTGCAAACCTTACAGGTGAAGGATATAATTTAGGCTGTTCTATGTAAATAAAAGCGTTTCCGCAGGCTGTGCTGCAGCCGAAGATGTTTTCCAAGGTGGCGCTGAAGAAGCAGCTCGAGGAGGTCAAAGCTGCCGGCATCGAGGACCTGGAGATGTGCCCCTTCTGTGATTTTGCGAGCATTCCCGCCAAAGAGGACAAGCTGTTCCACTGCTTCAACCCCGAGTGCATGAAAGAGTCGTGCCGCCTATGCAAGGAACCTTCGCATGTGCCTTTACGTGGCGAAGAAGTTGAGAAGGATGATGATGTCAAGCGGCGTACATACATCGAAAATAAGATGACCGGCTCTTTGAGGTAAGTGCCATTTTCAGTGCCGCTCTAGATTTTATTGAACTATATGCGACAAATTATAAATACTACTGATGAATGATCTTGCATGAATATTTGTTGCCTAGAAAAATAGTATATTATGATACTGATATGTTTTTGGTCTTTTTCCACTGTGTGATTTACACCCGAGACAGTGGGAAAAGTCCGAAAAACATATCATAATAGACCACTGCCAAAAAAATGACATTCAGAGAACACTATGATACTAGTGTATAAGTATGCCTTTAAAGAACGTACGACGAGTTTAAAAGCACGACGCGCTAGCGGAGATATTAAAACTGTAGAGTACTAAAATATATCGGAAACAAAAACTTGCCTGACTTAAATTACCTGGAAGGAAATTCTGCAAAAGTTTAGCCTCTTGTTATTAAAATTTTCGTAAAGAGATATAGCCCAAGTGTTCAAGCTTCACGGCTGTGTGAAATACCAAGTACTGTTACAAATGCAGCTTGTTACGTTCTCTAAATCAATTCATTGAAAACACCTTTTTCTCTCCCCAAAATATTTAAACTTTTAAAAAAATGTCAACAACAAAAAATAATCTAAATTTGACGCACGCAAAGGCCAAACATTAGGTCGCATTATGTGGTAATGTGGTGGAATTTATTTTGCTCAAAACAATTGTTTTTACATGCCAGTGGGCCAATTGATTTATCTTCCAAAATGAAATAAGTGGTGCATTTCAAAAGAAAAATTGATACTCTAATATTGAGCATTAATTTCAAGGTCAATCTCGTTCCTTACTTCCAATTCTACAGCCACATTTTGCCTAAAGAGATGCTAATAACATTTTTTGCATACTGATCACGAAAGTCGTCTATACGAAAAATAGTTAAAAAAGTACACTTTTTTACTATTTTATTGAAATTGTGAATTGTCAATTTGACAGTTGTAAATTCCGAAGTCCTTTTCGACTAAATTTCGAGTTACAAAAGATGACTGTGCAAAAAAGTACGTGTACAACACGTTTTGAGCGTAAAATCCGAAATGATTCTGGGGCAGTCACCAGCCACCCTAAGCCTGGCAAACATGACTGCTCGCCGTGCTAGCTAAATGAATTTGAAAATATACGGTATTCCCCACCCAAGAAAAGCGCCCTTCCGTGCTTTCCAAGAATACTTCGACACTCAGCATCACTCCGTTTTGCTAATACAATGAAATGTTATGAACCAGTTATTTATCAAAAAAAAACCAAAAAAAATTTTTTTTGCCGACGACCATACCTCAAAAGTTGATTCATTTTCGGAGGACCTATCGTATGAAAACGATCCAAGACATAAGGGAGGCTCCTGGCGACCGAAATCGTGTACACATACTAACATACGTACACCGCACAGCACGTTTAGGCACCCCCCAATACGAGGGAGGGATCTAGTGGGCTGGGATCTTCACCAAAAGATCCGCACAGCCGAGACGGAGATTTGGTATAGTGGGTTCATTAGTCGGTTGGCTCGAATTTTAGAGATATTTGACTCAGAGTGGTTTTCGATATGAGGAATTTCAATACTTCGTACACTTCGTGTCGTAGTAATTTTCAAGCCCGGCCGCGACCTTCGCGCCCGGCGTTTCATTAAGAATTCTCCGGCAAAATTTGAGCGGCCGCAGTGCGCGCTCGATTTACAATTCAAATATTATGCGAGTTCGCTGCTTGCGAATTTGGACTGAATTTAGGCTGTTCGTGATTCTCGGGCTGGTATCTTGGCGGCCAGCTGTCGGGAGGAATTATTTATTAGCAGGACGATTTCGCAGGTCGGCTGCTCCATCGAAAAACACAGTATCCAACATTTTTTTGTGAAATTGAGTTGAATGTTCATATGTAGATACTGTGTTGTCACGCATCTTTCTAGCTAATCAGATTTGAGCTATCTATACTGGTTACCTATTTACAGCTACCCATAAACACAGTATCTACATGCATTTCTTCTGTTCTCCAATTCAAAACACAGCAAGTCATTATAATGTTCGAAAAGAACCATAAAAAAACACAGTATCTGGTAGTTACTGTGTTTTTAGAAAAAACACCTAGCAAACATTTTGTCAAAATTCTGTGTATAACACAGTATCTACGAGATACTGTGTTTTGTTGCAGACATGCTCACACAACTCAACGTACCTACATAACCTTAATTTGTTGAGTGTTTGTTATTGGTGTGCAGGTCGTTAAATCATTAATTTTAGTTATTTTTATTGTTTTTGTATTTGTTTTAAGTTGTCCAGCATATCTTTTTGATACAAAAAAAATTCGTGTAGCTATCGTAAAAAAACAATAAAAGTGTTCTTGTAGATACTGTGTAAAAAATTAATTTAATCCTCACCTCTGCCCACCCATTGCATTTCAAAACACAGTAACTATATTTTACCATGAAACTTTAGAATTGCAAGATTTTTGGTCAGACAGTAAAAATTATACTTTTTTGTTACCAATATGAATCCAGTAAACATCATCTTTTATTTTTACATGCTGTCTCCGGGTGTGACAGAAAGTCAGCTCTTTTTAGTAAAGGTAAAACGACAGCTTTGAAGCTGTTTGCAAGCTGCGGCTCAAGTTTTCACGCAAATAGATTCCTCACACGAATTGATTTCTTCCAATGGGATTAAATTTTTACTGGCATTATATAGTGCTCCAATTTAAGAAGTGTCTATTGATCAATATCGCTACATGTGTTTCACGAAATTAATACGTAAAAGTAAGCCGGTGAAATTGAATTTATTACCGCCAACAGATAGTGTAGCTAAAGAGCACCTTTACAGAGTTTATTTTCAAATACAAAAGTGGCTGGGGAATGAATTAAACCCTATTGAGTGGGGATGGACATTGAGAAACGTTGTTTTGGAACCAAAGAAAATAATGCAAGCTCCCGCTCCGGATTTTCTTTTGAACCTGATCTTCTGTAATTGCACCAAAGGCTGTGGGCCATTGTTTGGATGTAGAAAGTTGGGGATTAAATGCTCGTCAATTTGTGGTCATTGCAACGAACAATCGCATTTAAATGCCAATGCAATTGCAGACATCTTAGAAAACCAAGTTGATGAAGGAGAGAATGAAAACCGATTAGAGACATTTTTTACGGATTATCTGGAACAACGCGACATAGGAGGAAAGGAAGGAGAGGATGAATAAGATTAACATAACTCTATTTTGACTATTTTAAAAACAGAGAGGATATTTTGACCGAGTGATACCGTGGATTAGGCCTGAAAGAGAATACCACATATTAAAAAACGCGCCTCGTACTCAACCTCAAAGGTGGTGTTGAATAGGGTACTTCGTATTGGACTCGTAGTTTCAACGCTATACTACGCGAAAACGGTCGGTCCTAAAAAAAGCTACCCAGTACTTTTTTGTACAGAATCATGTGCACTTTAATTTCTCTGTAGAATGTCATATACCTAAAGTCAATAGAAAATAAGATATAAGCGAAAAACCAAATTTTTCCCACATCTGCACCATATAACTTGCGACGCTCAAGGTCAAATCAAGGGTACTTTTCGGAGGTTGTTTGTAAACATTAAATAAAGGTGTACACAAAAATTCAGTTCACTTTGAATTATTCCGATCAAGAATCCTTATTTGATTGGACTATAGCTGAGGCAACGGAGGTTTCTCGTCAAGTAGTTCGAGATATTATTCTGGTTTTAATGGACTGGTATCTGGACTGGCGATGACTGGCGGAGCCCTTTGGGCGCGAGGACCCGAGAGTCTCCAGCTGGGGCTCAGGTTCTGGTGTCGATTCTGAAAGGCACGCTTAGATCTGTCTTCGGACTGAGCGGGCATCGCCCTTTTATAATACTTCGATCTCTTTTCACGTCTTCTACCTAAGAAGATCTAAGAGGGGTTAAATGTGATGCTTCGGTGAGGACCGAAAGTACTGACGTGCGAATCGAGCGGCGCGTAGAAGCTTGCGCAACTCGTCGGTTTATAACTGGCCGATATCGGACTATTAGCAGGATCTTTTGAAAGAATTTTTCGAGTTTTTCTTACCCTTCGCGTGGCTCCAAATGTTTGCGCGTTACGCATGCTTGTGCATCTACAAATTGATAACGGAAATTAAAAGTTCTAACATAATTTGCAGGCACGCAAAGCGTCATAATTTTAAGACCAAATTTCACGTGTGATTAGGAAGTATCTTTTCGGATAGAGGCTGTAGTCTTTGTAAAGGGACTTTTGATAGTATTTTTCTAGCAATGTCAAGGAGATTTATACCTCTCTGAGAGTTACACTTGCTAAAATCACCTTTCACCATTCTCTATTCAGGAACCGTGTGTACCTTGGATCTAGTGATAAAAATAGTTATATTTAAAGTGAGGTTAAGTTACTATAAGCACGATTATTATCCATTTACTTGACATCCGCATTGTCAAACTGACAGTATGTTGGCACCACTGCTATTTCTCACATTTTAACAATTAAATTAATGTACAGTCTAATAAGAAACACATTATTTTGGAAGTATAGTAAAGACATTTTTTTAAATTTGTTACTGACAATAAATAAAATAGATTAAACTTAAGCTAACCTAACCTAACAATAAAACAATTTGATTATCTATTTTATTGTCTATTTTTATCCTAAAAATTAAATGGCGAAATGTATAAAGGCGAAACGATAAAAGGCGAATTGGGAGGACATGTCAAAACAGAAACTGAAAGTGTTTTGCTGTTTCTCATTTATCGTTGTAGATCCTCTATTTATTTATTTAAATTAGGTACACATAACAGACTGATGACAAGGGCATACATAATTTAAAAAAAGCAAGTGAATCAGTCATCAATCCAAACCGCAGTGTACACAGCTTGTTAATAAAAGAAGAAAGGAAACAATAAAAATATACATCAACTTTACAGTGAAAGTACATTGTTACAGCCAAAGCTAGTAGACACAATTAATTACTATAAAATATCATATATGTGTGTGTCAATGTAGTCCAGGAGACAGATATAAAAATAAATAACATTCGACTCCAAGTCATGAGTTTTTTCAACTAAAAAGAAGAAAATACAGTCCACAAAAGCTTACGTAAACATGGTCCTAACGAGCCGATGAAAATAAGTACAACTTTGCGAGAGAAGTAAGAAACTTTTGGAAAGCGGCAATACTTGGCGATTCCGGTGATTCTCGAGGTACATCCACTACATAGAATACAAGAGTTACTATTGGCGATAAATAGTGGTCTAGCTTGCCGAATTAAACCGGAGTGAGTCGGTTCCATTTTTTCTGTAACTTATTTAATATTATTCCGTGTTTGTTCGTCAGTTCAGTATCGCTTTGACAAGATCAATAAGCAATGTCAAATAGTGATTCAATTGCTAGATTAAAAATTCAGCGAGCGCAAATTAAAGGGGTACTAACTCGTGCAAAAAATTTTGTTGACAAGTTAGACAGCGATCATGTTGATCAAAAAACTTTAAATGAAATTCAAGAACGAGTAGAAAAAATTAAACCGCTTTATGACAGGTTCAATGACTTACAAGACGAAATCGAGTTATTATTGACAATGAAAGGGCATTCAGACGATATTAATGATAATGACGAAGAGATTGTAGTCGAAGAGGCAGAACGTTCTAGTTTTGAAACTTCGTATTACAAGCTTCTCTCAGAATTAATAGTATATTATTTTATACGGAGGAGAAATATAACTTTTCATGGCGCGCCTTAGTTTACCCGCCGAACGGTAGTGAGGCGGGTAATAGAAGGCAAGCCATGAAAAGTCACTTCTCCTCCACATAAAATATGCTATTTTTTCTTCAAACGTTTTAAACTGTGTATTATAAAGCTGTTTTTTGTGTTTTTGATACTCAGCTCTGGGTTTAATTTATGCATACAATAAATGTTTAAGTAGCCGTGATTAATAAATGCGAGTAGTTTCGATTGTTATACAAAAAACGTTTTGGCAGATATAAATTGTTTAGTGTTGCTGTCAGTTGTCACCGGCCAATTTTTGAAATGCTATCGAGCTTGTCGGTAGAAATTGAGACTGCGGCAAATGAAGCCGTCTTATCTCTTGGACCCACAAAATCAGGCGAGAAATATTGTGCCGCGTACGATCATTTTAAAGAGTGGTGCAATTCAAAGAATGTAACTAAATTTGAAGAAAATGTGCTTCTAGCATATTTCAACACAATGGCTAAGGAGAAAAAATGGAAATCATCGACCATGTGGTCGCGATATTCCATGATCAAATCGCAACTAATAATTAAACATGGAATGGATATAAATAAATATTTAAAGTTACGCGCGTTCTTGTAAAAAGCAAACGAAGGGTACTCTGCAAAAAAATCTAGAATTTTTTCGAAGGAGCAGTTTGAAACTTTTTTAGTTGAAGCAGAAGATGATTTGTATTTAGGATTAAAGGTAATACTTACGTTTTAGGTAACTTTAATTTTGTGGTTTAAATATGTAATTTCCTTAGATTGTTTTATTAATTGGAGTAACTGGAGCCTGCAGATGTGATGAAATGTTAAAAATGAAAACTACAGACATAGAGGACATGGGGAATGTTATTTTGATTAAAATTCCTGACAGTAAGACTAGAAAAGTTCGATCGTTCACAATAATTGGAGAAAATTACCTCAAAATTTATCGAAAATATGCAGCGTTAAGACCAAAAGACATGCCAGAAGTTAGATTCTTTTTAAAATATCAAAGTGGAAAATGCTATAGAAGTGTAATGGGAATACTTAGTATTAGCAGTGTTCCTAGAAAGGTTGCAACTTTCTTAAAATTAAGTAATTCAATGGAATACACAGGCCATTGTTTAAGACGTACTTCTGCTACACTATTAATTGATGGAGGAGGTAATATTGAATCGCTAAAGCGTCACGGGGGTTGGAAGTCAAGTAGTGTAGCAGAAGGATATATAGAGGAGTCACTGCGAAATAAAAATGAGAATGCAAGTAAAATATTGAATGAAGTGATAACACCTAGTGTCAGCAAGACAAATTTGATTGAACCATCAACATCTTATTTGATTACAGAAAATTTAACTTCGTCTGCACAGACTTCTGCAGTACAGCATGGTTTTAATTTTCAAAATGCAACATTGACAAATTGCACGTTTAATATTAGTTTGACAAATAAAAATGACGTTTAAATTTATATGTTTCATTGTTGTTGTGTTTGTTTGTTTGTTTGGTGTGTTATTATTTTAACGTTTTCATAGCAACACTTTTCCCTCCATGGCAGGAAAAGGAAAAGTAAAACTGCCGCCGGCGGAGAAGTTGCATTTTTCCGCAGTTAGCTCAGTCAAATTATGACCTAATTATTTGACGTTTGAAGAAAAAAGAGTTTTGTAAGTCAGAAAACAATAACAGCGATGCTTCTTTTGTAGGGAGTAGCAATAATAATCCAACTATCAATAAAAACCATTCTATCAATAACAATGATCCTCACCAGCTAGTCAATTTACCACCCATATCGTTGCCAAAGTTTAGCGGGCAGTACAATGATTGGATAGAGTTTCGAGACGGTTTTGACGCGTTGATAAATGAAAGCCCTTACCTGTCTCAAATACAGAAATTCTACTATTTACGATCGTTTTTAGAAAAGGATGCCTTGCAAATCATTGAGTCTATACAGGTGTCTTCCGAAAACTATGATAATGCATGGGAAATGCTTAAGGAGCGATTTGAGAAAAAATCTTTGATTATTTATAGTCACGTTCGAGCTATTTTTGAATATCCTTGTTTAACCAAAGAATCTTATTCCGATTTACGAAATTTGTCCGATACTTTTACAAAACATTTGCGTTCACTAAAAACATTAAAACAACCCGTTTCTGCTTGGGACACCCTATTAATATATTTAATAACAACAAAATTAGATCCTACGACTCGACGCGAGTGGGAATTGTGGGACAAAACACAAGAAATTCCTACTATGGACGAAATGAATACATTTCTTAAAATACGATGCGATTTACTCGAAAAAATGGACGTTGATCAAATTAATAAAAGAGATACGCGATTTAAACATAGAATTCAAGCTCATGCTTATTCTACGAATTTGAAAGAGAACAATAGGACGGTTACTTGCTACTTTTGTAAGGGCGCGCACACAATTTACAAATGCGAAAAACTTTTGAAGCTGTCGACAAATGACAGAATTAATCAAATAAATAAATTGCGATTATGTTACAACTGTCTAAGACCATCACATAATCTTCGTGATTGTACTTCGTCAGGATGTAAAAAATGTGGTAGACAACATAATTCGTTGCTACATTTAGAAAATAACTATAAGCGCGTAGAAAATGATAATGCGAAAAAGAGCGATAAATGCAATATTACAGAATCAAACGTGAACAATCAAACTGTGAATATGCCAAGTACCTCAACCGCGATGCATGTTGTTTCAGAAAATAACTGTATGACTAAGTCACAAGTTTTACTATCTACAGCAGTGGTGTACGTAGAGGATTCATGCGGAGAATTACACCAGTGCCGTGCGTTACTAGATTGTGGCTCTCAAAGCAATTTTATAACCGAAAATATGGCAAACATTTTAAATTTAAGATCAAGGAATGTTAATTACTCGATAATAGGAGTCGGTCAATCGTTAATTAATGTAAAATCCATAGCAGAGGTAACAATTATTTCTTGTAATAAATCTTATACCACCTCAATGTCGTGCCTAGTTTTGCATAGGATTACAGACGATCTACCAATTATTTCGTTTAATAACAAGTGTCTCAATATTCCAAAAAATGTACAATTGGCGGATCCAAACTTTAGAAAATCAAGCACAATAGATTTATTGATAGGTTCTACTCATTTTTGGGAGCTCCTATGTATAGGTCAAATAAAGCTTCAAGGTACCAATATAACAATGCAAAAAACACGTCTGGGTTGGGTGTTAGCAGGAAATGTTGGTTTTTCAGTAAAAAACAATCAATCGTTCAGCTGTCATGTAGTTGATCGAACTCCACTCGATACACAATTCGATAGATTTTGGAAAGTCGAAGAAGTACAAGCGAAATGTATTTTATCCAAATCTGAAAAAATATGCGAAGAACATTTTGTAGATAGTCATAGGCGTAGCGACAACGGTCAATTTATAGTTGAAATCCCTTTAAAGCAAGAATATACAAAATTAGGAGATTCTAGACAACAAGCATTAAAGCGATTTTATTCACAAGAAAGAAAACTGTTAAAAAATCCAGAACTATATCGAGAATATGTTTCTTTTATGCGAGAATATGAGACATTAGGGCATATGTCTAAAGTCGTAGAAACAAACAACACTGGAGAAATTAGCTATTATCTTCCTCATCACGCGGTTGTTCGCGAATCGAGCTGTACAACAAAGGTACGAGTTGTTTATGATGCGAGCATGAAAACTGATACAGGATTAAGCTTTAATGAAGTTCAATATGTTGGACCAACAATTCAAAACGATTTATTTTCAATCATTTTACGTTTTCGTAAATATAAATATGTAATGACGGCTGATATTTCAAAAATGTATCGAAATGTTTTAATAGACAAGTCAGAAAGGTCATTGCAACGTATACTTTGGCGCGAAAAGCAATCAGAAGAATTACAATTAGTCCATTTACTAAAGGAAAAAAGTTCTAACTTCGTTGACTCAAAACCGATTTTGAAAATTTTTTTTTTATTATTTCGGAAAAAGTTTATAGATAAGTTCCCCATAGGTGAAAAGGTGTGCTTTTTATTTTTTCAATTGTTATTAACAAATAAGTGTTTTTTAATATATTCTTAATTAAAAAAAATTATAACTTCTTTATTTATTTAAACCATTGCCTGACATTTGATAACATAAGGTTTTGGGGTTCACAGATTACGAATCTGGCCTCAAAATTGGTCTAAAATAAAAATGGCGTCTACAAAATGGCGTCAAGGGTCTAATTTTTTATTTTCTTTTTTTAATTTTTATTAGATGTCTAGGGGTTTTTGGGGTCGCTGATTACGAATTTGACATTAAAACTCAACTAAAACACAAAATGGCGGATCCAAGATGGCGAAAAAGCGTATTTTTTTATTCGAACTTTATTTCTTATCTATATAGGGTTTTTTGGGTCGCTGATCTCAAATTTTATGTTAAAAATTATCAAAAATGAAAAATAACGTCTTTAAAGCGGCAAAATAGCTTCATTTCTGAATTACTCAGTGATTATAAATATAGCATTAAAAAGTTAATTTTTATTCTGTACGATTATTAATATTATTTAATAATCATTATATACAAATAAAATTCTAAATTGTTAAATTAACTCAATTTTAAATAGATTAAATAGATTTAAATATAACATACGAATACATACGTATAAATTTCAACGCCTAACAAAGTGTTTTTACGACCTCTTTGTAGAATTTCCAATTACTGAATTAATAGATTTTTCTGTTTGTGACGGACGGAGGAATGTTATTACATAAAAACAAATGACAACTTGTTCAATAGTATGGTGCAATTTTAGATATATTAATTTTATTGTACGTAATTATGGAAAAAAGCAAATGTTTTTGTCGATTATCAGAAACATAGAATAAAATCTGCTGAAAGATACCGACGTCTAAAAACGAAAACTGCACCAGATATTCGATTTGAAAGAGACAGGTTTTTAAAGTTGTATCAAGAAAAAATTCTGGCAAATGTCTTTCATGTCGTTTTATTGATTTTTTAAAAGAAACTTTAGCTGCAAATAATATCCCTGCTCTCAAGCTGAAAGTGATGCTGATCGGTTAATAGTTACAACAACTCTCGATGCATCAAATAAAAACATAGTCGTGGTATCAGAAAATATAGACCTATTACTTTACTGCAGCTTTAGTTCTTCTGATAAAGATATATATTTTTTCAAACCTGCCAAAAATAAAGAAAATAATAAAATATCTTCTTCTAAAAGCCTGCAATTTGCGCATCCCAATTGTAGTGAGCATGTTCTTTCTGTACATGCTTTAACTGTATGTGACACAACTTCAGCATGTTTTAACAGAAGAAAGAATCTTCTTCTTCTTCTTCTTCTTGTTCAGGTGCTTATCCGATTTCGTATGTTTGAGATCAACACGGCTATCATCACTTTATTGATTGCAATTCTAGATAACTCATTGGATGATTTCCCATACCACGCCCGTAGGTTTTGCAACCAAAATACTCTTCTGCGTCCTGGTCCTGCCTTATATCTTACTTTGTATAATAGATTGTAGTAGGGTGTACTTATTCTCATTCCTCATTATACGTCCGAGGTATTGGAGTTTGCGTATTTTGATGTTGTCCATGATCTCTTTTCTTTTCATTCTCTCCAGAACTTCAATATTTATTACACGGTCTTTCCATAATATCCGCAATATTCTCCGGTATAGCCACATTTCAAAGGCTTCGATTTTTTTTGTGATTGTTTCGTTAAATGTCCAGGACGCGACCCAATAGAGCAAGATGGGAAAATTGTAGCATCTTGGCATTCGAGTTTTGGTGTCAAGGTGCAGATTATGGCTTTTGAATCTAGTTTAATATATTGAAGACATATAAGGATGAGGAAGACGAATAGGACCGGCACCTTATTAAAGATCCACATGGATAAGTCCTAGTAAATGATGCAATGGCTATGTTCAGGAAAGAATAAATTTGCCAAAATATTTGAAAATAGCAGTGATTTACAAGAGACTGAAAAAATTTAGATAAAAAAATGTTTGTAAAAAATGTATGCTTGCAATGTATGGTGCAAAGAAAGGTAACTGCTTAAACTCTTACAGGAATGTTTAATTGATTGAAAGTTTTTTTATTATTCATACACCGCAAAGTAAATGAGGTTACAGACAATACAATACATATATTTTTTAAATAAAAACATTTTGAATTTTAGGTTTGACTCTTTTATTAAGGCGTCTACTAAAAAAAGTAGCGTTAATTTAGCATCATTATGCCCTACGATGGATTCAGCAGAACAACATTTAAAACGCGTGTATTTGCAAACACAATTGTGGCTGGAAAACCAAGATATTTCAAGGGAAGATTGGGGTTCGAAATATGATACAGGAAAGTGTTTTCCAATCCTAACGGCACAAGAACCAGCTATACAAAACATCTTAAAAATTATTTTTTTGCAACTACAAAATTAGTTGCGGGCCAGCTTGTGGGTGTAGGAAAAGTGGCCTTTAGGCCCGGCGGCTTGCTGTGAATGTGGCGGAAATAGTTGCCTTAATTCACGACCGGCAGTGTCAATGGAAGAAGTAGAGGAAAAAGAAACTAAAGTTAAATAATTTTTTTCTTGTTTTTAAATGAATCTTGAGTTAATTTTAATAAATCAATTAAAATATAATATCTTTAATACTCATTTAACTTTTCTATCATTTGTTTCCACCATTTTTCAGACACCGTTTTCTATTTTTGATAAATTTGAACATAAAATTTGGGATGAGCGACCCAAAAAACCCCTAGATATAGGTATCAGAAATTTTAAAAGAATTGACCCCTTTCCGCCATTTTGGTCCGCTTTTTTTATTTTAGTTGAGTTTTAAGATCAAATTCGTAATCCGCGACCCCAAAACCAACAGACATCTAACAAAAATTTAAAAAAAAATAAAATAAAAAATTATACCTTTGACGCCATTTTGTTTTTAGACTCATTTTGAGGCCAGATTCGTAATCTGCGACCCCAAAAAGCTTATGTTATCAAATTTCAGGCAATTGTTTAAATAAATAAAATAGTTACAAATTTTTTAATTAAGAGTATATTAAAAAACACTTGTCTGTTAATAACAATTGAAAAAATAAAAAGCACACTTTCTCACCTATGGGGAATTTTTCTATAAACTTTTTCCGAAATAATAAAAAAAAAATCTTCAAAATCGGTTTTGAGTCAACAAAGTTATAACTTTGGCGAATTTTTAGCGTTTAGAAAATGGACTAAATGTTTTGAATTAAATACGGTTACTTATGGTACGGCCTCAGCCCCATTTCTAGCGATACGGTGTCTGTACCAGCTTGGAATAGAAAACGAAATAAAATATCCCCTAGCAAGTAAAGCCATAAAAAACGATTTTTTTGTAGACGATTTCTTGAGCGGCTCTAATTCTGAAAAGGAATTACTTACATTACAAAAGGAAGTTACGAATATCTTATCAAGTGGCGGATTTCAGCTGCGTAAATGGTTATCAAATAAAAACTATTTAAGCGAAAATTTTCAGGTTCATGATAACCTCGATTGTAATATTTTAACATTACGGGAAAATAAGACAAATAAAACCTTAGGAATCGTTTGAAATCCAGCTGCAGATTTTATTCAGTATTCAGTTAAGCTTAATGCTAATCCTAAAGTAATAACTAAACGAACTATATTATCATCTATTTCTCAAATTTTCGATCCTCTAGGTTTACTTAGTCCAATTGTGATTATTGCAAAATTACTGATTCAAAAACTTTGGCAAGTTAAGTTAAGTTGGGACGCGAGTATTCCCCAAAATTTATTTACGGTCTGGATAATTTTCGAGATCAATTACCAGGGTTAAATAATTTAAAAATACCCAGACAAGTTGTAATTTCTGAGTGTACTTATGTCTAACTGCATGCATTTTGTGATGCAAGTGAAAAAGGATTTGCGGGTTGGATATATTTGGGGTGTAAAGATAAATTCGGAAAGTTCTCTACTAATTTATTATGTGCAAAATCGAGAATTGCGCCGATAAAACAATTAACCATACCTAGACTTGAACTATGTAGTGCTGTTTTAGTATCGCAACTTACAAAAAAGGTGGTGGATTCCATGGACTTGAATTTTGATCGATTTTATTTTTGGTCTGACTCTGAAATTACTTTGTATTGGTTAAAGGCTGCTCCTAATAAGTGGAAAACCTTTGTGGCCAATCGAGTAAGCGAAATTCAGAATTTGACAGGTATAAAGCAGTGGTATCACGTCGCATCAAAAGATAACCCTGCTGATTTAGCATCTCGAGGTGTAGGGGAAGGTGGGGCAGGTTGTTACAATTTCAACGTTTTAATTTTTTTTACCAAACTCAAGCATCGAATTAAAAAAATAAATCAACCCAAGTGATCAGTAACACTTCTACTTGAACTACAAATTTTAATCCGCATTTTGTTACAAACATAGAAAAGTTATTTATATTCCAAGACACTATTGCAAAATGTATCAATATGCCCCACAGTGGGGAAAGTTGTTACACCACGAGGGGTTAGTTGTTACAGTGTATGTTAGACAGAAAATAAACTTTATTTGTAACTAAAAACATATTTAAAGTAGGTACGAAATAATAATTATTAATTAGATATCTCAAAAAAAAACAATAAAAACATTAATAATAATGAAACAAGGGAAAAAGGAATATATCCACCTTACAACTAGTCACTATCGGATATACAGTTTAAGCAAACATAATAAACTGCCTTATTACCACAGGACGCGTGTGCCCATCTTTTGCACATCGTACATTGAATCCAATCTTCATTTATTGATTCGGAGTAAAGCATCAAACAGACCAGGCAAGTTGTTACATGTAACAACGTGCCCCACGAAGATTGTAACAACCAGCCCCGTAGGTGATAAGTATGGTTATGTTAATTTTTCTGTGAATCGTTGAGTTAGAACCAAAAAATAAATGGACGAAATGTGAGACAAATAGCGATAGTCATCAACCAATACAAATAGATTAAATGATTACTCACCGTTTAGCAGGTTAAACTCGATTTGGCAAAAGTAACTAATTCACTTCACACGTGTTAAAACAATGACATGAAATAATTTTGTTAGTGCCATAGATACAGATTTCAAACTTCATAGGAGTGTTAAACTTGACTAATTGTTGTACCTCTGCCGAATGGAGGGCGTTACAAGTAGAAATAAAGGAATTATTTGCAATGTAACAACTTGCCCTGTAAGAACCTGCCCCACCTTACCCTAAGCAGGTATATTTACTTCATTTACGGCTCGTGGAGGACACAACCGTTTTCTTTAATTAATTACTATACTTGAAAAGACATACGATTCTTCAATCATCAAAGTAAAAAGTTTTCGTAGGTTATGTCTCAAGCTCTATTATCTTTTGAAATATCTGAATAATATGCTCTATATATTACCTGGATACTCGAAGCTGACTCTCTTAAAATAATAGTTAAAATGGTAGATGTTATTTAACTCGTGTGCAATAAATAATCTCTAAAATAAGCTCAAAATTAAACCAACAATCTATTGAGAGATGGTTTCATTTCGAATTCCAGCAAAAACTAAGTTTTGATTTGTTAACTTTAGTAGGCTATATTACTTTTTATAATATTATAATATTAATAATAGGTTCTTCCCCTACAGTTCGTATATTAATATTTTTAATCACTTCTTCAGTGTGGCGAAATACCCAAAAAAAGTATACCTAAATTACCTGTGTAACATTCTTCTAAAAATTAAATCCAACGATAATAAGTTGAAAGTCTACCAGTAGATATAAGTTAGACGACGTTAACGTACCTATGCAGTATTTACAATTATATGTGCCAAAAATTAAATTTAAAGCAATTTACGTATTGTTCTTAGTACCTAGTTCATGTATTGAGTGATGTTGAATATTTTTTTGTTACAGACAAAACTGAACAGTACAGTTCTATAATCACTATAATTCGGAATAACAATAGGTAGATATTCATGTAACAAATTATAATCTGGTGTGAAACACGCATACAACTTCCTTTTACAGTGATCTCATAATTAGCCAAAAATTTGATTTTTAATCTTTAAGCATTTGTCCAAAAATTACAAATTCTACAGAAACCGTACAAAATGGAGAGTTTGTTGAAAAGACAAATTTTCTCTAAAATTTTAAGCCGAATTTAAAAATCTAATAACACCGGGTGTTCTATTTAAAATAGGAGTTAATACAAAAAAGAAAAAAACAAAAGAAACCAATTTCAAAGGTATTCAACTGGAAAATTACCTATCTCACCTGCACACTAAAAATGTAATAAAAATGTAAAGTTTGAAAAAATTGTTAGATCCGTTTTGAAAAATCGAATAAAACTGAAAAATCACAAGAGTAAACACCATACTTCCGGTTCACATAGACAGGCTGACTGATAGATAGAACAATGAACAAAAACATGTTTTTTGGGTTCAGGTTACTCTAAAACGTGAAGATCTGTTGAAAACTCAATTTCGAATTTTTTGGGTGAATCCAATACTTCCCTTATTGTAAAAGGAAGTAATAATTCAATATATAGAACATAACAGGCCTTCGAAAATTAGTTTCTATATTTATTTTCAGATTACTTAATATTTGTCTTCTTTAACTTATCATTAGTTAAAACCACGAAAAGTAATTTGTTTGTTACACAGAATGTGTTGAATTTTGTGGTAAGAACAGTTAAGTATAGAACATACAATACTTCCACCCATATTGTGGAAGTGCAAAATAAATTTAATGTATTAAGATAAAGTTCTTTGGAAATGTTAGTATTGTGCTCAATTATAGCTTTTAAGATTCCAGCAAATAGTAGTTTAAGGTTATAATTTGTATATATCTATGTTTTACAATGATGTCCTTCACGCCTTTTATTGGAAACATAGGAAGTCTCTGACCTCACTTAATACCAACTTTATATAGCAATGCAATAAGAACACAATCATCAATAACATAGACAAATCAAGATATTTATTTATAATATAGGTATTGTCTGTTTTACTATCATGTACATTTTACATTTCTCAGATACAAGCACATAAAGCACCATCCTCTACACCGAAAGGTAAAACGAGGTTATCGATGATATATAGTACTTCATATTCAAATTGTCTTTCAGAATCAAGAAGTATGGTCACATACGAAGTTTCGTCAATCGTAGATTATTTAAACGAAGAATGTCGTGAAATAATAAAGTTATTCCCCGAAAAGAACAGTAAAAATTCTTTGAAATCAGCTTGATTTTAAATATTCAAATTGTGAATTTCACATGAATATTACTTATAAGATTTTTTTACGCAATTCTTGATTCTGATAGTGTTTCCTGATAAACGCTTGTTCGGCCAGATCACAGGTAATTATAAGTATTGAAAAAAAAATTATTTCGGTTATAGCCAGTTGGCGTTTCAGTATCATATATATCTACGTTTGGTGGTACTTTGAGCAATTCTACATCAGACGAGCAGAAATACGTATAGGTAAATGTTAATGTAAAGCGAAACACGCTGTATCTGTATTGTTTTTTACTCTTATTTCACATCACTTAACTGTTAAATATAAAAATCGTAGTAAATATTCAGTAAGAAACTAATATCAAATAAACATTCAACAATAGTGGGTGATATTTTCATAAAAAAAGTATTTTTGCTTTACCACCTTCGAAATGTGTCAATTTTGAAATCTTAAATCTGTTTAGTTAGTTAGTCTCTATATACAAGCGATTTAAATAATATTAAAAAGGATATTAAACGTATTTAACAAAGTAAAAAGGTGTTAGTATGATCCACATTAAAATCCTACATTAATTATTGTTTTATTTTCACTACAGAGGAAAAAACTAAATGTTTTAAGTTTTAGGTTATTATCAACGATTCCGTCAGGCAGTTGTACATCTTCTCGAAATACAGTCGTAGTCAAAACTGTGGTACAGCGACAGTTGTAAGTTTGTTGGTGGTTGTGTTATTACCCAACAAAGGATCACACTGTATCATTAACTAGTTGGACCTAGATGTATACTGTCAAAATATTTGTATAAGTATACAAGACTTTTTTGAACTTTGTGTAATTAATTTATATTCACAAAGCACAATTGCTGTACAGCACTTTAATGAACACGACTGTACCTATGCCTTAGAATTTGAACGTGTGTCCTAACTGTTTATCGTTGTAACTTCAAATTGTATTCTTGTCAATATTATTGAAAGTATTTGAAGTTTTTTGACGTTCAATATTTTCTGAATGAAGCTACCACGTGCAATTTTTTGTTTTACAAAAATCATAGGACAGTTGAGGCTACATTTTTTCGAATAATTACATTGAATGCGTTTCTTGCTTAAAATAGGTATTAAATGTCGCTATGCTCTCGTTAGATACAATTGTTGTTTTTTTTTTTTAGTAGTGTTGTGTATAACAGGTACCTATAACAGTAGGTATTATACGTAGTTACGGTATTAAATATTATTTCGTTAAGATACTTATGGTTTCTTAATCTGTAGTTATCTACTAACCATTTAATGCTAGTATTTAATTATCGTGTATTTTAGAGTTGCAGAATAGCGCAAACACTGTTTAACTTGTAAATATTTGAAAATGTTTAATGTGTTACTCAATGTAGAACACATATGGACTAACGTAAGTACGCAAATAATGTTATGCAAATTCCATAATCAATATACCTACTACAAATCGTCACGGCAAAGAATACAAAAACTGTAGTTTTAAGTTATGATTAGAAATCATTAATAAAAAAAACGAAAGAAAGTAAAAAATAATTTATTTTTTTACTAATTTTCGTCAGTTCATATGATATTGCATTTTAAGCAATCTTCTGCTTTTGCTATCAGCATTTTCACTGATAATCTTTAGTTTTTTAGTAGGCTACTTATACTTTTTCATTGTCTACTATGTAGAAATACTGTTTTGCTTATACATTTTTAAAAATACACCTATGATCTCTCTAATAACGGCATAACAATCTTTGAAGTCTATTAAAAAATAAATTAATGTAGGTAAATACTTTGAAACTTTGCAGTCCTATAAAGAATTTGCTTAATAATGGCAACACGGCTTTTTGCTATAGTTGCTAATACCTACTTAATAGAGTTAGGTATGTATGCCTAAAGAATGAAAACTGAGGAAGTAAAAACTGTAGATCTGAACACCCTTTCTAATTTACCTAACCTCAATATCTCACAGTTTACAAGATAACCATGTTGAGCTTGAGCGCGATATTCTGTAGACATAGGCTACCTACACACTGTACCTGCTAGTTCAATATAAATAAGAATATTAATGTTACATATGTAGATACATATAGTGTCTCTCTCTCTGTCGTAAACTTCATTACTGAAGTGTCGGGATCTCAAAAGAGATACATATACACTGAGGCCCAAATTAAAGGAATAAGTACAGTTTTTAAGGTCTAATAGATTTTTTGTTTTCAGCCTATTTTATTGATTTTTGAATGTGGCGTAGTTGCAGCATTTTTGAGCAATGGTTTGACAAAGGAAAATTTAATTTTCTGGTTTAACTAAGAAATTTTAATTTTTGTAGCTCTATGGGATGATCTAGAACTCTAAATGTGTTAAATTACATCAAACCTTTCGGACCCTCTCAGAACATAGGTACAATCCTTTTTTATTTTCCTTGACATTTTAAATAGTTCGTTCCTAATATTTTTTCTTTAGACTGCTTACAATTTGAGAGTAAACATTTCTAAACATGCGTATATATGAAACGCCTCAAGTTACCCATGATTTATAATTTTAAAAAATGATCTTAAATTTTACATTTCAATTAGTTTAATGATACATTTTAAACATTTTAAACGAAAATTGTAAACAAAAGGTTTCAAAATATTATTGTCAAATAATTAACGCTAGTGCAAGAGAAAATCGTTTAGGAATATACTACTATAATTAATAGTTGCTAAGGAGGGGTCGTTCTCACGAAGGTATTTTGCCAATATGTGTTTGTCTGATGAAAAAGTGTTTTATTTAAGGCAACCCAAAAATTCCAAAAGTAATAGAGTAGACCTACACAAATGTTCAACTAAAAAAGAAATACCTTTGTAAAAGCTTTTGATACAGACATTTCATTTTTCAAAAAGTGTTTCCATCGCGGTTTGTAAATTAGGAAAGTTCCATACTATCGTTGTGGGTCCTGGAGTAAAACCAAATTCCGATGCGTATCAGTGAATTGTTTTGCAAACTTTGCTTCCTTCAATTTGAAGTGATCTGTGACTATTACGTATTTCAACAGGATGGGGCACCTTCGCATACCTCACGTATAGTACCTACCAGAACTTTTTTGTTCGAATATTGTGCAAATTATATCCAACCTGAATATTACTTACATACTTAAACCGTGAGGGCTGTTCCATATGGGGGAATTTTGGAAGCGAAAGTACAAATATTCGTAGTTTAATGCAATTGAGGAACTCAAAAACAGAATGGTATTTACAGGGAACAATTTAATCAAGAAATCATTAACAAATCTATTGCTTTATAGCGAAGAAGCTTGCAAGTAGTGTTAGGTAATGAAGATGGGCACATTCATAATGTTATTCTTTAAATATATGTTTAAAATTTTTAGTGTTGTTATTCAGTTATGATACACTGTCACTTTTCTTGTTTTATCAGTACCTATTGAAATCTTGTAAAAATGAGAATTTATCGAGTCGTGTAAGATTTGTCTAATTTTTCGCATAACATGTTTTGCTTAGACATTTTTTTGTCCACCCCGTAGGTTGAATTTTCTTTTGCCATATAACGTTGGCTGAAGAACAAAGAATTTATTAAACTTTGAAAGACGTCTCCTTTAGTTTGCGCCACAGTGTATGTTTCTCTCAATGACGATAAAAAGTGGGCTTCCCCGAAACCATTTCTTGTTATCTCCGTTTTTACCACAATATCTAACTGATGAAAAATAGGCACGCCACTGGTCGCACATGCCGAATACAAGTACCATTAAATCAGACTTAATACTGCGCGTTTTAGGAGTTCTGGGTGTTCCCGAAGGTCTCTTTGGAGAATTTGTCTGACCGCAATTTATTATCAACAGCAATCTGAGGTCTTGTTGAGGTTGCTCGGCCAATTGGCGGGCCCAGCGACAAAGGGACCATGCACGGCTTTGTGTCAATCTTGGCAGATAGGTAAAAAGATGGCTGTATCTTTCAGATCCGTACCAACTGCTAAATGCTGCCTCGAGTCGATTGGTCGCGCAGGGCTCCGGACAGATCCAACTGTGGCAATTCCTCCTCGAGCTGCTCGGCGATTCGGCGAATTCTGCCTGCATAACGTGGGAAGGCACCAATGGAGAATTTAAGCTCACCGATCCAGACGAGGTTGCAAGGCGATGGGGCGAACGCAAGTCCAAACCGAACATGAACTACGATAAGCTCAGTAGGGCGCTCAGGTAAGACCTATAATACTAGGCAGGACCGATACTGATAAGGGCTTCGATGCTACTGGTAATAGGACACGCTCTATACAGGGTGCTACAACTAGCACCCTACAAAATTAGTAAAAAAGTTTTCTTTGTGTGAATATGGGTTAGAAATTGCGTCCTAATGGGGGTTTTTAATTTACATTATATAGAAAATGTAAATTTGGTGAAATTTGCCATATGTGCACCTAAGTTTTATGAATTGGACGACCTTGCTTGGGCTGAGCTAAGGATACTTTTCAATATTCTACTTATATAAGGATTCGTCAATTTTAGTTGCATAGGTATTCGAAAAATTTATACTTTTTACATGACAAAGGGCAGTAGTTTTCGAATTTAACGATTGACGTGCATTAAATCACCAAAAATATAAAGTTGGATAATGATCAATTTAGCCAATGTCACCCAAAAACCTAGTTTCGTGCATAAAATACATAAAAATATATTTATGCCAAGAGTACCTACTTCATCTAAACGTTTTTCTAATATGTAGGTCACCTAATTCACCAAAATGTTGATTACTAAATAAAAACCTCGTTATTCTACTACCATTTTCAGTGTATAGTTTCGGCCCACCTTCATAGAAACTTTTTAGCTTATCTTGTGGAGTAGATACTATTACTGCTAGAAGTTTGCAATTGTTTTCTGTATAAAACCTTAGAGACGTATCGGAGTCTCAAACATTAATGTAGCTATGTAAAAGTACTGTTGTCGCTTGCAAATTTTGAAAAGTAGATACCTGATACATACCTATACTATAGTTGATAAATATTAGAAACTTATTATAGGTACAGAACATAAAAACGAAAATAGCAAAATCATTGCAATAAAAAAATTATCTTTGTCTTTGAAAATGAAATAGACTAATACGTAGAAGGAATGATAATGCATATGTTTTCTACAGTATTAATGCAATCAGGTAAAATTACATAGGCGGCTATATTTTTTAGATAATACGTACTAGTTTTTTTATTTTTGACTATGTAGCAACACTTCTTTTTTATTATTATAAAATAATCATAATTTTTAATTTATGTATTTATTTTTATCAATTAATTATTACCAGATATACAAAAATTGAAAGCAGAAAACACGTTAACGTAATTTTATTTGTTAATACCTGGTGACAATGAGATCAGGGCCATGTCTCTATCTCCTTTACTTATCAACGGACTTTTTACAAGGATACTAAAGTTCGAATTGAGAGACAGATATAATCAAAATGGCCGACTTCCGGTTTCACCGGAAATGTCATTAACTTTGATTTTTTAAATGGGTTGTTCAATATATTTTGTCCTTCGGAATTTACGACTCATACGGTAGTATTGACAAATTTGCTTAGGTATTTCACAAACACATTTTAAAAATGTATTAATTAAACATTTTTTCCGTTTTATATAAAGATAAATTGGTGGATGATGCATATCGTTAGATTGGTAATTAAATTTTCTATTTAATAGCACGATGGTCCTTGGTAGGTGCCATTTAAAAATATGACGTTTTCTTCCTTCATGAACGATTTGTTATTGAACAAATTAATAAAATATGTATTATTATGGGTTACTAGAGTCATTTAGAACACAATTTCTCCAATCACGGCCTTCTTTGCGAAATAATAAAATAAAAAAAAGAATTTTTGTTAGAAAAATGAAAATTTAGCAAAAGTATCATATGTAATTTGAGCTGCACATTCCAAAAAACCTAAAATGTATAGGGTGTTCCATTTAAAAAATCAAAGTTAATGGCATTTCCGGTGAAACCGGAAGTTTACCATTTCATCTATATCTATCGGCCAATCAGAAATTATGTCTAGTATTCACGTATCAAATTTTATCCAAATCGATTAACAAATAAAGACATGGCCCTGGTTTCATTGTCACCCGGTATAGGTACCTGTTGATTTTTTGGATCACTTATACATCAAAGCAATTTTAAATTCGATTTTTTAATATACCTATTGTTAATCTAGGTATTGTTTAGCTAACGTTACAGGACACATGTCTCTCTGTATTGCTTATGTCGTTTTTTTTAATCGATACCTAACGTACGACAGATATTTACATGGAATTAAACGTTAGAACAATTATTGTAGGTACTAGGTACTCGATTTAAAAAAATGTGTACACAGCGTATCATTGAATTTTAATCTAATAAATTGAAAATAATCATTTTAAATTATCTTTGTGATTACCCACTTGACTGGTTATGTTGTGTATATGCTTTAATCTTTTAATGCTTTGCTATGTAGTATAGCATATTTTACTACATTATTAGCGTACATTAGGTTGTTTACAGTGTTTCATAAGAATCAAGAAATACTTTTGATCGTGTTTCGAATCAAGACAAGAATTTTAAGACCGATTTCAAAGCAAGGCAAGAACATGTGTTCAAGAAACAAATATTCTTCCTCTAATGGTAGATTCTTCCGGGTTATGCCGTAGTCGTCGATTTAAACTTAACGTTTGGCTGCTCGTGCTGTCAGCTTCAGCAGAAGTTTTCTAAAGACTGATGTTGGTGCATTCTGCTCCTGGTTATATACCGAAGAGTCGTTACGGTTGGCTGCTCTTGTAGATCTTGTATGTTATTGGTTGCTCACGTGAAACTTGTTTATGGTTTGATTGGGTTTGCAGAGCTACCTCCCATGTGTTATTAAGGCGGTAGCCGTCTTCTCGATTGAAATTGTTGGGATTTTTAATAATTTCTAGGAATTCCCGAATAACATGGGGGAAGTAGTTTTTAGTCCTGGCTAGTATGTTCACGGAGTCGTAATTTATTCTGTGGTCCCCTGGTCCTAATAGCTAAATGTTCTGCGATGGCTGATTTTTCAGTTGTTTCCAAGTCGTGTGCGGCTCTGGTGTTCTTTTATTCGACATTGGATGCTTCTTCCCCTTTGTCCGATATAAGATTTGGTACAAGTACATTGTAGCTGGTAAACGCCTTCTGTCTGTAGCCTGGGCAAAGAATCTTTGTTGGAGGGGATCAATTGTTCGACCTTTCTTATTGTACCATAGCGGTCCTCTATGTTTCTTTTATCTAAGACCTCTCTTATTCTGTCGGTTACTCCGGCGATGAAGGGAAGGCAGGCATAATGCATAGCTTTAGGTTTAGGTTCTTTCGGTTTTATTATGTATTGTCACGCTTTCCTGATATCTCGTCAACTGTAGCATTCCTGGGTAAAGCTTCTTCCACATGTCTTAGTTCTTGTGGTTTCCTGTCCTTGTCACAAATAGTGTTGGCCCGATGAATAAAAGCCTTGATCAATGATTTCTTTTGTTGGCGATGAAGATGAGACGAAGCATGTAGATAGCAATCAGTGTGAGTCTTCTTTCGACACATTGTATGGCTTAATCTATTGTTAGCGGTTCTTTTCACTAACACGTCCAGTAAAGGAACGCGTCCATTTTCTTCAGTTTCCATAGTAAATCTTATTTTGGCATGGTGGTTGTTTAAGTGTGCCAAGAAAACTTCAAGAGCTGCTTTTGTATGGGGCCATATAACGAAAGTGTAGTCGATGTAGCGGAACCATCATTTAGGTTTGAGATGGCTGGACTGAATAGCTTCTTCTTCAAAGGCGTCCATAAATATGTTGGCAATCACTGGAGATAACAGGGATCCCATAGCGGCTCCTTCCTTTTGCTCGTAGTACATTCCTTCGCAAAGAAAGTAGGTCGTCGTGAGGCTCATCCTTACTAACTCTAGGACGTCTTCTCGGAGTCTTTGAGGAAGAAAGCATTGTTGTATAAGATTTACTGAATCTTCTACTAGTACGTTGGTGAACAAGGATTTCACATCGAAACTGAGCCTGGTCCGTTACTTCCAATTGAGCCAATATTTACACTAAATGCTCAGAATTCTTCACGTAGAATTTTGTTCTGCCTACGTATGGTTGTAATATGTTAGCGAGGTATCTGGCTTAGTGTTTCGCGAGAGCGAGAACGAGAGCGAGAAGTGGTCTCTCTCGTTCTCGCTCTCGTAAATCCCGAAAAATCTATTCTCGATCTCGCTCTCGATTACGAGAGCGAGGACGAGAGTTGTCTACTTCTCGTTCTCGTTCTCGGTTACTCTCGTTCTCGTTAATCTCTAAAATTGTATCTCCAGTAACCAATGATTGGATTGGCAAGTTTCTGATTGTGTGGCACTGTTGTAGATATCAATTGCAGCTTGTTTTGGCTAGTATTGAATTAAGTACCAAAGATAACAATAATCCCATTCATGATTCATAACCTCACTGTATATTGGTAAATACATGTGTTATATTAATTACAGAACTTGTCAAGCAACTTTGACCAAACGATAGTCAAGTGGTTAGCAATTAAGAATTTGCCCTTCAATTTCTTCGACGATGATGCTACTCAAGAAATTTCAAATAATACAACTACGCCAAAAAAAGATTTAATGAAAAGAAAAGTGTTTGAAGAATACACAAAGACTCAGAGGATTGTGAAAGGAATTTTGAAAGAAAATTCGTCCAAAATTTCTTTTACAATTGATGGTTGGATTTCAATTTCCGGAAGATCGTATTACGGAATTACGGCGCATTTTATAGACAACAATTTCAATTTACAATCCTTGGCTTTAGATTTTGTACCTGCAAAGGGTAACCACTCGGGAAAGGATATCGCCCAAGCATTTATGAAAAGTATAAAATCATAAGACATAATGGATCGAGTGCAAGGGATTACGGTAGATAACGTGTCGTTGAACACTACTTTCATGGCAGAACTAAAGGTTCTGATGAAAGAAGCTGGAATAGAATTTGACTCAGAAAATCAACATTTCAGGTGCTTCGCGCATATACTAAATCTTGCCGTACAAGATATGCTACAATTGTTAAAGAGCAGAAAAGAAGAAGACAGCAGTGAGGACGATGAAGGTAATTCAGATAGCGAAAACCTCGAAGAAGACTTTGAAGAGGACCAAGCTAATTACGAAGAAGGAATTGACTCTATAACGAGGGTACCTTTGCTTCTTCTACAGTAATCGCCAAGGTTAGAAAAAACCTTTATTAAAATAAGAAAATCGGAGCAGCTTCAGATTAAACTGAAAAATTGCTGCGAGTCGAAGTACCTTGTATAAAACTAAGTTTGGATATTAAAACCAGATGGAACTGTACGCATGACATGTTAGAAAGCGCACTTAGCTTGAAAGAACCTCTAAAATTGCTATAGGTATTACAATGCAGAACAAGTCGAAAAATTCAAACTTTCCGATGCTGCGTAGGAGCTTATGACCACAATTTATAAATATTTGAGACCTTTTAAACAATGTTCACAGATTTTATGTGGGCAAAATTATGTGACTATTCCTCTTGTAATCGTGGCATTTAACATGCTATTGGACAGAATTGACAATATAATAGCAGATCTTTCTGAAAAACAAAGGACTAATGTTGAAAAATTATATTATCAGCTTATTTTGCCGGGAAAAACAAATTGATGAAATATTTTAATAAGATTAACTGGATTTATTGTGTAATTTTGATTTTAGACCCACGTCACAAATTGGAAACATTTAATTTAACGACTTGGGGAAAACAAATGAAGGATTTTTCGTATTCCATGTTTGAAAATATAAGGAGCAGAAGTTGCTGGAGAAGAACATAAAACATTAACGAAGAATCACGATGATGATCTGGATTTCACGTCCTTATTTGAAGAAGAAACTTCAGTAAACAACTGGAAATTGAAAATTGATGAATATTTAGCACTAAAAAGATCACCAAAAGATCAAAGTATTTTGGCATACCGGAAAAAATATAGTGATACTTATCCCAATTTGACAAGAATGGCGAGAGATCTTTTCGCAATAAATGCTACTTCGGCTCCAGTTGAAAGATTGTTTTCGCAAGCTTCACTAATCATCAGAAAACACAGAAGTCGGCTTAACGATGACTCAAGTAAATATCTTCTCTGCCTAAATTCTTGGGCTAAATGTGGTCTGAAAGATCGAATTTGGGTTTAAAATGTAATATTCTCTTGTGTTTATAATTATTCCATAATTAGTTATTTAATCGTTAAATAGTTGATAGTATTATTTTATTTCGTTTTCATGTAAATAATAAAATACTTTAAAATATCTTTTGTCCGCGTTTGTATTTTTTAAACCGAGAACGAGAACGAGAGTTACGATAAAATTCTCGCTCTCGGTTACCCTACCTCTCGTTCTCGTTCTCGGCTTACATTTTCGCTCTCGTTCTCGGACTCGGTCTCGTTCTCGGTGCGAGAACGAGAGCGAGAGCGAGAAAACTCTCGTTTCTCGCGAAACACTAATCTGGCTACTTCATACGTAGGAGATCCGCAAATGCTAACAATTAGCCTGACTGGAACTTCTGGTTTGTGGGTCTTCGAAAGTCCTTCAAGTCTGGGCGGTGTAATACCGCTAGGCAGTAGTCGTCGATGTTCTGATTCTGGTATTAATAAACTCTTGATAGCTCCTGTAATCTGGCATTATATCGTCCATGTGGGATTTTTCTTAGATAAGAAAAACATCGGGGTCCGCTATGGTATAATAAGAAAGGTCGAACAATTGATCCCTTTCAACGAAGGTTCTTTGCCCAGGCTACAGCCAGAAGGCGTTTACCAGCTCCAATGCACTTGTGGCATATCTTACATCGGACAAACGGGAAAAAAATCCAATGTCTAATAAAAGGGCACCAGAGTCACACACGACTTGGAAGCACACAAAAATCAGCCATCTCAGAACACTTATTAGAACCAGGGGACCACAGAATAAATTACAATGAACATACTAGCCAGGATTAAAAAATACTACCGTCGTGTTATTCGGGAATTCCTAGAGATTATTAAAAATCCGAACAACTTTAATCGAGAAGAAGGTTACCGCCTTAGTAACACATGAAAGGTATCTGTGCAAAACCAAAAAACCATAAACAAGTTTTACATGAGCAACCAAGCGGAAAAACGACAAGTCCCAATAACATACAAGATCTACATAAGCAGCCAACCGCAACCATGAGCAGAAGGCAGAAGGCAAAAGGGGGGCAAAAAGCATTTTTATTGTTTACATAATAAATAAATTTAATAGTTACATAGTATTTGAAAAACAATTTATCTAAAAATTGTTTACAAATTCCCTACATGCAGGGTCCGGTAACGATACGGGGTGGAAGATATTGCTAAAACTATGAGAGTTGCATAAAAATTGCTTACATAAAAGTTGTAGGTACACAGGTTGTATACATTACTAAAATATGTTTCATTATACAGGGCGGTTCAAAAAAGTACGGCGAATCAAACTTGCTTTTTTTAAATAAATTTCCCTGTATTTAGCTTGCTCAAAAGTCTTACATTAAAATACCAATAATTTGAATATCATGCTATATGGCTCTAACGTCAACCGTAGTGGAAATATTACCTAACGATATTATGCAAATAGTTGAATTTCAGAAGGCTGCTATAAATAAACAATTGATATTGAATGAAGGAAAACATTACCAACAATTGTTTTTCCTGAATTACTTTTCGTATGGTAAATGGTGACTCTGGGTATTAGCACTGTACAGGGTGATCAATATTTGCAAATTTGATTTTTTAACGGGACACAGCGTATAGCTCTGTATTTTTGAAAAGTCATTTTAATAAGATTTTGTCTGCTATTTTATTTCCTACGCCAAAGCTCAATTATTTTCAAATTTTATGTTCTCCCTCTCGCCTTTCTGGGTTTGTTCCTTTATGTTTCAGCAGTGGCTGAAGTTTTACTTCCTACACCTGTTTTTTATTGTGCTTGGAGAGTTTCAATTGTCTAAATTCACATTTAATCGCGTTTGATTGTTATCTCTTTAGATAAAGTATCTTAAGGGCGGGCTTAACTTGTTTTTTTATATTCCAACAGTTGAATTTAGGGTATGAAGTAAGATATCAAAAGAAAACTCAGTAAAAGAGCTTTTCAAACACACAAAAGTACCTATATAGGCGGTTACGTTAAATAAAATAAGTCATTGTTAAATTTGCAAATGTTAAGCACCCCTGTATACCATTAATATCCAGACCCACCATTTTACACATGAAAGATTATTTACGAAAAACATGTATTCGGTAACGATATTTTTGAATTATGTGATTACAAACGGCATTGCAAGCTTGACTCTAACTATGCAAGCTGCAATGTCTTTCAAATCATTAGTCTACATAATTATATAAGTGTACAAACAGCAAAGACGCCCAGTTTGCCTGAGTATTCTTGTTCACGAGATACTTTTAACAACACGAACCGAATCATGGATGACTTGTAAAGATTCAAGGGCCACCAACGATAGTTGTATTACACATTTTTTTGGGTTTACAAGCTACCGAAGACATGAAGGCAAAGAATGCTGGGTGTTCATCTGCAAAGAGGGCGCGGTCTAAGCCGAAATATGATTATAATATTGACCAATGCCTCAATCAATATATCGACAGTTATACATTGTTAGGTTAGGGAACCCCCGGGAATCAAGAAATTTCTAGATTCTTGATTCAAAACAAGAAATACATAGACAAGGTTTCTTTTGTCTTGATGAAACACATGTAGGAGCATCTATAAGTACATAATTATCTATTGATGGACGCAGTATATGTCATAAAAGATTTGTGAACGATTTATGTATGAATGCAACCAAAAAAGCACGATGCTAATAAATATAGTTCCTAATAGCATATAATAGCAGTATCTACATATCTATAGGTACTAGTAGTTTGACTAGCTTTTTCTGTAATATAGAGGGTGTCCCAAAACATCACCATCAAAGTCTACAGATGTGTTGTCCAAAACAAAAAACAAAACTTCTTATGAACACAAATCTACGGACGTTTATACCTAGTTCCTGAGATACGATAAATAAATGTATTATTCAAACTAAACATATTTATGGAAAATAGTACCTAGCACATAGCTAAAATTCAGCACTTTTACAGTATCTGTTAAAAATGAATTTACCTTGTTTTGGTACGTCTTCAAAATTTAATGCTATTTTTTGGTAGGTATATTCTACGAGGGGTTTCACGCAAAACCGGAATTTATTGTTTTACAGTAAGTAATTCAAAACTTTATACAGATTAAATCTGTGCCTATATACCTGTATCTATAATCTCCGTTAGCAGCTACTCATTATTCACATTTGTATAAAAGCATGAATTCCTTCAAATAGAAACTTTCTTTCACTGTCTGAACCAATTTAGGACAAATCTTGAAGTGAATCTCCTTTGAATAGTTTGCCTCCAAGATGAATTTTAAGTGATCCAAACAAATAAAAATCTGAGGAAGCCAAGTCTGGACTGTAAGTAGGAAGTAAGTATCTGTGCTGTGTGTGGCCTGGCATTACCTTGTTGAAGGAGTACTCCCCATCGGTTTTTTGTAATCTCTTGACGAACTTTATAAAGAACGTTGCAGTAATATGCGTCGGTTATTGTCTGACTTGACGGTAGAAAAGCAATATAAAAGGTAGAAATCAATGTAAATAAACACCATTGCTGTCCAAAATACAGTCGCCATAATCATCTGAGATGAAATGTGGAACCGCTTAGGTTCTGATCTTCAGAAAGTTGATGTCACACCTATTGAACTGACCGAACTGACTATTTTTACTTTCCCATACCCATAGGTATAGGGAAGTCTTGGAATCATGCAAATTTTGGAAATCGAGATTTTCACAGAAATATCCGTTTTGGGCATCTAGGGACCCAAAAAAGTGGTTTTTAAAAAATGTCTGTCTGTGTGTGGGTGTGTGGGTGTGTGGGTGTGTGGGTGTGTGGGTGTGTGGGTGGGTGACGCTCCTACAGCCGAAAGTATTGCTCCGATTTTGATGCGCTTTGGAATGCGGGGATGTATCAAAAATTCATCGACAAAATAAGCTTTTCAAAAAAATCCGGAAACCGGAAGCGGAAGTTACGCATGTTTTTTTGGTATCACTGTTTTCGTGATTAAATTTTGAAAATTTTATCGCGGATAACGATAGAGGGCCATAAGACAAATCTGTTAGTTTTTTGCCGAACTCGCTAGGTTTAAAATGAAGGGCGCTATGATTTTTTGAAAATTTTGAGTTTAACGCCCTATTACTCAAAAACGGATGAATCGATTCAATTGATTTTTTTTGTTCTGAATAGTATATGAAGGCTACATGAGGTGATATAAAAAGTGTTTTGAAAAATATTAAGGGGCCTAAATTACAAATTTTCAAAATTTTGGAAATTTTTCTAAAATCATTTCTCAAAAACTGCCCACAGGAATTTGTTTAAACTTCATACACTGATAGACCCCGAAAAGGGCTATTGATCTGTTTTTTAAAGAATCTCATGAATTATCTGTGGCGCCTCTACGAAGCTTTGAAGTTTGAAAATTAAACCCCTTTAATTAATAAACAAAACAAGATAGGTAGCTGGGGTTTTCACTGAATTGCTCAGTGCATAATGGAGCATATGAATATGCAAAAAAATATTACACTCGTGGATATATGTAAGCACACCGGCCTCCTCCCCCCTCTATTTTTGAAAAATAATTTTTTTATTCTAACGGTTGTTATATTTTGCCTCAAAGATATTTTTCCGCGAAAATAAAAAAATCGATTTTGTATGCCCTAGAAAATATAGTTTCCAGGTACTTAGAAAATTTCACCTCGGTGCTACAGCCGTTTTGAAGAAAATAATACATAAACTAGCACAGTGGCGGCTTGTCCACTTGGCGCCATCTACAGAAGCTCGGTGGTCACGTTTTGAACTACACATTCTTTTATATTTACCCGCAATTTACGTGAAAGTGTAAACGCTTATCACGGTGAAGACGTGAGTCATCGAGTTGAAATTTTGATATGTTGTAAAGACTGTTGAATAAAGACGATATGAACAGTTTCCAGTATGGGAAAGTCCAGGGAGGTAGTCACGTCCACTTTTTTAAAGTTGAGGTATCTCTGAATGATTTTTTTCTACTGGTGCATTACATATATTGGTTATTTTCACTATTTTCAATTCTACTTAATCAAATCGTCAGTACCTCGAATAACGACAGGAATGACTTGTTACCCTGCAACCTCCTCTTCCGAGATCATTACTTAGCCTTTCCGGCCATTTTGAACAGAGAACAGAGCAGTCCATTCAAACACATGACTTTTAAGTGTACTTTTATCAAATTGCGCAAAATTTCAGCAGGTTTAATGCCTGCACTGACAAAATAATTATGCGCTACTTTAAAGTAGGGGAGATCCGGCCGTGATGGACCCCCAGCTATGATGGCACCCCTGCTACTTTGTATATTTCCTGAGTTGGTAACACTCATTTCTGATTGGTAACGAGTCTAGTAACGGGAGCTGAAGTGGCAGTGGTAATTTCGTGTGTTTCTGAACATTTTTGGTAAAAATACTTGGATTTGTCGAAAAAGGTACGCCTAAAATCTTTTATTTACTATATTTTAAATTAATTTCCTGACGACAATAAAACTAAGAGTTCTATTGTTTATTTTCCCGGCTCTAGTACGAACCTAACCTAATTTACTGCCACAGATGTAACGGTCTATGAAAGGCGGTTTAGATTTTTTAGCGGAAAATTTTGAAATGGTTATTATTTGGGTTTGATGGCACCTTGATATTCCGGTTATGTTGGAACAGGGTGCCATCATACCCGAATGGTTTCAAAACTGTTTTTAAATTAAAAAAACTATCTCCCCTATCACAGCTTGAAATAGGATGGAACAGAAAAGAACAAAAAAAGGTAAATTGGATATTTTGAATAATACTTCGGACATAGAAGAACAAAAAAGTAAAGCTAGGAAAAAAAGAACGGATCTCAGCTAAAAAAGCAAAGAAAAATTTGATGATTGAAAATGAAGAACAAGATATTGAAGAAGAACCTTTTGAAGAAGACGGCAGTAGCGACGTGGCGTGCATTTTTTGTAACGAATTGTATTCGAATTCCAGAGAAGGGGATATGTAGATTCGTTGTCAACAGTGCTCCAGCTGGTGCCATACAGAGTATGCAGAAGTTGACGGAAGATCAAAGAAGTTCACTTGTGACTTATGCATTTAGTTTAAAAATAATTTACCAATATTGTTAGTATTTGTTTAGTAACCCATACTTTTTTTCTACGGTAGTAGGTAATATTTTAATTTGGTGTTTATATTTGTTTTTTAATGTTTTTTATAGTTTCTAAGGCCTATATATTACCAGAAATGTATAATAACATTGGGGTTTTATAAAATTTTGTTTGGGTGCCAACATTGCCTGATGTCAGTATGATGGCGCACTTGGTTGCTTTGCCGATTATGATAAATAAAATAAAAATAATGAATAATAGACTTGTTTTTACCTGTTTTTCTGTTAAGCAAAGATCTTTTCTAGGCGTATAAGTCTTTAACAATAAAATTATTTATTATTTTTTATGAATAAATTACAAATTTCAAAAAGGGGTCCATCACGACCGGATCTCCACTGACAGTGTTATCTGCTATGTTTAGTAGCAAGTGAACGGCTACCATTAAAAAATAAATCCTTTATTGTTTGTTTAGACTGGAGTTAATTCAATATTGCATGTAATAAATAATCACACCGATCAGTCAATGTTTGCTTTCATAGAGGATATTCCGGTTTTAGCGTAAACCCCCTTCGTATACCATCATGCAACAAAATGTTCATAATAGTCAGGACAAGAATTCGAAAAAGTGAAGTTCTAGAAGCAAATCATATTACTTTTGAGTTAAAGGTTATTTCTAGCTAATTCGACCCCCCTGAATCCAAAAATGCCTGTTACCAACTCGAAGTCCCGACCGTAAGTGAGATATTCAAGATGGAGGCCAAAAGCCGGAAATCGACACATTTTCCGCCTCCTAAGACGTATAAACGTAATTTAAACATCAAATTATAAGTTTTGTGGGACAAGGAACACACCCGTATACATAAAAATAGCATTTGAAGTCAGTAAAATAATTTATTAATTTGTAATCAATTTTTAAGCCAAGAAAAGACAAGTCTTAAAAAATTTTTCGCTATGTGTATTTAAGCATAGAGCTCGGCATTTACAGATCTTCATGCATGGATGGGACTCCAATCAGATTTTTCTGAAATAAAAAAAAGTATTGGATCGAAAGTTAGAGGACTTGGCATTTCAATATCGAGAGCTGAGTCCGAAGAAACCATTGGATGGACGAAATTTAATGCAAAAAATGCAAAAATGATAGTTGCTAAATCTGCCGTTGGACTCGTGCCAATTATTTAGAATCCGGCGCATGAGTTAACGACTCTTAGTACCGTCCTCAAGAGGTGCTTAGCAGTAGCAGATGGACTTGGAGAAAAGTATGTTGTACTGACTACGGATCAAGCCCTGTATTCTAAGCTTGTTGAGCTTCAGGCAAGCTCTGATATTTACAAGGAGCGTATAATCTTGAGAATGGGTGAACTGCACATATCCCTTAACTTTCTGCAAGCTATAGGTCAACATATGGCTGGAAGTGGCCTGGCAGAGTTGTGGAATGAGGGTGGTTTCCTTGCGAAGAGCTCAATAAGAGAAGTTTTGGATGGCAAAGCTTACGCTGAGGGAATGCAAGTACACAAACTGACCTTTCAAGCATTGTGGAGAATATTGTACCCACAGATTTTGAGCATGCTGGAGGAAAATGATTTTGAAGTAGCTGAAGAATTCCAGAAAGCAGCAGGGAATACCATTTATTTAAGAGCATTTTTGCATTCATCAAGAGTCCAAGGGTATTTAATAGACTTTTTGTAGAAGCGCAGTGAAGATGACATACACTTTTGTCTGTGGTTAAGCTACATCGACATAGTGCTAATCCTTTCCATGTTTACTAGAGGAATCCGTTGTGGAGACTGGCAATGTTTCCTGTACTCTCTTCCTGAAATGCTGTCATACATGGCTTGGTACGGACATATAAACTATCTAAAGTCATTGAGTGTATACAACGCTTAAATGCATCAGTTACCTGCAGAAGTGGAAGCAAAATTTCTTGCTGGAGATTTTAGGGTGATGCGATGCGAAAAGAAGTTTGCACAAGTAGACCCGGATCACGCACAAGAGTGGTTTGTCGGCACTTGCAAGAGTGCTTCAGGTGGAATTTTGGGTATAACGCAAGATGTACGCACAATGAAACGTTGGACGCTCACGCTAGCTTGGCGCAGTGACTTAGCCACCCAAACATACCAAATGTATGGCATTCAGACGAAATCTTGTTTAAAGGAGGAAACTCGGTCGCAGGACTAGAGACGAACCAGTGCCGGTGCAGAAAAGAGTCCGACCCATGCATGAAGGTCTGTAAATACCGAGCTCTATGCTTAAATAAACATAGAGAAAATGTTTTTTTAAACTTGTATTTTCTTGGCTTAAAAATTGATTAAAAATTAATCAATTATTTTACTGACTCCAAACTCTGTATCCCGAATCCGGGGCAAGTTGATCATTGTACCGCCAGATGCCAGCGCATATAGCACCAGCCTCGACACCGCGAGGTAAATGAGGTTACAGATAATACAAATACATACAAATGCTATTTTCATTTATACGGGTGTGTTCCTTGCCCTCAAAAACTTATAATTTGATGTTTAAATTACGTTTCTACCTCTTAGGGGGCGGAAAATGTGTCGATTTCCGGCTTTTGGCCGCCATCTTGCATATCTCACTTACGGTCGAGATTTCGAGTTGGTAACAGGCATTTTCGGATTCAGCGAAGTCAAATTAGCTAGAAAACATCTTTAACTCAAAAGTAATATGATTTGCTTCTAGACTCGTAACGGAAGCCTTTTTCTCAAATCTAGTCCTGACGAATTACGTGAGTAGAATTATAAAGTTAAAAGTAGAAGAAATATTACGAGAGTTTCTTCAATAGAATGTATTATTCAAAAACGTTTGATTCGGTGTACCTAAAAACTGATAAGATTTGATTTGCTATCATTATTTGGTTGTCGCACTTTAATTGCTTTTTTTTATATGCTATTACTCTTTAATATCCGAAAGATGAGACACATTTTGAAACTTCTGTATTTATATCAGTTATCCCAGCCAAACTGTAAATACAAAAGTGCTTTAGGCAAATACCAGTTTCATAAATCTTTATGTCATAACTCGAAAATGACAAGCTGATTAAAAAACCTGAGTGGTCAAAGAAACTGTAAATGACAATTTCGGATATAGTACTTTTAGTAATGACTTAATTGTTTCCTTCTGTGCGTATTTGAATTATCCCCGTGCGAATTTTTTATTTCTTGAAGTGAAGCAAGTCTTGGACAGTCAACGTTCCGAGTCATATATGAAACTCAATCAGTTATGCAGTATTGTGCACAAATACAAAATTAGTGTATCTAAATGTTAGTGAAATAATTTCTATATTTACCAAAATCAAACATAAACCTTCCATATATGAAACTCAATCAGTTATGCAGTATTGTGCACAAATACAAAATTAGTGTATCTAAATGTTAGTGAAATAATTTCTATATTTACCAAAATCAAACATAAACCTTCCATGCTAACTGAGAAGGTATGAAAAAATTCGAAAGGGTATATTCAGGAACAAAAACCCTAATAGCAAGTATTTCCTTTTCGATTCGAATTAGGAATCTAAAAACTAACGTTATCCATCAACAGTTCTTTGCTCAAATTATCTTATAGTTCTGGACAAAAAGTCTTAGATTAATAAGATTAAAAACAGGAGATAAGTGGTGGTAAGAATTTAAGTTGTATGTATGTTATTTATATTTCTGTGTATAAAAATACAACAAATTACAACTCTTCATATTTTTTCTCTTTGCTTAGATATTACTACGATAAAAACATAATGTCCAAAGTACACGGAAAACGATACGCTTACAAATTCGACTTCCACGGCTTAATGGCCGCCTGCCAGGCGCAAGCTCAAGGACAAGGAGAAATGGTTTCGAGCTACCACAAGTACCAACCCCACCAGAGCGACCTTGGAGCAGCTTTATACCCCACGGGTCCTGGAGGAGCCCCCAAGATTCCTAGCATTCTTCCACCAGGTTCGCAACATTCCCAGACGGGCCTCTTTCCACCCCCAACCTATTGGCCATATTCACCTGGATCATTCGACCCTAGAGGACCACCCTTTAGTTAAACTAGGTAGGTAGCTATTTATTGATTGAACTAAGTTAACAATATTTATAGCAATTCTAAACTTTAAATTTGTTAAAGGTCGTAGAACTGTCGTGGACAACTGGACTTCAGCCTACCTCATTTTTGCTACCGTATTCTTTTACAGAAGACTATTCGGGACATCTGCCAGTTAGATTATTTGTAAATTTGCTGTAAAATATTATTTAAGTTTTATTCTATTATTTAGGTAGTCCTGTAAAAGAGTTCCTCGCAATTGGTGTAGCTGTTACTGATTTTTAGATTATATGCGCATTTCATTCTTCTGCTAAATAATTCTATTGATTTTTTTGTACATTGTTAATTTAGACTGTATGGTTATGTTTGCAAAATGAGAGGGAGAAAATGCTTATGTAATGTGTACATTAATTATGTAATAATGTTCTTGTTAATAAAAAAACGTTAAATATTGATCTTGCTTTTAATAAATTATCGTTTCGCATTCCGATCCGTATGTCAAAATTGACTCTACAATGGATTTGTAAATTGTCATTTTGATGTTCACTTTAATCTGATGTGACTATAGTAAAGAACTGAGAGTTTGAATACATTTCCGTTCTTGTTGTACTTGTTGAATATGTCGTTTTTTGAAGTTTTCTCTTGTGATATTATACTGCCTAAATATTTATATTCTTTACATTTTTTAAATATCTTTATGTATCTGCAGTTCAGGATCACTTATGTCCTCTTCTATCACCAGATATTCTGTTTTCGTCATGTTCATTTTTCCAAGAAAACCGAACTACAATCAACTTCCAATAAATATTATGAAGCTAATAGAAGAAAAACTAGGTTAAAAGAGAATGGCAAAGAACTCGATGATCACATCAAAAGCAGTTACCGAATCGTCTTATTCGCCGAATAAAATACAAACTGGACAGTTACAGAATACACACCTACAGAACATACATTAAAGAGCTACAACCAGGGGCCCCACACTATGGCAGGCAACTAAACGAATTCTCAAACAAGCTCCTACAATATCACAATTGAAGTACAACACTACTTAATCCACTGACACAGAAAAAATGAAATGTCTGCCCAATATCTAGAAAGTGTTTCTGAAACGACTATTAGCCAAAAGAGTTCTAATAGAGAGCAGCATATGAAAATTCATGTGAATAATAATCTCCTTATCACCACAGGAAAAATAAAACCCATCAGCCCCATAGAACTGGAAAAGTTATAAAAAACTGCCTAATAAAAAATTACCTGGGCATAACCTCATACCTAACATCCTTTATCTAATAGACGTGTCTGTCTGGGACGCAGTTTTGAATGTCTGGGACGCCGTTTTGTCTGTCCGGGACGCTATTTCAGCAAGCCGTAAGAGATAGAGAAAAAAGTTATTAAAGTTATATGTTTAGAATGGTCATGTCAGCTCAGGAACCGAATTTCAGTCACGTGACACTTCCGGTTTTCGAGAAATCACAAAAAAGACCGTTTTTCAAATAGAACGCGTATTAAATAAAAATGTTTCAGCAGCCAAACGGAGCTGCGACCCTCTGCGCCTTAAAACGTCGATCGGTTAGGCAACCACTTTGACACCTTCCAGGTCTGGGTACAGTTTTATTTAATACGCGTTCTATTTGCAAAACGGTCTTTTTTGTTTTATTAAATGAGACATTTGTCTCACTGGACTGCTAGTAGTTATTAATAAGTTCACCAGAAAGGGGGTTTGCTACATTACGCTATATTCAATTTCTAACTTAGGATAAAATATTTACCAACTACATGAAAAATAGCACATATTGACATGATCACCTAACCAAGTAAAAACGCTCAGTATCCTACAAATTATAGACCGATTAGTCTATTGACAGTCTTACCAAAGCTACAGTGACTATATACAACCAAAGCTATTCGAAAGAGATATCTTATCCCGAGTAAACGGTGAACTAAACTCTAACAACACTATTCCAGCTCTTCATTTTGGATTTAATACTCGTCATTCCACGACCCACAGTTATTGAGAATTAGCGAAGTCATCGAAAAAGGGTTTGACACAAGCAACATTTCCCTAATAGCTTTTCTCGATATAGCTAAGGCCTTTGATACTGTCTGGTTAAATGAACTTCTGTATATATTGATGAATACTAACATATAAAACTACATACTTACTACTATACTCTATTCACTATAGTCTCGGATTGTCAAAATCCAATTAAAAACAATCCTTTATATCATGGTCAATATTTTTAGTCAAGCTATAAGTAACTAGAAACAATTAATAAAGCTGCTAATGTCAAAACTATAAATTATAGGTTATATTTCGAACTGACTTAAGCAAAAATAAATAAAAGTTGCCATGTAACAAATACCCAATTTTTTTAATATTGCGCTTTTGCGTTGTCCAACCTAGCAGTAACAAAAAAAACAATATAAATTCAACAGTGCTACCATGAAACGTCATTTTTGACAATCCGAGACCATAGTGAACAGAGTATAAGTAATTGCAAAATCATTCCTTGAAAACCGAACTTTCCGAGTTAGATTAAACAGCAGATTCTCATCGTTAAAAATAGCGTCAGCTGGAATACCACAGGGATCTATATTATGGCCAACTCCATATAATAGTTTTTCTACGACCACCACTAAAAGTAGGCCTTTTAGCGCTAGCTTTTTTCACTAAAAGTGACGTTTTATAATTTAGCGTGTTTAAAGAGATCAGCTGTTTACTTTTAGCACAGTTTCGAACTGGAAGTGAAGTAAAATTATTCTACTTACTTCTTGCGTTAGAGGTAAAGTGTTTTTTAAATAATTAAAGCGTTATGTAATGAATCAAGTTAGATGTGTGCTATTATAATTACCTTTGATAACTGACTTTGACAGTACAGGCTTCACAAACATACACCTGCGCGTCAAGGCCATCTCTTTATTACGACATAAATTATAACTGTCATAAATGCAAACCTTTGTTAAATCGATATATATATGAATTAATAACAGACAATTTAAGGTAGTAGAATAGTATATTGTGTATCTAGGACGAAAAGCGTAACATTCCCAGACGACTGTGAACACCGCAACAGGCTCGACAGCGGGGCTGCTAGGGCTTTGTTTTGTCTGAATGCTTAGCAATCGTTGTGGAATGTTGCTTTTCGTCCAAGATACACATACTATTTTTCCGCCAATCGATACGAGTAATTAACAAATTAAGAAAACGTGTCTTTTTAAATCCTCTATATAATAAAGAAGAACGATCCAAACGTGTATGTTCGTCACAACAATTACAGACGCTATGTCCCTGATTGAGCAAATGCGCCTCGAGAGGCGGAGCCCCGAGGGCCCCTTTGGAGAGGGGCGGAGCCCCGCGGGTCCCCTTAGAGAGGGTCGGAGTCCCGAGGGCTTTCTTGGAGAGGGGTGGAGCCCCGAGGGCGCCCTTGGAAAAGGGCGGTGCCCCACGGGCCCCTTTGGAGAGGGTCGAAGCCCCTAGGGCTTCCTTGCAAAGGGGCGAAGCTTCGCGGGCCCCCTTGGAAAGGGTTGGAGCCCCAAGGGCCCCCTTGAAGAGGGTCGGAGCCCCAAGGGCTTCCTTGGAGAGGGGCAGAGCCCCGAGGGTTTCCTTGGAGAGGGGCGGAGCTTAGAGGGCCCCCTTGGAGCGGGTTGGAGCCTCGAGGGCCCCCTTGGAGAGGGTTGGATCCCGGGGGCTTCCTTGGAGAGGGGCGGAGCTCCGAGGGTTCCCTTAGAGAGGGTCGGAGCCCCAAGGGCCCCCTTGGAGAGAGAATCTCTTTCATCCTTTTTTTAATTCATATTAATGAAATCTCTCTCCAATTAGCGAACCGAAGCGTAGTTCGGGTGACTCACTAGTCATCAATAATTAGATTCGAAAAATATTCCTTGCCTAGGCCGGGAATATTATTCCTGTACAGTTTTATTGTAAATTACCTAGCAACGGCGGGTGTAATGGAATGTTTGACTTTGCTTCACAAAATTTTGTCAATAATGTGTCAGTTCTAGTACGATTAGCGGAAGAAAATATTGTATGTAAACTCGCGTATAAACATCAACTTTTACCACTTGTTGCATAAATCGCTATTTATGCATAACATTGCGGAACTAAACAAGGCAACAATGGCTGTATTGCGATGGTCTTTAACCCTCAAATCAGCTCTGATTGCAGTACAAGCAAATGACAAATTATATCATTAAAGCACAGAGTTGTAATAATGCAAGCATCTGAGAAAATCCACATAAATTGCCAAATCATATTAACACTGGTATAATTCGCCAATGACATTGATTATATTTGAATGGGCACAGAAATATGGAAGCTCAAATTCCGTGTATTGGGTTTAGCAATATAATTTTAATCGTAATATAATAGATTTGCACAAACTAAAAGCCGAATCTAAATTAATTAAGAACTGGCACATTAGCTCAGATGGCTAAGGGTTCAGGCAATTGTTGTAGTGGTAAGCGGTTCAAATCCGCGTAGGATCCCACAGGGACCAATGGCGAATTAGTAAATAAGCTGACGTCATTATAAATACAAAGAGAGCAATTGTTCTAAATAAATTGGTGAAAGTGCTTGGTTTTTGCTATATCTTTAATTACCAAAATTTCATAGAAAGCATAAATGTATAAAAAAATAAATAGCACCATCGTAATCAGCGAATTCGAGTGTATCAGCACAATTGGAGGCAAGAGATTCCAGGTATTTGAATTTTTGGGGTTCCGAGGCGACGACGGCAGCATCGTGGGAAGGCGTAGGGTGTCAGGATTCTTCCGGCAGCTCCACACATCAGGCCAGAACATAATCCAGCATCACGAGCAGCCCGGGGAGCAAGATTACAGCCAGATTCACCATCAAAAGGGGGTCCCGATTCTACGAAAGTGAGGTTAGTGAATTGTCCAATTTTGATATGCCCGATCGGTGTGAAAATTTGAGCATACGTTAATTACGACCTGGAGAACACGAAAATCGTAACAGTTTCCGTGGATGGCGAGGTATTTTCCCAGGATTTTCAATTAAAATCGTCAATTGGAGGCACCAAGAAACAAATGCGAATACGGCGTCCTTTTTAAGAATGCACCAATAGCTAACGATCTGGAAAAACACAAGAATGACTAGAAGCCGCTTGAAGGCAATTATTCAAAATCTTACCATCAAAATTTGTTCATTTAATTGTTGATAAATCAATTTCACACGCGAGCTGAAAATAACTAGAACTTGTTGTGATAGATTTGACGTACAAACGGCACATTACGCCTACATTTCAGGTCAATCTGCCTACTTTTCAGAGGCGTACCGTAGAATTTTAACTTGGAAAGTCAGGAACCCAACACCCGAGATTTTGAGTTTTAATTTCATGTCTCTATTTAAAATTGAGCTAGCGAAGTTAGGAAATCAGATGAATGGATTAGAAAAAGGGCAAACTACCATAAGAGTAATTCTCAATTTTGGCGTACCCAACGAAATAAATTAATCAGTTAGTTTGATTTTAGCAAGTGGTAGAATTAAATCAAATATTGTGTGGTGACTCTTTTTATTTATTACAGTAATTATAAACATACAAATATTATTACGTATAGGGTCATTGCAGTATATGTACATGACACTACATTAGTTAGCCAGCATGAAAACATTAACAACGCTGCTCAACAGCTACAGGAAAGCATGGATGGGTTAACCGACTAGCTGAACATTTGGGATGTTTCTCTCAACCTAACCAAATTTCAAACTAAAATATTCACACTGCAACGCCCTAATATACCTCCAAACATCATAATAGATCACCAACCCATTCAATGGAAACCAACGGACGATGTTGTAAAATAGCTGGGAGTCTACACGGATAAGATATTAACATGGAAACTACATTTAAACAGGAAGCTAAGCGAATCCCACAGCAGATTATCACTTATAATACCATGAGTAGTCAAAGTTATGTCGACTATTTTTGTGGTGGTGTCACGAATGTCCATTGCGCTTTGGTACGATTAGGACGAGTGCGATAGCACGAGTCCTAATCCAAAGCACAATGGACATGAGTAGTGATACCACCGCAAAAATAATCTACTTAACTTTGACTAAGAATGGTATTCGAGGGACTATTTAATGAACCAAACTACTTTTTCAAATTAGTTTTTAGTAAATCTAGCAACAAACTACGCAATTTCTATAGTAACAGAACACCAATATTGACTTTTTCTAATAAAAATCGCATTTGTTAAAAATAGTCACTTGAATACCTTCTAGGAAGATATATCCACTGATATTTTTTTGATTGGTCAAGAAACGTCAGAATTCTGGATTTTCATTGGTTACTTTTTGACAGATGACAGGTGAATTGAATAGTCACAATTATATCCCATAGTAAATCGTAAATCGCCGTTGAAATTGGAATTTTCTCTACTAATATATAATTCTCTTCTCCGATATGTACTAACCTATGCCTGCACAGTATGGGTGGTGCTTCGAACATCACAATTACGAAATTGCAAACATTCCAAAATAAAATTCTTTGGATTGTTACAGACTCACCTTGGTTTATATGAAATGAGCAACTTCATATCGAATTTGGAATTCCGAAGATAGACTCTGTGCCAACGGCTTTATTCCGTCTTACATAAGGAGGGTAGTAAAGACTTGGTCCCGTTAGTAACGGATGGTGTGCCAAACGGCTTTATGCAATTTCACATAAGGAGGATTGAACGATTAATTGCGACGCGATGATACAAATAAACGACACATGGACTAAAAACAAACAAAATTGCATCACTTACCTGTAATCCTTCCCAGGTACAGGTACCTATAGGCCGTGAAGGCAAGTAGTTTCGTAACGCTGAATGGGAGGTCCAAACACTCAATATAAGATGTACGCGTAATTCACGACGAAGACGTAGTATATGCACAAATTGAATTAGCCGGCGTCAACAAGCAAGAGCTGTTCACTCTTCGACGGATGGAGACTAATTACTTTTAGGAGAAGGAACAACGAACCTTTTTTCGTCGTTGAACGAGGGGGCTCTAAAATTTTAAGGTTTCTAGAAAACTCGACCACATATTGGAATACAGGAGTGACACTACTCGAAGAATACAGTCCACTAAAAAAACTAAATTTAAACTAAAACGGGAATCCTAAACTTGAAATACACGCTACAAACAAACAAAAAATATTAATTAAAAAGTACAACTAGGTACATAACCGTCCACCAAAATACACCGTATTTTCAAACCAATTGTGTGGATGGTAGTGGGCAGATTTTTACAACAGCGCGTTGCAGTAACCCCAGTTTAGTCTTAATGGTAACAACACAACTCCGCCTGCAGCAACGATGAGTGGATTGAGTAGCTCAGAGTTGTTGTTGCCGGTCCCAAGCCCGGATAAAGGAGGAGAGACATCTACAAACCGGGCTAGCAACCTATTTGTAGATGATACATAATATTGCTCACAGAACCGGTAAATTGCCTCGGAATTGGACGGACACATCGATGACGACACATGCAGGGACAAGGAGATCAAGATGGAAGAAGAAACACATAATACGAATCGCAACCTGGAACACAAGGTCATTCAACAAGAAAGATCAGGAAATCGTAAAAGAAATACAAGATAACAAGATAGACATATGTGCCCTTCAGGAAACTAAGAAGAAGAGAAAAGGACAAAAACAGTACGACAAATACCTACTTATCTACAGTGGAGTGGATAAAGAAATTAGAGCGAAAGAAGGAGTCGGTATAATGATACATGAAAAAATACAAAAAACATCTAGAAGAAGAATGTCGTTACATTTCGAAGAGATCATTAGCCATTAAAATAAATATCCAACACAATAAATTAAAGCGAACTTTTCTACGAAGAACTCCAGCAGACCCTTGATACCATACCTAAAGAAGAGTTCATAGTACTGTTGAGAGATTTTAATGCACGTGTCGGTAATGAAGTGGTACCAGGCATTAAACAACGTTTTAACGAGGAAGCTCTAAACGATAACGGAGAACTAATGATCGCTTTTTGCGCCAACAACGAACTGAGAATTAACAACACCTTCTATAATCACAAAGAGCAATACAAATACCGGGTGGCCATAAATATCTGATATCACATTACCTTTGGAATTAGCACCGCTTTATTAAGGTGATGAATCCAACTAAACTAAATGTCATTAATGTCATCACAACTAAAATTCCTATCTGTCAAAAATTATTACAGATTGCAATAAGTATGAAGTTAGAACAGGAGATTTTTATAATGGAGTCGTAGGCTATACTGCAGAATCTAGGGCACATTCCCCTCCTCTTATTTGCATTTTATTACATTCCATACCAATACTTATTATAATTTATTGAAATATGTATAATGCTAACCAACATTTATAAGTAGCTAATTCCATGGCTACCGGGATCTCAGATGTTTATGGCCACCCGTATACATTTAAAAACACCAGAAGCCAAAAATCAAGAATCGATTATATCTTAACAAATGGAAAATTACACCCAGGTCAAATACTAGACGTTAAAACGCTAAACTCTGCAAATGTAACCATAGTATTCTACTGGAAAAATTGAAAATACAGCTAAATCAAAGGTACAAACAACAACCAACGGAAAAATAAGAGAATTTAAATATTGAATCCAATGGAATCAATCTACTAAAGAACTGTATCAGAAAAGATTAGAAAAAAACTGAAGAGAACCTTGAAGATAATAGAAATGAAGACATAGAAACAACCTGGAAAAAAATTAAGAACAGTCTGAGAACGACAGCCCGAGAAGCGCTGGGTACGACAACTGTAAATAAAAGCACTAAAAATGCCTAGTTGAAGAAAAAGGCTACCTAAAATACAGATCCGCTCGAACAGCAGATGCGTACGAAGAATACAAGTTAATCCGAAATTAAGTCGCAGCATATGTGAAACGAATTCAAGTAGAACACTGGGAAAGGTTCTCAAACCGATTAGAAGGAGACTTTTACGGTTTACAAAAACAAATATGGCATATGATAAGAGCACAGCGGCAAAGAGATTAATGAATTAATAAACTGTACTCAAATAAAAGAAGAAACCTGGATTAATTACCTAACAGATTTTTTCAAAGAAAACATAGAGGGAATAGAATTGAATACACCAAGATAGTGGTCAACGAAGATGTACCAATACAGGAAAGAGAAGTAGAGAAAGCATTAAAAGCACTGAAAAACAGGAAATCACCAGGCCAAGATGAAATTCCAAATGAGTTACTGAAATACGGTGGTGACACTCTCACAGAACAACTTACAAAATTAATACAAAACAGCATAACCCATCATAGAATACCTAAATGTTGGAGAACAAGCACTACCCTACTACTGTTTAAGAAAGTGGACAAAAGAGAACCAGACAACTACCGAGGAATTAACCTGCTCTAACAACATTGAAATTAACTACAAAAATTATATGTAACAAGATAAACTCAATAATATCCCTATCCGATGAGCAGCAAGGTTTTCGATCAGGAAGATCTTGTACAGATGCAGTGTTTGCTCTAAGACAAGTAATAGAGAAATCGCTAAAATACAACAAACCAGTACTCCTATGCTTTATCGATCTGAAAAAAGCCTTCGACCGAGTAAGACTTACAGACATTATATTCTTGCTGTACAATAGACAAATTCCTATGAGTCTCATAAAAACTATAGAAAACATATACACTGTAATAACCTGAACTTCTACGTTAATTATTTATTTTTGAGCTATGAATGTTTACCATTGTTAAGGAAATTTCCAAATTAAATTTTACGGCCAGATAGCAGATGCCAGGGTTCAGTCTGGTTAACTCAAATATACAATCAAGTACACATCAAACAAAGCGGTTTATTTTGTATACCTATTTACATGTTAAAATAATAACTAAAATATTCCATGTATTTTCAAATAAAAGATTTGAATTTCAATGTATCACGGGCAGGCTGACGCCTACTGGGTTAGGCAAGCCACGATGTTTTCTCCGGTCGTATCTTCTCGGCTACCGGACGAGGGCGGTTCGTAGTTAGGAGAGCGTCCTCTACTCGGCTAAACTGGAAACAGAAACTAGGTTAAGTTTGTTTATTTTTATCGGGGGCATGAAATAAAGTTAGATTTGCCCTTATTTCGGGGCGTTGAGAATGAATTTGATGTGAGACGTAACCTCGTTACGTCGAAGCTATTCTGCCCGTGAAACCTCGTGTAATGCAAAACCTTTTATGATAAGTGAAAAGACGGTGGAATTACATATCGTGTGTCAGCTAATAACTTTTAAGCCAAATTTGCGTTTAAAGCTGTTACTGAAATTCCAGGGGTGTCTAGGTGATAACTAGGGGTTTTCTAATTACGTTACTCAAGGTGAGTAAACCCTCCTTTAAGCTACATGAATTACTTTTAGCTTGAAGCTAACCTCACAATTTTTGGTTTAGATTATGTACTATGAATTGCGGCACTGCAGAAAGCACGGGAAATCTTCAGGACGAGATTCCTCTAGGTAAGTGAAGCTTTGAATTTTTACGAGTACGTTAATTACGGGAGTTTCGTTGCGGGCACTTAACCTCGCAATTCTTGTTCAAGCTTATGCACGGACCTGGAGGGCCACGTTTTTAAAATGCTTTCTAAATGAATTACGTGAATGTTGTCGGGAAGCGGTTTCGAGGAGGTCTAAGACTCTTATCAGGCGTATATGTACAACGAACCACGTACGAGTTTTAGACCACACCGGTTTCGGGGAGTAAACGTATATAAATTCCAGACAGGCATATATAAACAATGATCCACGTCTGAATTTTAGACAAGATAACTCCTGAATAGGCTCGACGGAGATCATAGGCACTGAAAATCAATGGGCCACTTTGATCTTTCGGGGATTTCTGGGAAAGATTGGTTCTAGGACTAAGAGTCAAAAGGTTCTTCGGGCGGGACCAGGATTTGGGCCCCAGCGGGCCCCAGGTAGGAAGCTGGTTCGGGTCGCTGGATGCAAGTCAAGTCCTCTTAACAACGTACGATACCTCTTATTTATACATTACCATACGCCGTAATTTGTGCAGGATTTTAGGCAGGGATGCGCTGAACGGCGACGGCTCGCGTGGTCTGCGCACCTCGATTGTTTCTTCGTGCCTCGGCGATGTTTTCGGACAATTTGTGACGAAGTTTTGGCGGCGATCAAATTCGAACGTATTCCAATGCGTAAAAATACGATTTCGGCCGGCGCTAACGTCACACAAGCCCCTTCCTATGGAGGAAACAGCCGGTGGGTGGACGTCCTCTTCATGGAAGTACCCCTTTCGGCTTGGAAAACACCTGGGGATCCTGGAATTCTCGGCACACAACTCGGACAACATACATTCTAGGGAACGCGGAAGTTATGGAAGTAACCGGCGTTTCTTCTGGCAGTGTCTACTAGGTGAGTATACTTTTGTAATACTTTCAACTGGGGGAGATATAAAAATCGCGGTTTCGACCTATACTCCTTTCAGGACTTCTCGGCCAAAAAACAAGTTCGGAAAGCTAGGACAGGCAACTGCTAATATGCAAGGGAAACTTGCTTGCGGTTTCTGGTCAACAGGCGGTTGTTGTGGCATTAATTTCCACCTGGATCTTCACTGGGTTCAATTTCACGGGGAACATTCAGGAAAAATTTCAGTTGTACTCCGGTACGGGTTGCATACAATTCCACAGGTTCATGCTCTACAAATGCACGTTTTCTTATAGGCACCAAGGCGAAAGCGTGATCATTCTCAGGAGACATTCAACAGCATGCATACAATTAATAATACTGGCGGATACAACGGTCATGGACCGGACTGGTAATTTTTCAGAATTTTCTGGATAAGCGGAATGAAATTTCATGGACTGCAATCAACCACGTGAAAGCAGTTTCAGGCTAGATGAGACTAAATATTCGCGGTATCGAATCATTTGTCCTCTCATATATTCGTTCTACGGGCTCATACAATTCTACGGGGTGCATTCTGAAAGAAATGCTACTTACGGGTGCTGAACTCGCGGTATCGACTCGCATTCATTCAGGTTTTGTTCAATCGTGGGAACGTATTAAGGTTACAGGATTAACCGACTTTCTCACAATATTTGAACTTTAACTGGAAGAAATTAGTAGAGGTTGCGGAGACCAACTTACAATTTCATGGACATTTTGTATGTTTGCAGGTTACCTCGGTTCTGCGAAGATGGCTTCAACTTTGAAGATCTTGCACTGGATGTGATTTCCCTGAAGGGTTCGCGTTCCAAAGACTTCTCACGAGGGAGGTTGTGCTGCAGGATAGCACGATGCTCCACGTCTCTTGTAGCTGGCTGTACTTCTCAGGGTGAAGCTGTATACCAGGAGACGTCTCGGGAGGAAGTTTTTATGGAGGGAACTTACGAACACGGGGATGATCTGGACTCCAAAACTTAGTACTGTGCTCCAAGCTGATTTCTGGACTTCAGCTGGTTCTTTTGTACTTTCTGGAATATCTGGCGCCACTTGGAGGTGACCTAGTTGCGTAGATGCCCTGGCTTTTAACGGTCGGGACTCTTCCAACGGCCTGGGCTTCAAACAGGAGCTCTCTATGGACTGGATTCCCTCTTTTCCGCACTTGGAATCAACATTCCTCTGGAGGTTTCTAATTTTCTGGTGTTGGACAAGCTGGTGGCCTCTATGGGGCCGTTTTCCAACATTTCTGCAGGTAGTTACAGGCGGTTCTGGCGGCGGTAACATCTGGTTCTGGTACATGTCTGTAGACGCGGTTTGTACAACATTTAAAATAATAATTATACTTTAACTGATAACCAATTATTTTTCAGGTAAAACTGCTCGAGCGCCACTTGGATCTGTTGGACTTGCTGGTGAAGCCGATAAATTACTTGACTATATACTTGAGTTTATGTCCCTGCTCGGGCGCCGTGTAATAACCTGAACTTCTACGTTAATTATTTATTTTTGAGCTATGAATGTTTACCATTGTTAAGGAAATTTCCAAATTAAATTTTACGGCCAGATAGCAGATGCCAGGGTTCAGTCTGGTTAACTCAAATATACAATCAAGTACACATCAAACAAAGCGGTTTATTTTGTATACCTATTTACATGTTAAAATAATAACTAAAATATTCCATGTATTTTCAAATAAAAGATTTGAATTTCAATGTATCACGGGCAGGCTGACGCCTACTGGGTTAGGCAAGCCACGATGTTTTCTCCGGTCGTATCTTCTCGGCTACCGGACGAGGGCGGTTCGTAGTTAGGAGAGCGTCCTCTACTCGGCTAAACTGGAAACAGAAACTAGGTTAAGTTTGTTTATTTTTATCGGGGGCATGAAATAAAGTTAGATTTGCCCTTATTTCGGGGCGTTGAGAATGAATTTGATGTGAGACGTAACCTCGTTACGTCGAAGCTATTCTGCAGTGCCCGTGAAACCTCGTGTAATGCAAAACCTTTTATGATAAGTGAAAAGACGGTGGAATTACATATCGTGTGTCAGCTAATAACTTTTAAGCCAAATTTGCGTTTAAAGCTGTTACTGAAATTCCAGGGGTGTCTAGGTGATAACTAGGGGTTTTCTAATTACGTTATTCAAGGTGAGTAAACCCTCCTTTAAGCTACATGAATTACTTTTAGCTTGAAGCTAACCTCACAATTTTTGGTTTAGATTATGTACTATGAATTGCGGCACTGCAGAAAGCACCTGCAGAAAGCACGGGAAGATTCCTCTAGGTAAGTGAAGCTTTGAATTTTTACGAGTACGTTAATTACGGGAGTTTCGTTGCGGGCACTTAACCTCGCAATTCTTGTTCAAGCTTATGCACGGACCTGGAGGGCCACGTTTTTAAAATGCTTTCTAAATGAATTACGTGAATGTTGTCGGGAAGCGGTTTCGAGGAGGTCTAAGACTCTTATCAGGCGTATATGTACAACGAACCACGTACGAGTTTTAGACCACACCGGTTTCGAGGAGTAAACGTATATAAATTCCAGACAGGCATATATAAACAATGATCCACGTCTGAATTTTAGATAAGATAACTCCTGAATAGGCTCGACGGAGATCAATAGGCACTGAAAATCAATGGGCCACTTTGATCTTTCGGGGATTTCTGGGAAAGATTGGTTCTAGGACTAAAAGTCCAAAATGTGTTCTTCGGGCGGGACCAGGATTTGGGCCCTCAGGGGGCCCCAGGCAGGAAGCTGGTTCGGCTCGCTGGATGCAAGTCAAGTCCTCCTAACAACGTACGATACCTCTTATTTATACATTACCATACGCCGTAATTTGTGCAGGATTTTAGGCAGGGATGCGCTGGAAGACGACGGCGCCGGCGGCTCGTAACTTCTGCGCACCTCGATTGTTTCTTCGTGCCTCGGCGATGTTTTCGGACAATTTGTGACGAAGTTTTGGCGGCGGTCAAATTCGAACGTATTCCAATACGTAAAAATACGATTTCGGCCGGCGCTAACGTCACATAGTGAGATTAGAAAATGTATTAAATGGAAATTCAAGTGTAGAAACCGCCGATGACAGGCACTGTGGTTTCTGTTTTAGGTCTGGTAGGTTTGGATTTGAGGCGTTTGAAATTGGCCATGAATCCTCATCCTTGAGAAGAAAGGTGGGCCATTCCACCAAATGCTAGACTCCTTTAACTGTCGTGGGGAAACACCCCTGGAAAGCAGATCAGCTGGGTTAGACTTGCTGGGAACGTGCCTCCACGTAGCATGAGATGTGAGTTGTTGAACATCGGCAACTCTGTTGCAAACAAAGGGTTTTAGGAGGTTGGGGCTTGTCTTCAACCACCCTATGAGAATAGTAGAATCTGTCCACAGAATACAACGACTTATGGTTAGATTTAATGCCTTCAGAACTAGGTCTGAGAGTTTGGCAAGAAGAACGGCTCCGCAGAGCTCAAGTTTCGGAATTGTGATGGGTTTCAGTGGTGCAACTTTGGATTTCGCACAAAGAAGTGATACGTGAATTTGATTGATATGGTTCTTTGAACGCAAGTAAATGCATGCGCCATATGCATGATTAGAGGCATCGCAGAAGCCATGTAGTTCTACTTCTGTGAATTCTTTGTAAAGAACGTGACGAGGAATTTTTAGATCATTGAGGAGTGTGAGCTTGTTACGATATGAACTCTATTTATCTTGGATACTGTTAGGGACTTGATCATCCCAAGACAGCTTTTCCATCCATAACTGTTGCAAAAGAATTTTTACATTAATAATGCATGGCGTGAGGAGACCTAAAGGATCAAATATTTGTGATATTTCTGAGAGAATGATACGTTTGGTCATCCTTCCACAAGAGAAATTTGGTATTGAATACATTAACTGGTCAGTGTGAAAATGCCAGACTAGACCTAACGGGTTTGTGTGCTCATGGGAGCCAAACTCAAGAACACCTGGGTGAATATCAGCTTGGTGAATATCACTGAGGACTGCTGGGTCGTTAAAGATCCACTTGCGCAATTTAAAACAACCTGACCTAAGGACATTGAGAAGACTTGAACAAATGTGACGTGCTTGATCTAGGGTGTCAGCGCCTGTGAGCAGGTCGTCAACGTAGAAATCTTCCTTTATTATTTTGGCGATTTCGGGTAATGAATCTTCACATTCAATGCCTAGTTGGGTTAAACAACGAATTGAAAGGAAACTGGCTGAGGCAGTTCCATATGTGACACTATTCAAATTGTAAGTTTGAAGTGATTTTGTGGGACTAGATCGCCACAGGATGCGCTGGAGAATGCGCTGGCTAGGTTCTACTTGCACCTGCCTGTACATTTTTTCGATGTCTGCGGATATTGCATAGAAATGCTTGCGAAATCTAACAAGGATCGAAAATAGATCTTGTTGTATGGTCGGGCCAACCATCTGTATACTATTCAATGAATGCCCTGTAGAAGTAACCGCAGAACCATTGAAGACTACTCTGAGCTTAGTAGTAAGGCTCTCATCTTTGAGTACTCCGTGGTGGGGGAGATAATATGAAATTTCTGAAGAAGTGGGATTGGCTACGGACATGTGGCCTCGTACTCCTTCATGAAGGCGATGTATCTTTCTGAGAGAACTGGGTTTGACTGTAGTTTCTTCTCAAGTGATTGAAATCGTTTACGAGCTGTTTGAAAGGAATCACCCAATACAGTCGCAGGGCTCTTGAAGGGGATTGAAACTATAAATCTACCCTCGGCGTCCCGACGGGTATTTTGAACGAAATGAGCCTCGCAGGCGTTTTCCTCCTTTGAGAAAACTTTCTCGATTGGGTACTGCTCGAGTTCCCAAAATCTCGTAAGTGAATCTGGGGTGTCTTCGAGGCAACTAACATTGCTTTGGCTTTGGCTTACCAAGCTGGTGCTGGTTGGACCAGAAATTACCCATCCAAAACGTGTCTTTTGAAGGATTGGAAGATTTGGGCCTAAAGAGATTTGCCCTATACACAAGAGCTTCCAGAAGACTGGAGCACCTAACAAAATGTCAATTTCGCCAAGGACATTAAAGGAAGGGTCAGACAATTTGATGTTGTCTGGGATCCTGTACTTGGTGCGATCAACGCGAAAACCGGGCATGACGCCGCTAATCTGGTCTATAACAAGACATGAGACTCCTATAGTGAATTGTGTGTGATGTGCTAACAGCTCGACATCACATCTCAAATGAACGTGGGAAGTGACTACTTAACCCTGAAACAATAACATTTGCATCATTGACTCGCAGATTTAGCCTTTTAGAAAGACCTGAAGTAATGAAGTTAGACTGAGACCCTGAATCCAACAGGATTCGAACAGAGTGTGGAGTTCCGGCAAAATCAAGGATCTGCGCAGAAGCAATGGGTAGCAGCGTTTGAACTTCGTTGGAACAAAATGCTGAAGTGATCTTGCTTGGTTCAACAGGAATTTCTGCGTCCTTTGCAGGTCCTGGTTGTACCGAAGCTACTGTAAGCGGGTCCTCATGCAAGAGAGTGTGATGCCTTCCCTTACATTTCCTACATGTGTATTGGGAAGTACATTTATATGAAAAGTGACCCTTGGATAGGCAATTCAGGCATACCTTGAGCTCTTTTGCCTTATGCATTCTATTATGTGCAGTAAGTTTTTGAAAATCATCACATTTTGCTAGAGAATGGAATTTGTTACAAAATAAACATGTGGGATTACTCGAAACAAAGGACTTTGAATGTGCCTTGGATTTTTCAGGAACAGATTTTTCCTGCTTGGCTTCTAGGGTTTCTAAAACATCCGCAGTGTCTTTGAGAAAATCTTTGAACTCCTCAAGAGTAGGCAGCTCTGTATTGGAACTTCTTTTCAAGGACTCCCACTCGCGGGCTGTTTTGGAATCAAGTTTCTTTGAAATTATGAAAATTATAAATGTTTCTAACAGAGCTTGGTCTGAAGCTAGGGATTTTAGCGCAGTGATATGCTTGAAAAGTGTGTCATTTACTTTTCTTAACTTTTGAGCCGATTCCTTGGTTAATGGCTCGAGATCGAAAATAGTTTTCAAATGATTATAAACTAGCATTCTAGGGTTATTATACCTAGTACAAATACTACCCCAAGCTACTTGGTAGTTGGCAGCAGTAAATTCTAAAGATTTGATTATTTCTGACGCTTGACCACTAAGGCTGGCCTTTAAGTAGTGCAACCTTTGAATATCAGTAATCGACTTATTATCGTGTATAAGATTTTTAAAGATTTCTCTGAATTCAAGCCAATCTGAAATATCGCCATTATACTTTGGCAGATTTATAGTAGGGAGTTTTATAAATGGGGTGCTAGAATTTGCAGAAGCTACGCTAGAACCGTTAGAATGCAAACTACCCTCGCGCGGAAATTAATTACTTCGATATTTGTTTATTAAAACGTTTGCATCAGCAATTGCACCAAAGTAGGAATCCTCAAACGCTTGACGGTATTCATCAGCGTCTGGGGTAGCCTCCCCATCTGGTGCATTGCTAGCTTGCTCTATTTTGTTTTGAATTTCTTCGAATTCCGGCAACAGACCGTTGGCTACGTTTAGCCTTGCTTCTAATTCTTCAACTTGCATTGCAGTAATATTCTCGTCAATATTTAATAGCTTGCTAACAAAAGTACGAAATCGCCTTAATTTACCCTTTAAAATCCCTCGGGAATGAATTAATGCCTCCATTGTACCAAATATCGTATAGCAATAAAATATTGTATTTAATTACGAGCGAAATATATTCGTAGAACCTCTGTTTAATTTTGCTAATATTTGCGGTGAGAAAATCTCGACTGGCAATTTGTTAATTATTAAATTATTGAGAATAATTACAAGCATATATTATGCGAATAAAGCTTTGCACAAATGCTAAATACAGTTAAGCGGTGAACAACAAAGGAAATTGTAAGAATGGAACTCACATTAAAATATGCAGCTGGCCATCTCCGGGGCACGTGGTCGCTTGTGCAGCTCGTTTGATTCACACGAGAACCGGTTTCGCGGTGTCTCGGTGCACTTGCACTTGAAGATGTAGCGCTGTGATGCGTGTTGCCCTCCTTGTCGCACCCACAGGGAATGGAATTGAATATCGGAACGATTTATAACTTTGCACTATTCTGTTCGAAATTTGGCTCGCATGGACCAAATGTAACTTCAGTGGACTGTATGGAATAATACACTAATTTGACGCAAAAAGGCCGTTTATTCAATGTAATATAAACATGAAATTTGGACCCCTTACTGCAAACGTGATGCACGGTTCACAGCTGTCGCAAATCTGAGTTAGACGGGGTGACGCCAATACATAGCAAGGAGGGGGCATAAACAATGTACAGGGTGGTACAAACATTTCTCAACAATAAGATTACTGTAAAAGGAAGTTGTGTGAGTGTATCACACCAGATTTTTTAAATTCTATTTTAAAAACAATTTTTTTACAACCCCAAAAAAGAATATCAATATTGTTTCGTGCCTTAGTGTGAAATACTTTATCGAACGTCGTCAGTGATAATGTAAAGTAAATAACCTATTTTTGCTATGTTAAAAAATTGCCAACTTTGCATATCAATAGGTATGTTTGAATGTCACCTTTTTTTAGCGGTTGTAGGTAAAATTGTTTTTATGTTCAAACAGTATATCTGAAAAGCGGTTTAATTTAAAGATATGAAGTACCTAATATTAGAAAAAAGGTTATTAAAAGGGCTTGTTAAAAATACAGAAATATATGACTTACAAATCCTAAATTATTAAATTTACTAATTTTGAGCATCCTGTGTGACATTAATACCCAGAGATACTATTATACTCAAAAAACAAATAACAGAAAACGATTTTTTTATTGTAATCGTGAAAAAATACCCTTCCCTGGTTAAGTACCGTCAACCGGGGTTATATCGGATCGCAGAGGTAATATCGGACGATATGGTTATATTTCAATTTGCGCGCGCTACAGCTGTTGGGTGACAGTTCGGTTACTAAACCAAAATATCCCTAGATTTACAGATAATCTACAAATCGAACATGCGTTTCGCGCTAGATCGGAAAATCAAGGTAAGGTCACCAAAAATTAATTATTAGAGTCACTTTTTTCGTTAAAATTGAGACAGCCAAATAGCCTCCTCTGGCCTATGAACCCTGTGCATGATAGCTACATGGTGCAATTGGATTAATACTTTTTTTCACCCTTATCAAGACCCCCATAAACTCAAAGTTTATTTTGCATCTTTCCTTTTCGCAAAAAATCGAAATTAACAAAAAATGTGTGTGGAGTTTCAGGCTGGATTTCCCTTTCTTTCAGTATTATTAAAAACAAAGCTGTAAATTTAACAACCTTTAATTTAGTAAACAACACAATATTATTTACACACCACACATAATCTATTAAACAAACTAATCGTAAATTCTGTTAAAGCAAAGTATAACGGGCTGCGTAGCGACACCCTTTCAACTACCTGATGCTTTTCGCACTGACTGCAAGCGTGGCTGCAGCCGAGTTCCCTCCGCCGCGCCGCTGGTACAGCGCGTACAAAAGATTTAAACGTGCGGCACCCGCGAAATACGAATTGCAGTTAGCCGCAGCGGCAAATATAAATATGTTTGAACATAAAACTCCCCGCGTTGAAAGTATGTGACTTTCAATTACATAAAAAATGGGGGTATAGAAGACATCTTTGATAGTAAATAATCTTATACTAAAATGCATATACTAAAAATAACCAATTCCGGAAACAATACAGTCCATTAATGATTATTGTCCAATGGTAACGCGCACACCTTTGACACTGACGTTTTAGTTCACCATTTGTTGTTTTTATATTAACTACGCGCACAACACCATCTAGCCCAGGTTGTACCCTGGTGACTCTGCCGAGAAGCCACTTCATAGGAGGTTGATCCTGTTCCTTGATCACAACTAAATCGCCTTCCTTGACGTTTGGAGTTGCGGTTTTCCACTTCTTTCGCTGTTGTAGCTCCGACACGTACTCCTTTGCCCATCTTGTCCAGAAATGTTGAACCATTTGCTGTAGCCTTTGGAAATAGGTCAGTCTATTTTCAGCTATTCCTCTAACATCAGGGTCGGGCAAAGACGTCAATGTCCTTCCTATAAGAAAGTGAGCCGGGGTGATAGGAAGAGGATCGTGAGGATCACAGCTCATAGGCGAGAGAGGACGTGAATTCAAAATTGCCTCTATCTGCACAAACACGGTATATAACTGGTCGTAAGTTAGTGACGCGTTTCCAACTACCCTCTTTAGATGATGTTTGGCTGACTTTACTCCAGCTTCCTATAGACCACCAAAATGTGGGGAGTGTGCAGGAATGAAGTGCCAATTCAAACCTTCAGCGTGTAAACTTTCAGATAAATCTTTGCTATGCGTTTTAAGAAATTGGCCTAGATTCTGTAGCTCATTGTTAGCCCCAACGAAATTTGTTCCATTGTCGGAATATATTTTAGAAGGTTTTCCGCGTCGAGATACAAATCGTCTTAATGCGAGAATAAAAGCATCTTTGGTAAGGTCGGCTACCAACTCCAGGTGAACCGCCTTGGTGCTAAAACAAATGAAGAGACTAAGGCAGCATTTTGAAGTTTTACTGGCGCGCCCCCCCCTTTTTTTTTAAATTTTCTAAAATAATCTTAGCTGTTACCACGGCTGGACTTAGCAAACCAAGAGGGTCGAATATTTGAGCAACTGTCGAAAGTATAGCCCGCTTAGTGACGGTTTGATTTTCTAACGAAATATTTATTTTATACAATAGAGAGTCTTCTTTAGATGACCAAGACAGACCCAATGTTTTATTGACATCGCCGTGAACGAGATCACGCACTCCATCAGAATTTTGCTCATTAGTTACCAAGTTTAGAGCGTGAGAATCGTTAGAAATCCACTTACGTAGTACAAAACATCCCTTTTGGAGCACTTCAGAAATTTGTTTGCATGTTGATGCTAACTCCTCCACAGTTTCGGCTCCAGTAAGGAGGTCATCCACAAAGAAGTCCTGTTTTATTGTATGCGCTATATTTGGTAGGGAACATTGATACTCTTGCGCTAATTGAAAGAGACAACGAATCGCCAAAAAAGAACCGCTAGCTGTTCCGTAAGTAACCGTGTTAAGCTGATAAACTCCTAAAGAAAGTTTTGGATCCGATCTCCAAAGAATTCGCTGAAGTGGTCGCTGCTCAGGTTTTACCAAAACTTGCCGATACATTTTCTCAATGTCGGATGAGGCAACATACGTGTGTTTTCGGAATCTTAAGAGTATGGACAGCAGGTCGTGTTGTATTACTGGCCCTATCATTAGCAAATCATTTATTGAGTAGCCGCTGTCGCTTCGCGCCGAACCGTCAAAAACAACACGCAACTTCGTTGTGGTCTACCTTCGCGCATGACGCCATGATGTGGCATGTAATATGAAGCCGTAGAATCAGGTGAATTTTCTAAAACTTGTGACATATGACCTAAGGATTCATATTCAGATATGAAATTTGTATATTCGTTTTTAAGATTTGGATCCGCCTGTAATCGCTTTTCAAGGGACAAAAATCGCCGCTTTGCTTGCTGGAAGGAATTCCCTAACAATGATGTTGGGTGCTTAAATGGAATAGTGACAACGAATCTCCCATCTTCGTCTCGCCTTGTATTTTTGGTGAAGTTATTTTCACACTCAATTTCCTCTTTAGAACGAGGCGTCGTATTTGCAAATTCTTCCATTTCCCAAAACTTCGAGACTTGTGCTTCAAGATTTGAACTTACATTGCAAGTGGAATTACTTGATTGATTCAATCCTACCGGACCAGCAACTATCCAACCCAGTCTTGTGCGTTGCAAAATGGGTTTATTTTTCCCTAACACAATTCGCCCTACGCCTATCAAATTCCAAAAGAGATCGGCCCCTATTAAGAGATCGATGGGCCCAGGCACATTAAATTCTGAATCCGCCAAAGTTATGTTGCTTGGAATTTGAAGATCAGTCGCATCTAATCTTAAATTTGGAAGATCTCCAGTAATTTGCGGCAATAAAAAGCAGGATAGATTCGATATAAATGAGCCTCGACTACAACAAACCCTAACAGTGCATTTGTTATTGCTATGAGATACTAGTTGTGTTAAGCCCGAGACGGCGAGATTAGCCGTTTCTAATTTCAACTTTAATATTTGCCAAACACGCGTTGTTATGAAACTCGATTGAGAGCCGCAATCTAAGAGAGCCCTAATTTTGTGTGGTTGGCTGTTAATATCGTACACCAAAACGCTTGCCGTTGATAAAACAACTTGACTTGAAGACCTAACTGAAAGCGCAACACTTGGAGTTTCAGCCGCGAGGAGCAAAGCGGTTTGATTTGATTGAGAGAGGTCAGCTGAGTTGGTCGCGGGTTTTTCCCTATGCAGCAAGGTATGATGTCTACCGCGACACTTCCTACAGGAACCTGCTTTACAAAATCTACTAAAATGGCCTTTACGCAAGCAATTTAGACATAATTTTGCTGCCTGTGTTCGCGCAAAACGTTCGACTACTGATAATTTTGCAAACTCTTTGCAATCACGAGTTCCATGATCGCCTTCACAACCGACGCAAGTGTCTTTAACCCCTACAAAAGCACGGGAATTTGGCTTTTTATTTTCACTAGCTTTCTGTGTATGATTCATTTCCAAAGTTTCTAACAGGTCCGCACGGGATTTCAAAAATTGCAAAAGATTGTCAAGAGTGGGTATTTCCGTGTCGGCCTTGCATTCCTCCCATTCCCTGACCGTGACCTTATCTAATTTTGTACTAATTAAATATATGATTAGTGTGTCCCATTGATCGGTGGGTTGTTTCAGTAATTTCAAAGCACGTAAATGTTTAAGTAACGCATCGATCAATTGGCGAATTTTCACAGAGGATTCCTTGAAAATAGGTTCTAAATTAAAAAGTGCCTTTATGTGATTGTGCACGAGAAGTCGAAAATTGTTAAAGCGCTTGCATAAGACGTCCCAGGCAATTGCATAATTTGTTGACGTGAATTCTAATGATTGAATCACCTGGAATGCACCACCTGATAAAGCAGACCTCAAATAATGGTATCTGAATGTCAGTTATGCTTTCATTCTCGTGTATCAAAGATTGAAATGTATCCCGAAATTCTAGCCATGTTTCGTAGCTTCCATCATATTTTGGGAGTTCAATGACCGGGAGTTTTATTCCCTGTAACCGCGATCCTACAACTGAAGCAGAAGTTGCGTTGTCATCTTGAGTGGTTTTTACCTTTACAGCGTTCGTTATTAAGTTTTTAGCGATAGCTACTGTGGAAAAATATGAGTTATCAAACTCTTCGCGTTGTACAAATTCCGTATCGATATCATCTACCAAACTGTCGATTTGAGTTTGAATGTCGTCAAAATTTTCAAATAGTTTAGTAAATTTGTCCAAACGCTCCTCTACTTCAATTACAGTTGCATCATCTAACGAGTTATTTAGCTGACCAATTCCATTCAAATAATTTTTAAACATAGTTAATTTTGCTTTTACCGAGGCACGTTGCCGTTTTAATGATTGCAATTGCTGTTCTAGTTCCGCCATCGCGTTTGTACAGATTCTCAAATAAAGGAACGGATTTTAGGAAGTTAAAGGATGACTCACTTACTTGCAATTCGAACCAAGCGCTTTTCCCAACAAAAGAATGGATCCTATGGGCCAATCGATGACTCGAACCATAAGACGCCGTGCTGCCAAGGGCTGGAATTTCAACGTTGCCTTGGGAGTGCAGATCGCCAGTTAAAACTTGCACGCGAATTGTGCTACAGCGGACGCTGCCAACACAAAAATTTGGTCCACTGTAGGCTTCCGTCTTGCAGCGTGCGAGCTTTGCTGGTACCCTAATGGAGAGTTGTGCCACCGTGCCGTTTTCTTGTTTCACTCACGAAAGCTTTCTGAAACTTGATTAATTTGCTTGCCTTGATTGTATTACCTCAATCATGTGTGTGTGCTTCCGGCTAGAAGGACCATGTGGAGTTTCAGGCTGGATTTCCCTTTCTTTCAGTATTATTAAAAACAAAGCGGTAAATTTAACAACCTTTAATTTAGTAAACAACACAATATTATTTACACACCACACATAATCTATTAAACAAACTAATCGTAAATTCTGTTAAAGCAAAGTATAACGGGCTGCGTAGCGACACCCTTTCAACTACCTGATGCTTTTCGCACTGACTGCAAGCGTGGCTGCAGCCGAGTTCCCTCCGCCGCGCCGCTGGTACAGCGCGTACAAAAGATTTAAACGTGCGGCACCCGCGAAATACGAATTGCAGTTAGCCGCAGCGGCAAATATAAATATGTTTGAACAATGTGTTTTTCAGGGGTAATATCAGACATGCCACAAAAACACTGTCATAAGCTAGGAACTCCTTATCGGCGCAAGTATTTCCAAGAAAACATGGAAAGGGCATTGTTGGCAGTGGTAGACGACCACTATTCATTCAAGTAGAAATGTACGGGGTACCAAAAAGCGCGAATTGAAAAGATTGCAAAAGATTATACTGCTGTGAATTGCCTTAGATCGTAGAAGGGTCACAAAGATTCCTTTGTTTTTCCAAATGTTGAAGACAAGAGTAAAATCAAACTTCAACAAGTCCACAGTATTTTAACTGCGCCTAAAATCCATGTGTTTGAAGGTCTGCAGGTATAGAGTTAAGTGATCAAATAGGTACCACCTACCTACTTATGTTTTCAGAATATTAATTTTCGTTTTTTATCTAATGTTTGAAGTTTATTTTTCTGTTTTTTTATTTTTTGAAGTTCCTACAATAATTCGTTTTATGAATAAAGACGTTTATTTCTATAATATTGATTTTACTTTTACTCTCACGACATGGTATGACCAAAAAAAATTTTTTTCCGTATAAAAATGTCCGATAAAGGTTTCTGACCAAACCTATACCGAATAACAGGCTCAAAACGTACTTTTTTAATGTAAAAATGAACTCGTCCGATATTACCCCAAACCCCGGGTTATATTGGACGACCTTTTTTTAAAAAAAAAAATAACCGTGATAACTTTTAAAAGATTTATTTATGTAAATATGTTTACTAGGTTAACTTCTTACAATAGAATGCATTAGTTAGCTTTAATTTCGTATAACAAAAGAAATACAGGCAGATAATTGGAAATATCGTCTAATATAACCTCAGTTGACGGTACCTAAAGACTGGGCTGGGTATTTATCAAATTTGTAATATTTGTAAAGCTAAGCTAACTTTTACTCCCTTAATGGTATTATTTTAATAAAACAAACTACATTTGAATGCACTGCAGTATTTTATGTAGATTAACCCCTTAAATACTGTAACATTAAATAAGCATTCACCCAGGTTGATTAATCGTTTACTGAGGAAAAACTCTGTAGCTGCCGAAGTTTATATATATATACAACAGTACCTACTACAGGCCTTGGAGGCCCTTGACTTCAATGTTTTTCGCTATTTGTTTCCACTTTTTCCGGTCCATTGCTATTTCTTCATAGTTATTTATGCCTGCCCCACTTATATCAGTTTTCACTTCCCGAAGCCACTTTTTCTTTGGTCTTCCTCTCTTCTTTTTCCCCCCTTCTCCTCCGTACAAGACTTTTTTCACCACTCTTTGCTCTGACATTCGGCAGATGTGTCCTAACCATCTTGCTCGCGGTGCTCGAACTCTTTGTGTTATTTTTGTCTTTTTATACAAATCCATCACCTCTTTATTTGTACGCCTTCTCCACTCTCCTTCGACAGTTTTTATGCCTCCCATTATCCTCCTCAAGATTTTTCTCTCCCAGATTTCTAGCTTTTGTTCGTTTTTTTTTTGTCATTATCCACGTTTCACATCCATACAATACAACTGGTCTTATGATTGTTTCATAGGCTCTAATCTTGACTGTTCTTGATAATTTTTTTTCTCTTAATACTTTTGAGAGTGATCCTGCTGCTTTATTTCCTTTAATTATTCTTTTATTGATTTCATATTCCTCTTGGTTTGTGGCTGTTATCGTCATCCCCAGATATTCAAACTGGCTAACTCTCAAAAATTTGTTCTCCTTCTTGTGTGTTAAATTTGACAAATTTATTCTCTTCTGTTACTTCTACTCTCGTCTATATGTACTTTGTTTTTTCTTTATTTATCTGTAATCCAAATTTTTTCCCTTCTGCTTCAAATTTTTTGAAAACCTTTTCTAACTCTTTTTTTGATCTAGTTACCAGGACTACATCGTCTGCATACGCGATACATTGCGTTTTATGATGGTAAATTGAGCCTGTTGTTTGGATCTTGCTATCTTTTATTATAACTTCCATTACCATGTTAAATAGGTTCGTTGACAGCGTGTCACCTTGTCTTAACCCTCTTCCAACTCTGAATTGTTCTGAGACACTCCCATCTATTAGAAGTTTATTACTTGTATTTTTTAATGTCATTCTCACTAGATTTATTAATTTACTTGGAATATTCAACTTTACAAGTGCTTGGTATAATTTTTCTCTACATATTGAGTCGTATGCCTGTTTAAAATCTATGAAGAGCATATGCAGACCTAAATTTTGCTCATAGCTGTTGCTTTGGATCTGTTTGATGGTGAAAATTTGGTCTATTGTTGATCTTCCTGGTCTAAAACCTCCTTGGTATTCTCCCACTACTTGGTCCTCTATCACCTGTAATCTTTTTCTTATTAACTTGGCCATTATCTTATATACTACGTCAAGCAGCGCGATTCCTCTGTAATTTTCACACATCGTCTTATCCCCTTTCTTAAAAATTGGACAGATAAGTGCCTTACACCAATCATCTGGCATTCTTTCTTCACGCCACACTCTTTGTTTCAAGTTGATCAATTTCTTCTGCAACTTCTCGCCTCCATGTTTTAGCACTTCTGCCGGGATTCTACTCTCCCCCGCACTCTTATTATTCTTTTGGTCTTTTATAGCTTCATATATTTCCTTTTCTGTCGGCTCTTCCACCTCCTGTTCATTAACTTCCGCTGCCTCTTGAGTTGCTTGCGTGATTTGTAGTTCTTTTCCTTCTATCTCGTTTAACAGATTATTAAAGTACCTTGCCCATCTCTCCAATTTCGCCTTTGTCTCCACTATTAACAAACCCTCTTCATTCCTGCAAAAAATTGCTCGGGTATTTGTGTTTTGTCTTGAAAGCTTTACTTCCTGATAGAAATTTTTTACTTCTTTATTGACGAAATGTTCTTCCATTTTTTCTAGTCGTTTTTCTAGTTGCTCTCTCTTTTTTCTTCTACAGATTTCTTTTGCTATCTTTCTTTTTTGTTTGTAATTTCTTTTTGCTTCTTCTGTTCCATTTTGGTCCTTTTCCATTTTTGCCTTGTTTCTTTCATTTAGTGCTCTCTTACATTCTTCATCGAACCACTCTTCTCTTCTTATATTTTTTTGTTTCCCTAAGCAGACATTTACCCTCTGTTACACCTTTTTGTATTCCTGCCCATTCTTCTTCTATTGTTTGATTTGTTCCTTCCACACTAGCTAACCTCTGTTCTATTTCTTTTTCGAGCTCTTCTGCCACTTTCTTTTCTTGTAACTTCTCTATGTCGTATCTTTGTCTATCTTTTTTCTTTTTTCTGAGTGTTGGCAATTCTTGCCTGAGTTTTGCTATAACTAATATGTGATCGCTGTTGGCATCTGCTCCTCGGTAACTACTACAATCCTTGATCGCTTTAAAGTGTTTGGCTTCTATTAGTACGTGATCTATCTGATTTTTGACACGACCATCCGGCGATATCCAGGTAACTTTGTGTATGTCTTTGTGATCCAAGCTTGTGCTTACTATCTTCATTTGATTCTCAGCCGCAAATTCAATTAACTTTTTCCCATTTTCATTACTTTCTGCATGCAAACTTTTCCCTCCCGTAACATTTTGATACATCACCTCTCTCCCTACTTTTGCGTTTAGGTCTCCTATTGCCATTTTTATATCATACCTTAGTATATTCCCTACTATATCACACATCTTTTCATAGAATTCGCTCTTTGTTTCCAGATCCTTTTCTTCTGTTGATACTGATCTTTCTATATTTTCCTTGCAGTCTTAGGTAACATAACCTGTCTGATACTGCTTTGAAATCCACCACCCTTCTTTTTATCCTTTCTTGTATCAGAAAACCCGTTTCAAGATATCGATTTTTCCCACTACTCTTAAACATGATGTGTTTACCCAAATCAATGTCATAATCTTGCATTATTTTTTCTAAGTTTTTAATTGCTCCTTCTTCAAAAGTACCTCGTACATTCCAAGTTCCTATCTTTAATTCTTTTTGGATTGATTTTTTCTCCCACCTACTCTTACCCAGATAGCACGTAAGCTTACGGTAAGTTCGATTTTGACTTGATTTTCCCTTGTCAGAATAAGCTTGCCAAGTAAGCTTGCAGTAAGTTTGAACCTAGCTTAAATTGCAAGCTATACTCGCAAATATTTACTAAGCGCATCGCGCATGCTTAAAGGCGAACGAAGCGAAGTGGCTTGCGCATAATTTTAGTCATGTACTACGTCTTCTACCATCAACATTATTCGGCTTCCGTATCTGCTTTTCTACCATTTATTATTCTACGGTGTTTTGTTGTGGTTGATGTTCGTTTTGAAATTTATTGAGCTAGTGTGTTGAAGATTACTTTTAGCAACAAAAATAACCGTGCAGAAGGTAAGTGTTTAATAAGACTGTTTTTCATAATTTTAGTCGTAATTAATCACCGTTTGTTAATATTGTGACATTGTTGTGGGTTGGAGACATTATTATTCGTTTTATTACATGAATTGCGGATTGCATGGTGAGATTCAATTCAGTTTTAACAGAACCGTTGTTTACTTATGACGTCATAGCCTGCCTCGTGGTTTGAAATAATTATGGCGCAGGCCCGAATAAGCTGTATAATTCTGCGGCGGCGCAGGTTAGGCATTATAAACAGCCAACCAGAACACAACAGAAGATAGCGGTAAAAGAGCTTTACTTACATTTCCGAAACCGCGAAGTTATTGCTTTACTTATTGTATTGTTTATTTTTTGCAGGTAAAAATTTTAGCCAGTATTGGTGGCAGAGATATGAAAACATCTGTAAACAACATGATGCGCAGCATAATGTCAGATTTATTAGCTGAACAATTTTCCTATCCAGGAAAAATGAAAAACGAAATTCAAAAATTTGCATTTTGCAAAAAGAAAATTTGTAATGCTATTCATGGTAAATTTGTTTTGTTATTCTGTTTATTTAATTTAACAGTTTTGTTATTTATAGTGGCTGCCCGGAAAATGTTTCGAGAGGAGGCAACCGATGAAAAAATTAGGGGAGTAGTGTGCATTTGGCTTCAACAAGCGAAAACACGAAGAAACTGAAGGTAAATAATTATGTATGAGCGCATCTTCAAATATTTTCTTTAAATGCGTTTATATAAAAAATGGCCGTCTGGCAGAGATCTCTTAAATTATTCAAATTTTTTCAAAAGTATATGTAACAAAGTTTATAAAGTAAATGATGCAAATGATTGTATACATCAATTTTCAGTAATTTTGTTTTGCAGGGATCAGCGAAACCAATCTCGGGAGTAGTTGTATATGGTGTTATTTATTTTGTATATACATTTTGATTTATTAGTTATAGTTATGTAAGTCTTCACTATTATTTAGGTGCATGATACACTTAAGTTTTTTTATACTTAATAGAATAATTAATTATTTTCAATAATAAATACCTATTATGCTTTATAATGGTCTACTTTTTATTTTTTTAATTTTGTGGTGCTGTTGGCAACGTGTTTAATAAAACATGAATTTTATTTTATAATCAAAATATTTTTTTATCGATGTTTACCATTAAACATGCTTCAAGTATAATTCAGCTTAATTCAAGCTTATATCAGCTTAATTCATGCTTGATGTAAGCTTGATTCCGGCTTGCAAAGAAAGGTTACAGTAAGCTTGCCAAATGAGTATTAGTAAGCCTAATTCAAGCTTGTTGCAAGCTTGCAGACTTGCATGGTAAGCTTGATGTAAGCTTACAAATCCAGCTTACTGCAAGCTTGTCGTGTGGTAACTAGTAAGCTTGATTCAAGCTTGACGTAAGCTTGCAGACTTGCTACATCAAGCTTGATTTAAGCTTACCAGCTTGCCAATGCAAGCTTATTTCAAGCTTGATTTAAGCTTACTCTGCTATCTGGGTACTCTTTTTGTTTTCTTGTTTCTCTTCTCTTTGTCCATGTCTTGCCAGGTTCGTCCTCAAAAATCCGATTGCTTTTGTTTTATTTAGTTTTTTGGTGGTTTATGCTTTTGGAGTTGTTTTAAATTTGGGTCCCACCTCCATTCTTCTCCTTTTATTACAACTCTATTGTAACCAATCTTCACGCTTTTTCCGCTCCTTCTTTCTTGCTCTGCTAGCTCCCGTATTTTCTTCTGCTTTTCTCTGTCAGTCTTAGTTAAGTCGTCATTGATGTAGATTCTTTGTGTTTGGATCTTTCTCAGCTTTTGTTTGTTACCCATAACTCTTGTTTTCTCCTCAGCATTTTCTAACTCAATTAAGCAGACTTTTTCTCCCATTTTATGAGCTCCCTTAATTTTAATATCCACCTCTAAGTGGTTTTTCATAAAGGTCTGCATCTCTTCTTTTAGTACACTTGGTTCATTTCCTTTTATGTTTATCCCAGTTACCACCACGTTATTATTCCTTTTTTCTTTCTCTAGCCATTCTATGTTTTTCTTAATCTCTCCTATCGCATTTTTAATTTCTATATTTTCTTGAATTAATTTTTGGTTCTCATTTCTTAGCTTCCAATTTTATTTTTTTAATTTCTTCCAGGCTGGACTTAGGCTCAATCTTCAATTCTTCTTGATTTTTCTTCATGTCTTGTATTATCTCCGCTTTTAGCTCCTTTATCAGTGCTTTTAATTCATCCATTTCTTCTGACTTTATCTCTGCGTCTTCCTTCGTCTCTTCGCTTATTTTCTGTTCTTCTTCTGTTTCTGGCGACCAGCCAATTTTTCTACTCTTTTGCAAGGCCAATTTCTCGAGTTCCCACCTTTCGAAATGCTCCGGCGATTCCAGTACTCTTTTTCTTTTTTGCGGGAATTGCGCTTGAGTGTTGCTACTTCTCGTAATTCTACTGGACGCTTCACCAGCGGTTTTTAAACTTGGAATCTTGTCTTTTACCGATCTGAAGCCGTTACCCAAAGTTTCCTTGCTCGTGAACACAGTTTTGATGTTGCATCGTTGCAGGACACGTCCTATCTTATCAGTCGAGCCTTTAACGTTAACATGATAAGATAGGACGTGTCCTGCAACGATGCAACATCAAAACTGTGTTCACGAGCAAGGAAACTTTGGGTAACGGCTTCAGATCGGTAAAAGACAAGATTCCAAGTTTAAAAACCGCTGGCGTATATCGCATTCCTTGTTCTTGCGGCTCGAGTTACATTGGACAGACTGGTCGTTCCGTTGATCTAAGACTCCAAGAACACAAAGGCGACTGCAAACACAAACGCATCACAAAATCAGCCGTAGCTGAGCATACATTTACAAATGGGCACACTCTAGAATTTGAGCATGCCAGAGTACTTGCCAGAATACCTCATTACTTCCCGCGAGTGATACGTAAAGCCATAGAAATAGAAAAACATCCAAATAATATCAACAGGGAAGATTGCTTTAAGCTTAATAAAACGTGGACCCCTGTGATACACGATCTAAAGCATTACAACCACTGTGTGTCATATACGGCCACGCCCCGCGGATTACGTTGCACTCGGATGATCAACCAGCGTTACGCCACTCCGCGCGCTTGGCACAGAGGACTATAAATAGCTCCACACCGACCTTCGGTTCTTAGTGCGACTTTCACTCTGATGATGCAAGCTGCAAGGTCTTGCGAAACGTTAGTGAATATGGATGCACAAACAGCAAAACGTCCAAATCTGCCTAAGTATCCTTGTTCTCAAGATACTCAAACAACACGAGCCACCAAAGAGCATGGCCATCGCGCGGGTTTTTGCTCGACTTCACAAGGTGCAAGGCACATTAAGCCAGAGAATGCTGGGTGTTCATCTACAAATACTACGCGGTCGAAGCCGAAATTCTATGCTAAGGAGAATAATTCGAGTAACCGCGAAAGCCTCAAACAGTACATAACACAATTTAATTACTAAAAGCCACCGCCTCCTCACGCACTTTTTAAGCCACTTCACTTTAAAACCACTACCCGGATTTTTCACTCAGAGTAGAACCTTATTTTGCTATATACGAAACACTATTACTCCTTTATCCGCTACAAATTTTCCACTCTAGCTGACGGGACCTGTTTACAGGTTGACGCGTCAAACTGAATTCGAAGTTTATAAAGAAGTTTAGAAAAGTAAATAATTCGACGAAATAAATTGCTTCATACAGAATTTACAAAAGAATTACTAGGTTTTGTGATGACTGATTTCGAAGATTGAAATTATTCTTAAGTATAACGCCTTTAATGCGGTTATTTACATATTTTGTATCTTATTTGTAAGTTTTGATTAATAAATTAGCGTAGCAATCAATTTATTATTTTCCAACTTCTTTCCATTTTTGAAAAATTAACTTATATTAAGTAAATAATCTTTATATTTATTAAGATTAATAATAATATATACTTATAGACATATTAAGAAACAATCTTAATAAGGCAAAGGAAATTATAAAATTATATAAATGAACAAATAGAACACATCCAAATTATACAGGTTAGATGAGTCTTATGATATTTATATATCAGGCCATAAATACCCTTGTAAATACCCTGGGTATTTGCCCCTAAAAATTAAATACCTGGCATTACAAATTGACGTGATTCGCATTATAAAGTGTTTCCTTTTATTGTTCAGCATTATTAGGAACATTATGATGTTTTTATATTCAATTGTTTCCTATTACAGCTGCAGTGCCTGAAATTCAGCATTTTTGTGCATAATATTGTTAATATATTGAAAACAGTTCTCTAGATTCATATAACGGTGTGTTCAAAAAGAAATTACATAAGGGTTGGCCATGGAAAATAAAAGTAATTTAAACAGCAAGCTTTAGAATTCATTAACTGTCATCACTGTTGATGTTATTATTTTCCATGGCCAACACTTATGCAATTTCTTTTTGAACACATGGTATTAAAAAATAGTACCTAATTCGACGCAAAACTTTTAAGCTACCTGATTAAGTATACGGAATTCTGTATAAAAAAAAGTTAGGTTTCCCACACTATTTGAGCCATCCTGTATAGTCAAACATACTAATGTGCACCACATTCGTACCTACAACTTTTATTGGAACTCAGTTTTAAAAATATCTTCCACCTCATTGTTGTCAGACACTATATTTAATGTAGATAAGGTAACTTCATTCACGTAGCTGCTAAAATATACAGATGTGTGAAATCAATCATTACATAGTGACACAAATATAAAAAAGAGAAAAAATAATAACAAATAACATACAGTATGATGACACGAATAGTATTATATAGAATTAACATTGAGATCAAATAGTACAAACTGTTTTAAGTAGATACATTACATTAATCTAATTCTTTTAACCTGTATGATCTAGCTTCCTTGATAAAATTTGATATATATAAATTATTTTACCCGCATGTACGGGAGGTTTTTCGTGCATGGTCGTGCGGTACTGCCCAATAGGTAAACAGCTACCCTTTCTGGTTTGATGTTTATGAATATCATCGGTTCTTTCAAATTTAATTACATTTTGTAGCATCGATTTCATTAAATTGTAGAAGTAAATGCCGTACAGAATTAAGATTCTCCGTTTTACCAAATACGCTAGGATTAATATTGAAGATTAATCTAACCAGTCTCTTTTGTAGAATGAAAACACGATTTATTTTAGTTGCCTGCCTCCCAACTACAATATTTGGGGACATATGGGCGTAAGCAAGGCCATAATAGACGTTTAGGAGACCTTTAATATCTGACACACTTTTTAATTGACTCGTAGCGTAGTAAGCTTTACTAATTTTAGCTCACACATTGTCGACTTGGTGATCCCGTTTCAAGTTTTCTTCAAGTATCAATAACTATGTAGCCGCCAAAAAGATAAAATTTACCGAACAGAATAAACAATCCCGTCTGTTGTTTGCTTTAAATTACAGTCATCGATAGTTAGAATTTTGGGAAAATGTGGTCTTTAGCGACGAAAAAATGTTGCAAAATACTAATGACGGACATGTTCGTGTTTACTGACCACACGGAACTAGATTTGATGAAAACTATATCAATGCCCTCGAAAGAAATGGAAGGTTTTCGATGAATACATGGGCATGGATTAGTTACCATGGTCTAGGAACATGTTGGCCCATTGAGAATAGATTTAATGCTCAAAATTATCAAAATATACTTGAATATGTGATGTTGCCTTCGGTTCTCCAGGTATAAGTATCTGAAGAAATCTTGGATGGCGATTCTTTCGTGTTGACAATACTTCGTCTCTTAGACGAGGGAAGTAAAAAACTAGTTTTTACTTTAGTTAATCTAACGATCTATGAATTAGTCGTTGAAATTATGTAGCAGTTAAAATAGTATCGTGTGTTCCAAAAAAAACTCATTCGCAGCATGCCATGATCAAATTGAAGTTTGCCATAACTTGAGATATACCCATTAGCAGCCGTTAATAATTACACCGTGACCAAGAATCCTAAAGTTATTAGGATTGCTCATACACGATTCGGCCATGCTCGGTTTCAATCGTGCGTGACGTAGCCTACTGACCACGATCAGTCCGAGTTAAATGAACTCTGGATTGATAATGTAATGTACTGTTACCTTTTATTAATGCTGATCAGCCTATTATTATCTGTTGTTTTTTGTATCAATTACATATTATGTACGTAATACCTATACAATTAAATAACAACAGTTTAATGGCTAAAATTGCAAGTTGAGTTTAAATAAACGTAAACAAGCCAACCAAATTTCTCAAATACCAAAATTATTTATTTTTTACATTTTTTATACATAATTATAATGCATGTTTAGGAGAAACTAAGCTGAAGAAAAACTTGAAATTTTAGTTGATAAGCACTAGTAAATTTCAAAAGAAAATAAAAATTTATTCTTATTAAAAATATTTATACATGATTATAACGTGTTTAGAAGAAATGAGATTATAAACTAATAAGTACAATACAATCTATTAAAACTCAACTTCAAGGATATTATGATATACGTGATGTCGCTTAAATATATTTAATTCACAATTTTCTTGTACTTCTTTGTTACCTTTCTTTGGTGATCCTCGTTGCGTTTTCGTTTCAAACTGCTTTGCTTCTCAATTTTTTCCCGGCTCATTTTTAAATTTAAATACTTTATTTTAATAATAGTCCATAGTTTCCTAACAGAAGCGTCTTTGGGAAAACTATGAAACATAATCCCTTGCTCCTTTGTATTTGCGTAGCTGTTATTGCAAATAGCAACATTACATCTAGCACCCGGCATTTTTGAATATCTACTCCAGTGGGATAAGTAACTCATTACGTCACTCATTTGACACTATTTCAGTTAGGTAATGAAGCTCATTACACCACTCAGTTATGTAATGGTTTCATTACGCAACTGAGTTGTGTAATGACTTCATTACCTAACTGAAATAGTGTCAAATGAATGACATTTGCCTACTAAAATATTTTTGAAAATTACAGATCTGACATTTCTCTTAATGCACTTTTCTCAATTTTAGGCAGTCGTAGATAAAATTTTGTACAATACATGTGTGATAATGCATCATTAATATACTTGTGTGCTTACACACACGTATATTAATGATGCTGTTATCCCACTTGTATAGTAAATAACTATTAAACCACTACGGCAACCACGAACAACAGACAACCAACAAAAACTGCATCACTTGCACTTAAAAACGCGGGAAGCTCGGTCAGAGAGCTATGTCACGGTTGCGTTCGGCTCTGTCTCCATAGCGTATATGGATATGAGCAATCCTAATAACTTTAGGCACGGCCAACTAGTCGGCCATGCTTTAGGATCCTTGCACCGTGCCGACCAATTATAAAAAGGAGGTGGAGTTTAGTGATGGCGCCGAATTCAAAAAAAGATAATATACGTATAAGAGTACATATACATTTAAATTCTGTTCCATTTGAAAGAAAAATCGGAGAAATTATCAAGGAGCTCGTAAAGCTTATAAAGCAAAAATATAAAATATATAAAAATTATGCATATTATTAATTTATTTAATATAAGAACATGTATAAAAAATGATAGTTGAAGTACTTAGTGCTTAACGTTATCACTTCTATACATACCACAAATTGTTAATTCATTGATTGCCAATTTTATCAATGAAAGCATTCACGTGCTTACTGTATGTTAATTCATTTATCTTCATAGGTGTTGTTTTAGACTCTTAACCAAATGAATTTTAGTGTCGTTAAGAGCTTCATTACCGCACTGAGTGCGTAATGAATATTACCGTACTCTTTTTATATAAAAAAATACATCGAACCAGAGTTTATTGATGAAGATAAAATATTGAACAATACACGTTTGCTTATGGCACATAACGAAACTCGTATGATTGCCGCAAAACTCGGCACACCGCCTCGTTTTGGCAATCAAACTCGTTTGGTTAAGATGCTCACAATCAAACTTGTATCGTTAATATCTATTATGATTATCACAAATGTGAATTTATTTAATAATATGTAGTGGATGTTCAATTTGTCAGGATTACGTTTAAAAGACAAACTTATTTTAGTGTAAGTTTTTGTTTATTTGTAGTTTGTGGGAAGGCAAAGCTATCATTTAACTGAAATTTTAGATTTTACCGTCCAATCATACTAACTTAAATTTGATTGTAAACACTAACAATTAAACTTGTATTGTATATTTATCCAATTTTAACCTCTTGTTATCAGTTTTAAAATATAAAATCCTAATATTATAAAAGCTGAACAGTGTCAATCTTCCTAAGAAAATAGATATAAAATTTAGAAAACTTGAAATGTTAACAGTGAAACATTTGTAGAATAATTTAGATAACCACTACAATGGAAATGTTTACATTTCCTATGAGTACAGCACTGGAAGCTAGACAACCTAAAAGACATCTAAGCACGATAATACTGGTATAGTATTCCAACCAAAAACTGGAAATCTATTTAAAATCAAGTAAGTACATCATAGAAACTGTAAGTCACCCCTAAGTTGGTTTCATATAATCAATAAATAATTTTCTAATGTCAAGCAGCTTTCAAGTAATGACAGTTCATCTATAAATTGAACATGTAACTATTTTGTTAAGGCATTGTAACATTTTTTATAATTTAAGTACCTATTTACTAGTTGTTTAACCTCAGTTTTTAAAGCCGTATACTACCATAGAACATGTTGAAAAACGTATATGTCTTCCAAAATTATCAAATGGATATGTTAAATTTGAAGGTTATTTACAAAGTGTCAATGAATGACAATCAAGCAGTCTGGCCATGGCCAGCTTCATTCATACCCGCTGACGCGTGCGTTAGCGGAAACAGATGAAGCTGGCTATGGTCTGGGCTGATTTTAAATAGCTTTCCAATTTCTGGGTGGAATACTCTTTTTATAAGCAAGCTGTCATTTGAATTCGGCGCCATCACTAAACCCCACTCCCTTATTATAATTGGTCGACACGGTGTACTCATTAACGGCTCCTATAACCACTGCTGCAAATGAACTACCAAGTCAGAGAGAACTAAATTACAGCTTGACCTTGAATTATTTTCCTAAAAATATACAAAACACTTAACAAAAACAATTTTTTTCACTACCTTCTTTGTAAGTGATCCTTACACTGTCAAGTTTGAGGGATGTAGGCTACATTTACAAAAATTGTTACAGTTTCCATGATAATGTATTTACTTCCCTAGAGAAGTGAATTACTTACATCCCGCATATACCGGGTGGCCATCAATATCTGATATCACATTACCTTTGGAATCAACACCGCTTTATTAAAGTGATGAATCCAACTAAACTAAATGTCATTATGTCGTCACAACTACAATTCCTATCTGTCAAAAATTATTACAGATTGCAATAAGTAATGGAGTTAGAACAGGAGATTTTTATAATCGAGTCTTAGGCTAAACTGCAGAATCCGGGACACATTCCCCTTCTCTTATTGCATTTTATTACATTGCATAGGTACCAATACTTATTGTAATTGAAATATAATGCTAACCAACATTTATAAGTAGCTAATTCCATGGCTACCGGGATCTCAGATATTTATGGCCACCCGGTATTACAATTGATAAGATGCCATGTCTGCCACTTGGTTAACGCGAAGAAAACCATTGTCGTTTGTACTATTATCCATTTTTAATCAGAATACAAGCACAAAGCTCACAGAACAGCATTTGCAATCGTATTAACGCATTTTTTCCAAGAATTTTTCACAGTGTGTTTACAACTGTCAAACAAAACGTCACAGCCCTATAAGGCTACTATAATTTAGCAAATATCATAATTTTACGCCAGGTTATTACCTATCATTTACTTTACAAAAGAAAATATTGGTAGTGAAAAAAATTATGTACTTTACACAGGATGATGTAAGAAGATTTACACTACCTCGAATCTTGCTACCCTCGTTCGCTTCGCTCACTCATTTTCCTTTTTGCTTGCTACAATTAAACTTAATGCAGTGTAACTTTTACCTGTCACAGTGACAGATGTGTTCATAAACAAAATGCAATCTGACATTTACCTACAGACTTAAGTTAAGATGATTAGATTTTCTATTTTTTTTCCAAGGCCTACCCTAAATAAGTTTTTTTTTGGAACACACTGTAACATAAAAATAACTTGAGATATGTTAAGAATGATACGCGAATTGCTCTAACGGCGCGTGTCCGAAAATTTGTAAAATTTCGAGGCCATCGGCTTCACGGACTTTTTCCGAAGCCGTCCTAGAAATCACACGCATTTCTGCGGTAGGTACCTAAATTGTCTGAAGGGCTGCTCACAAGCATGTTTTAAGCACCCTAAATTTACCTTTTGAATACTAGAAACCGACCAACCGGTAAGAATAATGTTGTTGTTATTAAACTTCACTAATTAGTGGCGAGAAGGTTTCTAGTTTAGGTCAAATTTGAAGCCACGTCCTAATGGCCGTTTTCCATAAATGAAACCAAGGTGCTGCACGTTCCGAGGAGCGCCTACATAACTGATTATCGTGAAGATTGGATTCGCCAGTGTTTAGAGCAATTCGAACAAAAGGACAGATAAGTTTTAACTTTCACATTTAACGTCGTTTCGCATTATTAAAACCATGTCTAGTAAATACTAACAACGAACAGATTAAATTCAAATTACCCCTCAACCTGACTTTTATTTAACCTACTACCTGCTTCCGCAAAGGTAGCTGCCGTGGCATATAATATAAATAATTTTGGTGTTACAATACGATATATTATTACCTACATTATTTTTATTTTTTATTTTTTTTTAATTTATATTCCACACTGCGCCAATAGCCGTTAGGCCAATTATAGGCGTCACTATACATTTTATGGGGACTTCCAACCCCACTAACGACTGTCTTAATGTTATTATGACATCCGGGACCAACTTTTCTCCGTGGCAGCCGTACCACGTTAGTTTCATTAGAGGGTTTATAGTAGCACGAGTGGGTTTGGAGTACGATGAGCACAGCAAGGGGTGCTCCAATGGAACAAGTGCTACAATACCTTTTATTGAACGAGTATAATATATTTACTATTTTATCTATTTTGCATAGAAATAACCAAAAACTTTGAATTTTGACATTTCATAAATGTGACAATCTGTCAGTTTAAAAAAGAGGCTGTTTTAACGTTTTTCGTATGAAAATAACAATGCAAAAACAGTGCTGTAATGGACTCCATTGTAGCACTGTTTTCGGTGTTATAATAAACATATTGTGACATCAAAGTAGACAGAGACGTGATATTAAGTATAGCATGCACGCTTCAGGTTTCTCTAGTTCTTCTCTATCTTGTTACTTTTATGGAGTAGGTACATTGCATCTGAGTAGAGCAAAAGGCAACAAGGTGAACAAGGTATTTAATATGGCGACGTTGTTTGTGTGTGTTTCTGTGGTTTAATACAGAGTAATATTAGACATTTGCGAAAATTACACCGTTCGATATCGACCAGTTAGCAATCGTTAGTCAGATGATGTATGAATACAGAAATGTGAGTAAATTATTTCAGAACTTAGATACCTGCTATATATGGGTAAATTTCACAAAACGGGACAATTTCTCTGAAGAAACAGTTCAAAAATAAAACTACGAGTTCAGCCTATGCATGTCGTTTTACACATTTACTAAGGTCTATTGAAGAAACTGCTGCAGTGGCCGAGATCAATTTTAAGTATTAAATAAGTTGTGATTGTTTTTAAGCTGCATATGCTCATTTAATGGTACCTGTACCTTTGTGAAAAGATTGGAAGTTTAATACAAGAAGATTAGCTTTTAACATTATCTGTAGAACAGCTATGACAAATTTATTCTTGTTACTTTATTAAGACTTTTTAGAACGATACGCCTTAAAATCATCATAAAAAGTTATTTATTGTCCTTCAATTAATTATTTCTTCATTACATTATTGGGTTATGCGTTTACGAAGATATTATTGCATTACAACAGCCTTAGAATACTTATTATTGCACCAAAAATAATAAAATTTTGCAGTTACTTAAATGATGTACCGTTACCGAAATGACTAGTTTTAATAAAAATATTACCTACTTTATTTAAAAAAAATACTCGGTGATGAAGTATAGCTATTTTACTGGTAACAAATGTTACAACTGTAAACAAAATAAAATTTGAAAATTAAACATTTATTTCTTAAAATACGAAAAACAAAGTAGTTTCTTGAAACATGAATATAATTAACCAAAGTTTTCCTCTAGAATTGTGAAAAAAGTACAAAACTTAGTTCTTGAAACATAGATTACTATTTTGCCCAACTACACAAGTTTTTAGTGATGTAAAAAAACGCGTTTTTTTTTAAATCGCGTAGTATTTGTATATGAACACCCAGCATTTTCTGGCTTAATGTGCCTTGCACCTTGTGAAGTCGAGCAAAAACCCGCGCGATGGCCATGCTCTTTGGTGGCTCGTGTTGTTTGAGTATCTTGAGAACGAGGATACTTAAGCAGATTTGGCCGTTTTGCTGTTTGTGCATCCATATTTACTAACGTTTCGCAAGACCTTGCAGCTTGCATCATCCAAGGTCTTGCGAAACGTTAGTGAATATGGATGCACAAACAGCAAAACGGCCAAATCTGCCTAAGTATTCTCGTTCCCAAGATACTCAAACAACACGAGCCACCAAAGAGCATGGCCATCGCGCGGGTTTTTGCTCGACTTCACAAGGTGCAAGGCACATTAAGCCAGAAAATGCTGGGTGTTCATATACAAATACTACGCGGTCTAAGCCGAAATTCTATGCTAAGGAGAATAATTCGAGTAACCGCTTTAGTTCCGAATAAAATATGCTATTTTTTTCCAAACAGGGAAATAGCTACCTTCAAATATACATCATAATCATTTTGAGTTGTACAGAATGCACTGGAGAGTTGCTGGTATAGATTCCACAGAAAACCAACAAATTAACTGTATTGTCTCTGACTAGTCTGGTAAATAGTACATTGTGTATCTAGGACGAAAAGCGTAACATTCCCAGACAACTGTGAATAAACAACACAGGAGTCTGGGAATGTTGCTTTTTGTCCAAGACACACATACTATTTTTCCGCCGATTGATACGAGTAATTAAAAAAATTAGGAATTAGTACTTGAATATTCCCGGCTTAGAACAGGAATATTAATAATAAATTTCAGCTTTACAGGCCTTTAAGGCCCAGAGCTTTGTTGGAGATTTTTCTCCACTCCTTTCTGTCTTTCGCTAGGTTTTCCCAGTCATTTATTCCTAGCTCTTTGAGATCCTCCTTTATACAGTCCAGCCATTGTCTTTTCGGTCTGCCTTTTCTGTTTCGTCCTTCTGGTTCTTTGTAAGAAGTATTCTTGGGGTCCTGTCAGTCTCCATCCGTATAATGTGACCTAGCCACCTAAGACGACTCTGTTTGATTACGTTTATTATGCTTGGTTCTCTGTATAGTTCAGTTAGTTCCTTGTTTGTTCTGCGTCTCCAGAAGTCCTCTTCTTTCACCCCGCCGTATATTCTTCTGAGAATTTTTCGCTCAAATATACACAATTTATTTATATCTTTTTGCCTTAGAACCCACGATTCACTTCCGAAAGTTACCGTTGGTCTTATACACTTTTACTTTCACTGCACGGGAGATATTTTTCGACATTAGCACTTTATTCACCATCGCTGCACTTCTCAAACCACTTGTTATCCTTCTTTCTACCTCGTTAGATTGATCACAGTTACTGGTTATCTCGGCTCCTAGGTACACTGCCGCTTCCACTCTTTTAAACACTACTTCTTTCTTCCCGTCTTCGCTTTTCACTTTTAGGTGCTGCTCGTGTTGTTGAATTGTTGCTCCGCTTATCATGTAATTTGATTTTTTTTCATTTATTATTAGGCCAAACTTTGCTGCCTCGACTTGGATCTTTTTTAGTAAACTTTTTAGTTCTTCTTGTGTCCTTGTTATTATGGTTAGGTCGTCGGCATATGCTATCAGTTGGTATGGTTTGTTAAATATGTTGTTGCTTTGTCTAATTTTGCAGTTTCTTATGATCGTTTCCAGAACTATGTTAAAAAGTGTTGTTGATAACGGGTCGCCTTGTCTTAAACCACCTGCTGTTTCAAACTTTCCTGATAGTTTGTTTTGTATTTTAACCTTGTTTGATGTTCGACTCAACGTCATTGCCACTAATTTTATCATCTCCTCTGGTAGGTTTAGCTTTTTCATTGCTCTTAGTAGACCTTTTCTATCAATTTTATCGTATGCCTGTTTGAAGTCGAGGAACAGTATGTGAAGCTGTATATTTTTTCTCTCGCACTTTTCTTGGATTCGGCGCATGGCGTGGATTTGGTCTATCACCGATCTATTCTGACGAAATCCGCATTGGTACCCTCCTAATACACTCTCAGCTAGTCCTTTCAGTCTGTTGTTAATTATAGTTGCCAATAATTTGTATGTTACGTTTAGTACTGAGATAGGCCTGTAGTTCTCACAATTCAGTCGGTCTCCTTTCTTGTGAACGGGACTTATCACCGCTTCCCTCCATTCCATTGGCATATTTTTGCTTTCCCATATTTTTTTTATTAGGTCCAAGAGTTTTTCTGTTAGCATTGGTCCTCCATGCTTTATAAGTTCGGCTTGAATCCCGTCGGCTCCTGGACTTTTATAATTCTTCATTGCTTTTATTGCTTTTTCCACCTCATCTTTTGTAGGCGGGGGTATTTCTTTTTCTGTTTGTGTAGGGTTCGCTGTCTCCAGTTCTTCCGCTGTATGTTCTATTGTTGACAGTACATCTCTATAATATTCAAGCCACCTGTCCACAACTTCTTCTTCCCCTCCTATAATCTTGCCACTTTTGTCTCGGCACATGGATACTTTTGGTTGGTAACCTCGTTTTACGACCCCAACTTTTTTGTAGAAGGTTCTCATTTGTAGCTTGTTGTGTGACTCTTCTATTTCTTTCAGCATACATAGGTGATATTCCCTCTTCTTTGCTCTGCAGGTCATTTTGGCTTCTCTCCTTGCTTCCTTATATCTTTCTTGGTTTTCTCTCGTCTCGTTTCCAATCATTCTTACTTTAGTTTCTCTCCTTTTTTCTAGGATTTTTTCGCTTTCTTTGTCGAACCAGGGTTTTCTTTTTTCTTTTTCCTTCGGCTTTAGTTCTTGTTGAGCTACTTTTATTATTACTTCTTTCACCGCTCTCCATTCTGCTTCTACTTCTGTGGCGTCGTTTGTATTTCTTAGGTGTTCTTCTATTTGTTGTATAAAGTTTTGTTCTACTGCTTGGTTTTTTAGTTCCTCTGGGTTCCATCTTCTTTTCTCACCTGATTTTTCCTCCTTCCTCATCGGTATCCATTGTTTGAGGTTTATACGTACCATATAGTGGTCCGAGTTTGCGTCAGCACCCCTGCAGCTCTTTATGTCGTCTATGCAGGTTGTATGGATTTCCTCAATGAGGACGTGGTCTATCTGGTTGGTAGTTTTACCATCTGGGCTCCTCCATGTTCCTTTATGAATTTCCTTGTGCTTAAGATACGTTGCCTTTATTACTAGTTTTTTATCAGCTGCGAAGTTTATTAGCTTCTGCCCGTTATCATTTGTGTTTAGGTGCTTGCTATGCTCTCCGATCATTGGCTTATTCCTTTCTTCCCTTCCCACTTTCGCGTTGAAGTCCCCCAAAACGATTTTTACGTCGTATTTTGGTATTTTTTCATATTCTGTGTCCAGTTGTTCGTAGTACTGTTGCTTTTCTTCTTCTTCTTTTTCTTCCGTAGGAGCATGTGCGTTAATTATACTAATTTTCCGGAATTTCCCTCTGATTCTCAAATAACATAACCTGTTACTTATTGCCTTGAAGTCTATTAGTGAGTTTCTTATTGATTTTCTTATTAGGAATCCGTTCCCTAGTCTGTTTTCTAATCCTCCGGTGTTCGTTAATGTGTAGTTGTCTATGTCCATGATTTGGTTTCCTTTAATATTTGTTTCTTGTATTGCAATAAGGTCGATCTCATATCTTTCTAATTCCTTTGTTAATTGTTTCAGTGCTCCTTCTTCGTTTATGCCTCTTAAGTTCCAAGTGGCCATGGTTAATTGCTTACTTGTTTTCCTTCTTATATTTTTCTTCAGATCCTTTTTCATGCCTGTTTTCGTTGCCGTTAGTCCGTCCTTCATACTATTAGTTAGTAATTTATTCGGTAGTTTTTTGGGTCCTTATCCGTGGTACGTTTTAGGCTTCCTCCGTTCTCCTCTGACCATTCGTACTTGAAGTCATCAACTTCTAAACTCCGGTAGCCTACGCGGGTTCTCTTGCCTTTAGATTTTGCTTCTCTAGCTACTTTCCGTATTTCAGCCTGTACAGTTTGTTCCTCTTGGGTCAGGTCGTTATCTATAAATATTCGTTTAGTTCCTAGTTTGGGTTTACGTTTCAAAACTTCTAATTTTTGTTCAAAGTTTTTGAGTTTTACTATTGTAACCTGCTGCTCTTCTTTCCCCACTTTGAATGCTTCTTCTACATCTGTTTTCACGCCCAATTCATTTTGTAGAAATGCAGCAACTTCTTGTTTTTTATTTTCTTCATTGAAGCTTGTTCCTTTAATAACTAAATTGTTTTTCTTTTTATACTTTTCTTGGTTCTCTAATTTCCTTTTCATTATCTCCATTTCTTTACGTAGCTCATTCCTTTCTGATTCCCATTCCACTTCTTTCTTTAACATTTCTTCTTTAAGGGTTCTAATTTCCTCCCCATAAGTTTTCATTTGTTCCTTAATAGTTTTTATATCGGTTTTTGTACTACCGGTATCTTGTCTTATTTCTTTCAATTGTTCAGCTATTCCGTTTATTAATTTTTCTAGGTTCTCCATATCTGTAGGAAGGTCGTTTTCTCGTTGTTCTATGTTTCCCCTAACTATTGTTGAGGGTTTCGGGCTCCCGCGCTAAGTTTACGGATTATACTTGTTCGTCGTTTTTGCGTGTTTGCGCGTCCTCGCACTAGAAGTTCACGACCTACCCGTTATCCTATCGGTGTTTATTACGGAAATTTCCTACGTTCTTGTTGGCCGGCTCGAAATTTAATGCATCAATCTCTGCTGACTTAGATTATGACGCGTGCCGTGACGTATGCGTCTGGCCTTTCGTCCGCGATCCGCGAAAAAGAACCCAAACCACAATGACCTTCCGCGCTTTTGCTGTAATTTTCCGCGTTCGTTTCACTTTGTCACTTTAGGTTGTTGCGTACTAGTATGTCTCTGCACTTGGGTTTAGCGACTGTACACTTTACAAACTTTAAACACTCACTCTGCTTTTAAATATCACGATTATTTCGCTCCAGTCAGGGCTGCGTGTGACAGCTTGCTGACGTCCCTACAGAGTATCTAACAGGAATATTATTCCTGTACAGTTTTATCGTAAATTACCTAGCAACGGCTGATTTAATGGAATGTTTGACTTTACTCAACAAAGTTTTATCATTAATGTGTCAATTCTACTACGATTGGCGGAAAAAACATTTTTTCTGATTTGGCAGAAAAATGACAATTTAGTCCTGTCAGTTTAGGGCAATAAATAATAATAATAATAATAATATTTTATTTAGCACTTGGTTAATAAGTACAAATGTACTTATACAATGTGGAAAAAAAATCTTGAAGGGGATAGCGATTTTAATTATAGGACATACACTACCACCACCTTTATGTTGCTAAGTCCCTTGTTAAAAAAGTTATGACGTCATTGACTTTTTTTAAAATGACAACCTATATTTTTTATTATTGATTTTGGTAGTACTTTTTATGTTGTTTTCAATGATGTACAATTTTCAATATGTTACATCTGGAAAAAATCGAGAAAAATTGTCTTGAGGTCTAAATATTAAAAACCAATGAGATGAGGAAAATAAATCTAGTTACCTATGTTTGACGGAAAGTCATTGACAGCACATTCGTTTTTATTGAAATTTAAAAAACAATTGAAAAATACAATAATTGTACCATTTTTATTAATAAAATAGTTTTCTCAAGGTAAATTCTAATTTAGAAAAAGCAAAGGACACTTATTTTGTTAAGACATTTACAAATTGTGGAATTCTGACATGTAACTAATCTTTTTCTGTTTTCTGTTTTAAATTACAACAATAGAGATCCTGGAAATACTGATTAACATGATAGTCTCATTGTTTTTTCAGTATTTGAAATTTCATGTAGACTATCTGAGTAGTAGTTATTAAAATTGTCCTCTGTTTTTCCATCATAACTTCCATAGTCAATTTTTGTGAAGTCTGTATTTTGTTTTTTATTCCCAGTTAGATCTTGTAGGGTTTCTCACATCTTTTTCCCATTCCCCTTACATCTATCGATATTCTGATCATAAAACTTTGTTCGTTTGTTACGTATCAATGATATTACATTATTTCGAAGTCCTTAGTATGTTTCTCAGCCTTTGCTTTTCTTTGTTAAACAAAAGTCTCGACTGATCTTCGCTTATTGGTTCGGTTATCCAAGGGTACTTTTTTGGCACACATTTTTGTTTTGGAGATACTTTATCCACTGCTGTGTCTATAATAATAACAATCCAAGTATACTGTGTTAACATCCGCTAACGTATAATTTCAATTTAGACCAGTTAGGTAATTCTCTTATCAATTCTGAGACTTAAGTTCTCGTTCAGATATTTTTTGTAATATATCTTATCTTGTTCCACTGCATTCTTAAACTTCAGTGTAACATCTATAATTTCATGGTCAGTTATCACAGGAATAGTAATTGTAATTAGGTGGTCAATCAATGTATTTGGCACATTCGTGATTCCTGTCTGTTTTGTGACAAACTGTTTAAGACCCGCGCGTTCTCAAACCATTTTAAGTTTTCTTTTTACATCACTATAGTCCTTCGATAGCTCTGTGTTCAAGTAAGTCTCTCAAAATAATGCCTTTGTGATTATTAAAAACGTCATTAAGTTTTTCATCTATATAATGTTATGTAAACTTGCAGTATTTATTTATTACTTGTTGCGGATTATTTATTTGAGTGTATATGATATTTGATGTTATTATTAGATTTAAATAAATTACTCTATCTCATATGGGTCGGATTTCTACATCCTAGCAAATATTATCCTGATTTGTATAAATTATTGGAAATACATATGCTACCAACTTAATTATTGTGTGATATTTTTAATAATTTAAAATTGTAAACGCCTTGAACAATGCTCATTTAACTATTGCGACCGCTACAATACTGGATATTTTTTAAATAATGGGAATTAAATTCAAATATGGCGATCCAATCTCACAATTTCGCAAAACAAGTTCACTTTTCTTCAACAAAATATCAGTAGCAGTAACTAAATACACGCCACAAACAAAAAACACTCTGCCGGAAGTGCACAAAAACCGATGCCATTTGGAAACCACTAAATTCAATCTTTTTGGATAAACTTTCCTAACTTTTATGTTGCTCTTGCAATGGAAACTAGGGCTTAACTCGAGCCCCCAGCAAGTCCCACGATGCGTGGGCTTCTCTTTCTTTGTTGGCCGGCAGATACAAGCAACTGATGACTTGCAGAATGACTCCTGTAGCTCGATCACTCCGAAAACGCCTCTAATTCAGCTGTTGTCTTACACCTAGGGCTCCAACTGCTTTTCACGAAGGTTGCTGTCTACCTTTACCTCACAGGGCCCCAATTACACTGCTTGAAACTTGTTCACAATCTCAGAAAACCAGTTAACACTCGCTGCATAAATCAAACACTTTTTATAAACCTCTGCAGATGTGCAACGAATTAATACAACGTACTACAATATACCCAAAGAATATAGAATTAATTTCAAACACATTGATTTGGAAGAAAGGTATTTATTCACGTATGAGTAATGATTATCAATATCTTGTGTAATGTGTGTCTCACACACAATCGCTGGATTTCTGTCATGCAATAATTGTTTTATTTCTTCCAAATTTGATATGAGCCCTTATATGTAATATAACTAAATCATCCTTTAGAGAAACATTTGTCGCAGCCTTCAGTTGTTAGTTATACCGGGTGTCTTAAAAAGAATTACATCTAATATGCTATGCACTTCACGTAATGTAATCTAAAATTTTATTTGAAATTGGCAAGACTGCAAGTCTATGTCAAATTCGAGGTTAGAAAGTTAGGTTTTGTGTCACTTTTGACATAAACTGACGCAAAATATAACCTGCTAACCTCGAATTTGACATAGACTTACAGTCTTGGCAATTTCTAGTAAAATTTTAGATTGCATTATAGGAAATTCAAAGCATACTAGATGTAATTCTTTTTAAGACACCCGGTACTACTGACTTCTAGCATTAATCCTATCCTGTGCTCTTTTTAAACATACAATATTTGTCAAAACACTATGTCTATATTCAATACCCTGAATTTTTAAAACCTCATGCGCATGGTTACAGTTAGTACACTTTTGAAAATCTGACTTGCATTCATCACTTATATGGTTACCATTATATAACTGACAAACGGTTTTTTGTTGACATTTATAACATTTACAACATGTATAACACCTTAATACCCCTATATATTCATACACGGGAAAGCTGTACCATTCCATAAATACTCTTTTGTTACTAATCAAACATTTAAACACTTCTGGTAAAACTTCAATCACAATCACAACATTTTGTAATTTCTCATGCCTTCCCAGACAGAACAAAATTGTTTTATTAACATTACAGAATTGTTTTCTTGTGTCAATGAAACATTTTTAAATATGCTACAAAAACGGCAAATGTCCTACTACCTCGTTTCATTTCAAAATCGTTACAAAAATGTTTCAAAATCGTTTTTATGTAACATTTTGTGATCGTTTATATAACGTTTAGTAAAAACATACATAAAACGATTAGATAACTTTGTAAATTTGTTTTTAATGTGTTGTCATTATTTTAGTCATTTAAAAAACGATTTTTTAAATTATTTTAAAAATGTTTTAGTAGAGTTACAGATTTGTTTTTTTAGAATAAAAATATCCTCGTACAAATGTAAATAAAACATACATTTTTCAAAAATAAAACGAGTGGAATTACCTAAATCTTAACTAGCACGAGTTAACTTGCATCACAATTTTATCAAAGAAAAGTCCCGTCACGAGTCGTATTCGTCGTAACTATATCACTCACATTAATTTTGACACATTTTTGGCAACACTGAATTCGTCAGAAATGTTTTTCGGAAATCGGCACTCTTAACATAATCCGAAGCTACTGTGAATTTAATCACTTATTTAAACAGCACCATACAGTTTAATCATGAATGTGAGTGGTATAGTCACAAATAAATATGAAAACGTTGCAAGAGTAATTTATTGGACGTTATTAAGAACATAAAATATTATACAGGGTGTTTCCGTTTTAATGAGCAGGGTTGCGCCAGAATGTAGTACACAAAAATAAAGTGACCCGGTATTTTTTTATTTTATCAAATTCTGATTTTTAATGGGCGTATTGGCCCCCTGAAGGGTGCCCCCTAAAAATAGTTTTCTGTGAATATTTAAGGAAATCCTTGACCGATTTGAATGAAGCTTGGTATATAAATAAATAAATAGAGTGAATATACACCTTACGTCAAGCAGTAATTTGACTTAGTTTTTCTACTGTAACTTTTTAAAGATTTTATTACAGAATCGGTTGTAGAATCAAATTCTCTTTAAAAAATTATTCTTACAAAACACATTACTGCTTGATGTACGTGTAGATTCACTCGATTAATTTATATACCAAACTTCATCCAAATCGGTCAAGGGTTTCCTTAAATATTCACAAAAAAAAACTATTTTTAGGGGCCACCTTTCAAGGGCCAGTACGCCCCGTAAAAATTGGAATTTGAGAAAACAGATCGCTTTATTTTTTATGTTCTACATTCTGGCACAATCCTGCTCATTAAAACATAAACACCCTGTATACGTTTGGGGCAATATTTAAAAAATAAGAAAATACATTTTTAGTTTGTCTGGAATTTTTACCATAAATTTTAATAACACTGACATCAAGGGACTCCCAAGAATCAGAATTAGGTACTGCAGCTAATTTTATTAAATTTGAAACATTTTTTTGTTTTGTTTTTTGGTGGCCACCAACACTTTGTCCTGGCATCATTCAACCATATTGTTGGAACTGCTTCCACCGTCGAAGATTCGTCAAAAGTTACTACAACATAGCAAATCTGAAAAAGAGCCTGTTATAAATACATTTTAAAATTATTGTTCCAACTTGCACATATTCATTTACGATACCTATTCATCATTATCAATTGGTGTGTAATAATGATATTGGTTAATAATAGTTAGGTATATGCTTGTCCCATCTTCTTGTAGTAATTGCATACATTTTTATTTAATAATGTTTGCAGACACAATAAGAAAATCGGACATTCCTGAATCTGCATGAAAAATTCCCAACGATCTGGAGTCTATAGTGTCAAGGTTATAGTATGCTTCTGCCTGCAGCACTTTTTTTTACAATTAACTGAATTTCGCTATCTCCATTCTTGCAGATGTAATACACTCTCACTAAGGAGGCATCATCGTTTAAAATATAGAAACAGTCAGGATATTTTCTCTTAATGGTAGTCTTTGCAGTTTCCATTTTTTCATAATATTTGTCAAATTTAAAGGGACATAAAACAAAATCATCTTCACTCTTAGATGGCGCTAAATTTGAAAACGGTTTGTTTTTATTGGTTCTATGCTTGTCTTGTTCAAATATTCGTTTCACCAACTGTTGCAACTGAAGGTTACCACTTTGAACACATCGCTTTAACTCCTGCATGTGATTTTCAAATAGAAAAGCACTAAAAGAATCTACTGGACCATAAATAAAAGCATCATCTGCTAGGTGAATTAGGGAATGCAAATTATATGTAATGTCTTCATCTGGGAAAAACTCTCGATAGTTGTAAAAAAGGTAGCCAAATCCACTCTGGAACTTAGCACTTTTTTATAGTTTGTAGAACCAGGTTAATTCCTTGACAGGAACTGAAGCTTAATTCGTTGTTATAAGAGATAGTGAGAGAGGGTCAGGCCAAACCACCTCGTTACTGGCAGTTGTAGCCTTTGTCAACCACCACCAATGAATATACGATCATTGCTTAAGGTATATTAAATTTAAAATCACAATACAGAACTATATATACAAGTAATGTGTGTCGTGTTTTCAGGACCTATTAGTAAAACTACATTCGTATGCGTTTAAGATAGTGTAATTGTAAACACTTTGTTTGTCATTTGACCCATTTGCCGTGCAAACTGCACCGCTTGTAAAAGGCGCTCGCTGCAAGCTTTGTAATATGACCTGCTACGGTTCATAAACTGCAGCGTCTGTTTGTAAACACGGAATTGGCACACTTTTGCTAGTTTTGTAACTCGCTTGCATGTGTTTCTTTGTATTTGCCCAATTTCACTTTGTTTTACACTCTTAATGCTAAATCCATGTTTAAACGAAGTTTGAACAATAGTGTTCTATAAAATAACGAAGTAATTCTTTTGCATTGTGATTATATGTAACTATCTGACATAAATCTGGAGTTGCTAATGTCCTTATGGCAATATGGGACACATGAAATGATTATATTGATGTTCATTTAGAATATCTTTCATTACATAACAACCCGTATAAAGTAGAAGCTGTCGCACCTACAAGGGTTAAAAATACAACTAAAAATTATTGTAAAATGTACTTTAACCGTTTACTTCACTAGCCTTCCATCGATCAATACAGTAAATATCACGAGGTTTTCTTGCAAAATTGTTAGGTATATGAGGTTTTATTTTGAGTAATTTACTATTCATAATCTCCTGTTTAAACGCTAATAATCTAGTACCCATTTTACCTTTTATTAATAAGGAAATATATTTTCTGCAAACACCTAACAATACTAAATGCATGTAATCCAGTGGTACGTTTTTCACCATATCAAAATATTCCAACTTTTCTAAAGGAGAAGTTCCTTTATGGTAATCTTCATCTAATTTAAGGCAAAATTCATTATCATTTACAGATAAGATTAGGGAAACTCAGTGATTTATTACCAAAAGTACCTTCGACGTAACATTTGTTGCAACCATGCGAAGAGTTATCTCCTTTAACCGATAGTACGAATGCTTTTGCTGGTGCATCGCATATCAAATTTAGTATCTTAACTTTAAACTGTTTACCACCATACTCAAAACCAACATTATGCAGGTACTGCAATTCCGTAACACAACTATTTAAGTACTCGTCAACATTATTTGGTTTACCACTGCCGTGGTATGTCCCAATTAGGAATGGTACTTTTAAATATGAAAGGTTGCTATTTAATAAAGCCATTACTGGCCAAAATACTGCATTTGAACTCGAAGATAATGGCAAACCATCAACGTTCAAACATTTCTGGTAGATGTTCGCTTTTCATATTATTTTCTTGTAACAAATATTTGATGCCTCTTTCTACTCCTACATGACCATACAGACCTGGGGCAACTTCAGTTGTAGAACACGTACGCGGCGTATTAACTAAACTTTTACTACATTTAGGAACATCCATATTTTCCTCTCTTAAAATTAATAGTAATGAATTTAAGTGTGCATGCGGTATATGACATGTGACTGCCCAATTGGCAAATTTTTCACTGAATAGCAAAGGTGATGATTCTTCTTTATAATAATTAGTGGAATTATTAGCAGAGCTAGATGTATTAACAAATTCTGCATTTTCAAGTTGATTAAAATCAGTTGGTAATTCATTTGTAACTGTGCCGGAGGATATGTGAGCATCTGTAAAATTAAACCAGCTTTATTTGGCACGTAAAGGGTGTTTTTTAGAGGGATACAACTTTAAATTGAAATAAAACACAGAAAGATGTTTTTAATATCCATGAAATTGGATTTATCTGAAAGATAATTTTATGGCATTTATGTTTGAATATGATTTCGGACATGTGACGGCCGCGGCTGGCGTGTACATGACGTAATCTGTAGGTCCAATTTTCACACACTCTTTTCGCAGTAAATCAGGCTGTATTTCATTTCAGCAATAACGCGTCGAATTTTAGCTTTCAAGTGCTCAATTGTTTACAGTTTATCGGCATAGACATGCGACTTTACATATCCTCCAAGAAAATAATCTAATGGCGTCAAATCGCACAAACGAGGTGGCCAGTTAACAGATCCACGAAATGGATTTTTAACTGGCCACCTCTTTCGTGCGATTTGACGCCATTAGATTATTTTCTTTGAGGATACGTAAAGTCGCATGTCTACGTCGATAAACCGGAAACAATTGAGCACTTGGAAGCCAACATTCGACGCGTTATTGCCGAAATACAGCCTGATTTACTGCGAAGAGTGTGTGAAAATTGGACCTACAGATTATGTCATTAACACGCCAGCCGCGGCCGTCACATGTCCGAAATCATATTCAAACATAAATGCCATAAAATTATCTTTCAGATAAAGCCAATTTCATGGATATTAAAAACATCTTTCTGTGTTTTATTTCAATTTAAAGTTGTATCCCTCTAAAAAACACCCTTTAGTACGAGTATATATAAATAATAGTTATTTATGCACCAAGGGAGAAAAGTGAGTGTTTTAGTCCAGAGCAGTTCATGCAAGGTACTAAAACACACTTTACTCCCGCGGTACAAACAACATTTTTTGCACAAACGGGCACAACTTTTACCTAAAATAACAACTGGTTTCAAAGCTTTTGTAATTTACTGCCAACTTAACTAGTTATCCTTGCATTAGTTGTTTGCAATTGTTTTATTTAATTCAGTTTGACGTTTAGATTGTTCAACAAAGTTATAGTTTCCATGATGAAGGGAATCAACGCTCGTTTTGCACCCTGTTTTGAGGAAGTAAACTATCGTCTTATTCTTGTTTGTGCAAAAAATAAATTAATTGAACCTCTTATAGTAAATTTCTTTTACGTTCCGTTTGCCGCTTTGATGTATTTGCATCGCTGTTTTGAAATTGAACATCAGGAATTGTAGTTAAGTTATTCCCAGGTTTAGATGCGGTGGCTTCAAACTTTTGTTGTAAAATGGATGCTTTCATTAATTGCTGCTTTTTTATTTTCCACCTTAGATGACGTTTGGAGATAACTTTGAACTGGTTGGGTTATTGCAGCAAAATAAGTACATATAATTACACTTTTGGTAAAACCTAGTCAATAGCTGTTAATTAATCAACAGGGGGTGCAAATTTTTGCTAACATTTATAGATAGGTACTTAGATCATCTTCCCACGACCTGGTTGGAGCAGCTGTTCCAGGCTCATCGGCTCTTTCTTGACTGTTTATTTTTCTTTGTTATAAAAAATTAAAGTAGATTAATATATATTGAAATGGTCTTTAGCCCGTTACACAACTCTGCTTGCAGAATCAATAATTAAAGCAAGTCAATAAAGCACAGAGCTGGGGTAAGCAGGCAACTGCAAGAAGTCATATTAGAAATTTTAATTTATGATTACCTCGGTTAAGCATTGCCGATATTAGTTGAAACTACTTTAGAATGAATGGCAAAAAGGCAAAGCTCAAATCGTAAGTTGGATTCACAGTTCTATCAATTAACATAAATTAAGAGGTTGGTGCAATGTAGAGCCAATCAAATAATGCAACAAATCTATCACCAAAGGGATTTATTACATGCAGGTTAATTAAATTCACATGTCAGTACAATTGAATAAGTACAGTTCTAGGAAATTTTTAAATAAAGGTAAAAAGGACAGAATGTTCCCAATACAGTGCAAAAGAGCACAATAATAGATCGAATAAGGCTATAAGAAAATGGAGCAGTAATATCTGAAGAAATGGTGAAAATAAGACAGGTTTTCTAAAAACTGCAAGAAAAGTACACCACAGGAAATGGAAGATTTGTGTTTAAAAATAAGTCAGTGCAATGACACAAGTGAACAGACAATTAAAATAAAAGTTTGTGAGCGGCACTAGAACTTAAATAAATTGCAAACATGGACAAACAATAATTTAGACATAAGAATATGTACAGTTTTATCATTTAAGTTGTAGTTTTAGTTTATAAGAAGTTGCATTGTATTCAGTCAACATCCGTTTTTATGTAGCCAGATAGGCAATTGTTGTGAACAGACGCGAGGAGAAACAATTGAAAATAAATGAATTCCTGACAAGCCAAATTTGTGTCTCCAGATTTTTTAACTTTTATCCCATTTAACATTAAAATAAATTAATAAAAATTATACCGGCATGATCAGCAGATAACAGTGTACATGTGTGAATGTGGGTTTGAAAATCCACCACATAAAAATAATTTTTTCCGGTGACCACCTTCCGAGAAGATCGGCAGACCAGTTCCGCTTTGCGAGCACAAGTTGCGGGCTTCATTGGGGGTCCAGAGCCTGAGTGAGAGTCGGCAGTTCCGCCCGGTGTGTACGAGGCCAGCACATCAGTTACAGCATCCCGGGAGTCCAGCATCCAGCCGCAAACTTCAGGAAAAGCTCTCCGAACATCCAGCCGCAGCCTAAGTAAGGTTAAAGTTAGTGGGGTAAAGCAAATAAGCGTGCTAGGGCTACGGAATTTACCACGAGGAACGAGCTTATTGAGAGGAAGTTGATCCCATTTTTACAATACGTCAAAATAGTCTAGGAGTTCCAGAATTTGTAAATCTAAGTTGAGGTTATGTAGGGACGCCTTAATAAGGCAATTAACAAGCGAAGGACGCTACTACGTCGATCTAAAACAAAACACAATCAGGAACGCTTAATAAAGCGCGAAATTTGATTTACTTGTTTATTTGTTCATGGATTTGCTTTTAAATTCACTAATCAATAAAGAATCGAACCGCACGTAAGATCAATTTGGTAATAGATAATTTTGACAGCGCAGCGAGTTTGCGCAATTGATACTTCTAAATTTCGTAGCCCAGTGGCGTAACACGGGGATTTTTATTTTGAACAAATAGGGGAACCTAACCAGATTTTGAGTCCATGCCTATCGAAATTGAGCTAGCCATAATTTATTTTATTTGCAGATGTGTGCAATACTTAAAAAGGGCAAAACACAAATTCAATGAACCCATTGATACGGATAATTATTGATTTTAATCAGTTAAAATTTGATTTCAAATAAAAATAAAAATATGTCTAGGGTATTTATTTATTTAATTCGTAATCATAATAATATTACAATATACCTTTACAATATTATTTCATTAGATGAATAAAACAGACCAATGTGTGAAGTAAATCTATAAATTATTAGTAATATAATTAAATACGATAGGTATACTTTTATTGTTCCTATCTGTAATACTAGAGCAGATAATCGTTATATATTATGCTGAACAATGAAAAATCAACCACCCCTGTACCTATACTAATCTAATAAATAGTAACACTGACAGTAGTTAGAATGTAACAAACTAGTAAAGTGTGTTTATTTGTTTTATGGTGTATGTAGAGTATCTACCATCAGTCACCTGACAAAATACGGTTGATGCACACCCTCGAGTTGCATTTAAACTTATTAGCACCTTATTTCATTATAACTGTGTATTTTAAGCAGTGGGATTAACTAAAGTAAGGTTAAGATGTTAGATAAAGTACCCTTTAAAAGTTTCAAACTGCTTTAAAGTAAACGTGTTTCATAAATACCCCTTACGTTTAATTTTTGTTTTCACTAAACTCACACAAACGAAACCATCAAAAATGCGCACTAAACAAACCAACTCAAGATTAGTCCAGTAAATAGAGACCAAAAGAGGGGGGTTACCTTACAAAAGGTCCGGTAGTTCTAAATTTTTGATATGTTGTCTAGGATGGTTAGTAAGTGTTTAAAATGCAAAATGCACAATTCCACCTCCTCCGCGCCCGCCGCCATCTTACAAAAACCGAAAAAAATCGGCACTGTCGTCAGATTTTCGCTTGTATCTCCTTTTTGTGCATTTTATCTAGAAAAGAGTTCTACTCAATGTTATAGAGAATAAAATTTCCTACAATTTAGGTTTTAAATTTTGTTTCTAGGACTGATAGTTACGGAGATAAGCACTTTCTAGGACTGATAGTTACGGAGATATGCACTTTTTTTAAAAATTAAAATAATCACACTTTCCGGAAATTTGTCAAACTTCTAACTTTAGGACGCTGTAATTCACTTATGACCTATTTTAGGAAAACAAGTATCAGAATAAAATTTGTAGGGAATTTAATTACCTATAAAACGCATGTATATTTTTTTAACCAATCCTACGGAGTGGGGGGTAAAAAAATAAAAAACAACGGAATATTGCTTTTTTTGCTATAATAATAACCTTCAGAGAGGTGTCTTTCAAGAAAAGAGGCAAAGTGATTACACTGATGTTTGATATAAACTCATGTTACCGTCAATTTTCGCTTTACTGTATTCTCGATATTTTGTTACCATCAATTTTTCGCTTTACTGTATGTTCGATATTTTTCGAATTGCGTCCGGATATTGCGCATTTTTGATACGCCGCCGTTGCACATTGTTGAACGTTCGCGACGCGAAAATTTGGCATCTTGTTCCGGCATTCGATCGAATAAGGTCGTGGAAGTTTTTGGCGCTGTTCGAGGTCGCAATTTTGGAGAAGGTGCTTATTGTTGTCTAGGCACTTCTCACCCTTTAGTTAGGGGATTTGTACGAGTCTCGACATTCCTCCGTATGTGAATCTGGAGATACTGCCAGGTGCAGACTTTTTTTGACGTCAAAACTTCCCGAGCGAAACATTTGGGGAATTTAGTGTAAGTAGGACCGTTTTCAGCCCCTTTTCGATTGCCCGCTAACGTTTATTTCAATAATGTAGTCTCCACCACGTGCTGGGCCCCAACTACGTTTCGAATATCACGTACTGGACCCCAAATACATTTCGATCACCACGTGATGGGTCTCCAATAAAACTTCGGAAACCCCGACTTGCGGCCCGTTGCGATCTGCGATAGCGTATCTCGGCGCGCTTACTTGACGAGCTACCGTCCTTCCTGGTCCGGTCATCAAGTCTACAGAAGCCCATTCCTGCGATGCTCTTCGCGCTAAGACAGCTTCGAATCAGCCTAAGGTAACCTTACTGCTCTATTAATGTGTGCTTCTGTTGGCCGGCAATCGAGCCTGGCTGTACGCGTGTGTACGGCTCAATCGACGAAGGACTGCCCAAAAGTATTTTGCTTCTAAATTGAGATTAGCGCGATATACTAGCGCGAGATATTGAGATCATGGTCTGGACGCATCACTTTGATTGCGAATTTTAATTTGTAAAGTAAGAGGCTTTCCCTCGCCGTAGTTCCACTTTAGCTACGGATTGTACTATTTAATTGTTACTTGTACCAAGTTATAGAAATTCCTGAGGCGGTTGCCCGCTTGTAATTTACAATTTTATATTAACGTCACTCTCCGGGAGCCTGCAGGAATTTCCATTATTTTTATGATTTGGTGTTTTAATTGGCCACCCCATTCTGTAAACAAGGATCCTTGGGGCATTTATATGCATATACATCGGCCCTAAACTTTTACTTATATGTATTTTGTGTGTGTGTCCGGCTTTACGAGTGAATAAAACGAATTTGTCATTTGATTACACCTGATTGTTTGACTTCAGTTTTGCGCCGTTTTATTAATTTCTCAGTGTTCCAATTTAGCTGGAGCGTAATCTAGCAATCGCTGAATCAGGGGGTTAAGGCTTAATTTTTTGTTATCTAAATTGGTGGCGCCATTTCCTCCATCTAATGAACCCACGGCCGTCTTCGGCTGCAGCTGATCGGCGACCCCTAATTAGCGATTGGTAGTGACTCGCCTAGGCATTGGCTGAGTGAGGCAATTTGGTGCTTTGAATGCTGCTTCGATTCGTTGAGCAATTAACGTAAGTATTATTCTACCCCCCCCCCCCCTCCTTTTTTTGTGCTTATAAGGGATAACAAAAATCTGGCGCTCCAACGTGGCAGCCCTATGTTTAATTAACGTAATTACGAACGTTTTATTTACTGGTTTAGTAAAGACGCTTAAATTTGAAACGAAGCTTTAAAGGTATTTTGAGCAGGTAAAATTGCACTGGACGTGCAAGATAAGGTTTATTTATCTTGACCTCGCGTTGTTCGGGTCAAACTCGAGTTGGATTGTTTCAAATTTAATGCTGTAGAATATTTCTTCACGGAAAATTGTGTTTTAGAACGATTCCAAAACTTTAAGAGTTTTAAAATACAAAAAATAGTTTGCATTGTTATTTAGCTATTTATCTATTCTAAATATTTAAACGTTTTAAAAATACAAAAAAAATATTTTGCATGTTTATTTAGGGATTTATCGATTGAAACCGACATTCCGATCAATTTTAGATTTATTCACTTAAAGTGAAAAAGGTAACGCAGTTTGATTGCCGAAAGCTGGTTTCGAGGCATTACGGTCATATCCCTTGCGTTCATTTATCGTGAAATAGCAGCTGATCGGTATTGTTGCATTAAGCGTGATAATTTGGTTTTGCTGTGTTCATTTAGTACTAATTGCAATTTGCGGCATTTACTTTTTTGTCGGCTCGTTGTAAATTTATTTGTCGGGTGCATTTATCTTATTCCAGTGGCGTAGGGTATAGTTGGTCTATTCCAGTGGCGTATCCCCATTTTGAATATTTATTCGCGATTCTTGTTTATTGATTTATTGCGCAATTTAATATTTCGAATCGCGCCAGGGGCGTACTAGGAATTATTTGAGTAGGGATTTTTTTTATTGTATATAGATTTGTTTGTCTCTTTGGTATCGAAATGGATATTGATCGACTGAGGGCTGACGAATTAAATTTCGAGTTAATGATTAGGGGTGTTTCAGTGGAGGGGACAGTTGACGATAAAAGGAAACTGTTGAGAGCTAGGCTTCGAGTAGAAAAGACGATCCCTGTTAGTTTTGCTGAAGTCCCATTAGATGTTGAGGAACAACTAGGAATTTGCGAAGACAAGTTGGTGGAAATTAGGCGCGAATTAGATGAGAGCCAAGCTCCTCTAACCGATAATTTATACAAGCGGTTGAATAGTCGTTTAATGCACGTTTGTAGTCGATTGAACTACCTGAAAGCGGACGGTCTTCTCCTCGCTCGTAAAGATCGCCGTATGACTCAATGCTTAGAACTTATTGAGGACGTTCATAGCAAAGCGTCGGAACCCCCGGTGACTTCCGAGAATAACCTGATTAACCGCGAAAGGGAAGCGACTTCAAATATCCAAGACCCGGTTAGCGCCTTTGACAATCTTTCGCCTAATTTTGGCGAACATATTACTCACCCTCCGGACGTATCGTCGCCCCGCGTGCGTTTTGAACCCCTGCCGTCACCCTCGAGCCTTTCAGCGTCGAGGCGACCAAGTTTGCCCTTTCGTGATTCTACTTGGCTAGCCGAATCATTTGTGCCTCCACCCACTCGTAGTAATTATGTTAATGCATTGGCCATTAATAAATGGAACGTTCGGTTTAATGGAGATTCTGAGCTGAATAGTTTTTTGGAGCGTGTAGAGGAATTGAGGGTAGCTCGAGGTGTTTGTAAGGAACAGTTATTCACTGCGGCTGTGGAACTGTTCACGGATAACGCGTTATTATGGTTCAGGTCGGTGCGTGACACGGTTAGTTCGTAGGATCAACTGGTATATGCGTTGAGAGCTGCATTTCTCCCCGAAGATTACGAGTTTGCGTTGTGGGAAGAAATACGAAACAGGACTCAGGGCGAATTCGAGCCGGTCACAAATTATGTAGCGGCCATGGAAGCCTTGTTTCGACGTTTACCTAGCTTGCCTAGCGAAGCTTCGCGCGTGACTTACATTCGTCGTAACCTGTTGCCCTACTTGTATTCTCAGTTAGCTAGGGAACTTACTGTTACAGTCGCTGGCTTAACTAGTGTCTGTAAACAGATCGAGGACGCGTACCGTCACGCGGCCAAATATAAAAGCCCTCCTACCACCCTTAGAGGACTAGTCGAACCCGACCTTGCTTACTCCAAGCCTCGGCTCGCGCCTCGTGTGACTGCCCTACATGCTGCCCCTGAAAGTCGTACTCCTCGTCAGGCCGAATATTGTGCCACGGCTTCACCTGTTTCTTCTCCGGTCGCGGGACCATCTTCAGCCAATTGCTGGAATTGTGGACAGCTAGGTCACCGTGCTGCCGCCTGCTCAGCCCCTCGGCGAATGCATTGCTACCGTTGTGGCAAGGCAGATGTTACCGTGAGAACTTGCCCCTCGTGTGCGGGAAACGCCCGTCAGCGACGTTAAGTGGCCGATTAACGCGCTGCCCTGGTTCGGCCGACCTTGAGAATCCCCCTTGTCAACTCCCTATGGCCAAGAGAATTATTTTGGATTTTATTTTAAATAGCATGGGTCCTGATCAACGCCCTTATTTAAATGTTAGTGTATATGGTGTCAAAATGTTAGGCCTCCTTGACTCCGGCGCGTCGCGAACGATTGTCGGTAGGGATGGTTGGACTAAACTGAAACCTCTGTGTAGTTTAAATGCCACTCACGCCCAATCATGTGTGGTTGCGAATGGTGATGAATGTCAGGCGATTGGAACGGTGTCCGTACCTATTGTTCTGCGGGATCGTGTTGTGGTGATGGACCTCCTCGTTATTCCGTCCATACCACATGTTCTGATTTTGGGAACCGATTTTTGGCGTAGGATGGAAATTATTCCTGACCTTGGTCGTGGCGAGTGGTCATTTGGCAAGAGTGCCCCGAGTGCTGAACTGTGTGCGATTAAATCAGCTGAACATTTATCCCCTGAAGAACGTGCTAGGTTAGAGGCATTGGTGGAAAATGCTTTTTCGTTTAGGGGTACGAAACTTGGTTGTACTCACTTAGTAGCCAGTAGGGTGTTTTGGAGTGTTCTGAGACAAGGTCAGGTCAAGGTTGCCACCCCCCACCACTCGACCCGCCACCTCCCACCACCATAAATATTAAGGTCAAGGCTAAGTGTTGGTGGGAGGTGGCGGGTCGAGTGGTGGGGGGTGGCAACCTTGACCTGACCTTGTCTCAGAACACTCCAAAGAAAAAATATTTAAAGTCAAGGACTTCAGCTTTTAAGTTCAAGGACCTCTGCTTTTAAGTTCAAGGCTAAATCGTATTTGGATGGTTACCTTGACTTAACCTTGTTCCAAACCCTTTCAAACAAGAACCTCCACGAACTGCGGGGGTTGTGAGATTCATATTGTTGAAATGATGCTCGCTCGATGGCGTAGAAGAATGTACTTGTGAAGACGGCTAAAGGAACAACGACAATGAATAAAACGAAAAAAAGTGTTATAAATTCATTTATTAAGTATAAATTCATTTATTAAGTATAAATACATTAATTAGGAATTGTCAAGTCTAGTGCACTAATTCTTTGTAAGGCATCACTTATGTTAAGTTGATCCGCAACCAAAAATTGTTTGACCTCTTCTAACTCGTTTTGTAATTGTTGCAACTTTTTACACATCTTCGCAAAGACGCAATGTTCGGACCAGCGCAAATGTTCCTCTAGAGGATCATCTTCCGGTACCCATTTGTGGATACGAATTTCACAACAAAAGCACTGCACTTCATCGCTGTCTTGAAGGTAGAAAAATCCAACCCGTGCAAGCGAGGCTGCAGGTATGACACCAGTCCAGTTTTTGTAGGTCTGGATGCGGTGCTCGTAGCGGCGGAGGTATGGCGGAAATACTTCGAGACACATGGTTAAATGAAAACTAGCGACTGTTACTCTGTAAGGTTGTGACACGCTTATATAGTTGGTAATCCAGAATGAGAGGGGGAATAGCTGTTCAAGGCTGACCGGGCGACTCCACTAGAATGGGAGCCTTGAGATGAAATTCCACATACATAACAGGAATGTCGTTGACTGCTTTAAATTTCAGCACGTCACCCCTTTTCAGGGTCTTTCCAGTCAACTCTGTAGCGCTAAGATGGCTATCATTCAAAATAATTGTAGGAGTTGCAGGATTCGTATTGACAGAAGATATAACAGCCTCAGCGAATTGAACTGTATAGTTTAATTTACCGGATAGTAGAATATACCAGCCTTCAGGGTTAACTCCTAGACTTGTAAAGTGTATGTCCTTTTCATAGTAAAAATCCGCCAAGTTCTCGAAAAGAAACAGTTGAGGAGGAGGATCAGTGGAATGATCTCAGGGATGGCCAAGGTGATGCCTTCCAAATTTATCCAGCGGCATTATAGTTTACTCTAACGCTTCTACGCACACTCGATTCGCTTAACTGCTACTTCGTTGAAATGCTATTTCTAACTGACCAATTTCCCCCCCCCCCCGCCACTAGTTTTGGTACTCCTCCTACTTGACCGTGACCGTGGGCAACCTTGTAACTCCCTTCTACCACTACCTTCGAAAAGTAGATAAAAAAAGAGCAGGCAGGAGTAGGAATCGCAGAACATCGTCTTATTCAGTGCAACTAAGAATGGAAACCATTACCAAAGTTCTTGGCTTAGTGAAGAGCGGGCAAGCAGTGTTCGATGGTGTCACGAAGTTTAAACCGCAACAGTGTCCAGTGCTCTTTGGCAGTAGTACATATAGATTAAATAATTCACAGACTAAGTTTGTATGTGTGGGTCTACAAACCAGCGGTGGATTTGTACCAGTAATACAAATACGTGAAAATCACAATAATTGGGTTCAGCTGCTGGAACCCGAGTGGGGAATCCTGTTAGAAAATGAGGGAATTATAACAAATTATTTTTATTCCGGAGCTGGACAGTGGCCACCGCTTCAGTTGGGACCCATACTCCTATCATTCACAACGATTCAAGCGGTGAAGGTGTTACGCATACAGGGTCAGGACGGATCGGATATTTACCTGGGGAGAGAAACTGTGGAAGAGCTGTACAGAGTTCGCACTCTAATTGGACGAAAACTAGCACAATTGAAGAACTTAAAGTTTCCTCAATTTTATTCAACAGCAATAACGCGAGCGCTAACTCAACCTGGGGATTATATTCAAAATCTACAGGTTACGTTACAAAACTTTGACGAATGGTCGGAGAAGGCTCTGTGTCTGTACGAACTGCTGGCGTTTGCTAGCGACAGTGTTAGGTGTGATATTGAACTAGAAGCAATTGGGCAGCAACTGTCGTCGTAATGTGGATGTGTTACTCGGAAGCTGCTCGAGCGCCAGCTACAGATGTGCGCAGCGCCATAGGAAATCTGCAAGGTTTGTGTGAGGACTTAGCATTCGACGCAGGACATGAAGTTGTGTATGGTATGGGGCGGAGCGGATATACCGATGAAGAGTTGCACACGAGAGAAAGATTATATGAAAATGGTGCAGAAGTATGTCAATTGTTTCTAAATAATGTGATAAATCGAAGGCTCTTTGTAAATCTGATGGAAGGTTTCGGGTTACATCATGAGCTAAGTGAAGTAAACAAATTTATAGAAGAAGAAGAAGATGAAGCAAAAACTAAAGAAGAAACTAGAGCGAAAGAAACTAAAGAAGAAAATGTTACTAGTTAAGCTAGTATTAAAATTTTTTATATATTTTTGCACACAGTAGGAAAAAAATTATTATTTTTCTATATTATTATATTATAGTATGTAATGTTTATTTGTTAGAGTTTTTTTTTTACTGAAGAAACTACTACTTATACGTACAATGCTCTGACGAGAGTGGTCAAGCAGGTGTAACTCTTCTGAGCAAGTTTTATCATGGTGAGTGGGGGGGGGGGGGTAGTATTACTTTGCCGTCCAGCTAGTTATCCGACCATAACTTCGTTGTGTCCTGACAAGTGTGAGTGCGCCAGTACCTTTAGCCGTTCAGCTAGTTCTCTGAGGCAACATGAAATTGGTTATCGATATTCAAGGATTCAAAACAACCGACAAGAATTTCACTCCAAAGGAATTTGCTGCTTACGATGGAACCAGTATTGCTCACCACGTGTTCAAACAACCCTTTCCTTTCGAAGCACTGCCTCAGAATTTGCAAAAGCAAGCCCGTTGGTTAATGGAAAACCATCATTGCATCGCCTGGAAGGATGGATTTACTCCTGCATACCTGTTGCCCACCATATTGCGGCGCCTTCTGCGGGACGCTGAACTGATATATGTCAAAGGGAGAGAAAAGGCTGAGTTTCTGAAACGCTACACCGCAACACCAATCATTGAAATTGCGGAGCAACCACCACTCAGTCCAACACAACCCCTTTGCATGTATCACTCTAAAACTTGTTGCTATTGTGCTTTGTCTAATGTTTACCATATATAATCATTACTTAATGGAATAATAAAACAACATTTAAATTTTATTGTGTTTTTTTATTTACAAACAATATATAATCTAACAATGTACAATCTAATGATCTACAAAGGCTGAATATCGTTCTACGTATACTTTATCCTTATGTTTTGAGCTGAAGACGTTTCTCAATACATCTTCCACATTAAGGATCCTCCGCTTGAACCTCACCTTATCCATAGTTTCTTGTTGTTATACGCATACGCCCACGTATGCAGATTGTACATCTGATTCTTCGAGTCGTCAAACTGCACACTCTTCTTCATTTTCCTTCTTTTCACAAATTTGTTCGTTCAGACCGATACTAGTCAACAGCCGCACCGTTTTGTACATTTTTTCTTTTTGGTGGGAGGAGGTTCTAGAGTTTGACTTTGAAATCAAGGTCGAGTGGTGGGAGGTGTTAGAGTTTGTCCTTGAAAATGATGTGATCTTGAAAATCATCTTAGCCTTCAACAATGACCTTAAACTCAAGGTCAAATCAAAATAAACAAAATAAACCATTTAAAAATTATATTTATTTAAATGTTACAGGTGATCAATATTTGAAATATATCTCCAGAAGAGCGAGCCATATCCACTCCTAACTTGAAGTGTGAACATGCCGGTTGGTGTAGAGTTAATTTTCGTTGTAGATTTACACGTTAGATCGAATACTGAGACACGTTCTTCCAGCATTTCAGCAAAGGGATGCTTTGGGTGGTAGTCCACATCCAGCGTCAGCGATGTATTTCCTTCTCTAGCAAAATATTTTAAAATGTTTTTTTCCAAATTGGCAATCAGTCGTTTCCGTTTTTTTTGTTGATTTTGGCTATCGCCAGCCATAGCACTCACTACATACGCGTCAAATTCCAAGTCTAAATTTCTGAGTCCCGAGGAATTTCTCACTATTTTATCTAAATTGTTTTTTGCATTTTCAAACCAGAAAGCACAGCACAACTTTACAGCGTGCTTTAATGTGATTTCATGTGAAGAATCGTCACTTGGAGTCTGATCCATTATTTTTATATGTAAACGAATAGTGTGCGAACTTGACGTAAGTTATAAAACAATTAACGAGACCATGATAATGCGCAACCTTTTATACTTTCGATTATCCCGAAGGTCATCGCCGTTTTTCATTAAATAGTTTACGGACTCGGTGGTCTAATGGTATGACGTCTGAGGAGCATTATATGCATTAAAGGGAATTCTAGACACTGCGCCTCAGGAGATCTGGGTTCGAATCCTAGTCGAGTCAATTTTTTTCAATAATCAGAAAGTAGACGGCAATAGGAGTACAATACAAAAAAAAAGACCTGCTTCGGAGTATTACAATTGTTTTACTGCTTTTGTCAGAGCGTTGTACGTAAAAACTCGATCATGAAGAACGAGACAATACGCGGTTGTGTTGGCTAGCACGTTTGCGGAAGTTTCAAATTCAACTCGAAAAACTACAGCGTTCGCGTGGAGGTAGTCCTTTTGATGGGAGCAGTCGATTACAACAATGGGTGCTTTTTCGACAAACTCATTGGGCGTGAACCAAGGCTCGTCAGTCTTGTTATAATAGGACGATTGAAACTTGGAGTACATTTCGTATAATGTGGCGTAATGATTTAGACCATAATTATTATTTAAATTATCGTAGGGGAAACGTTCGGTGTTGAGATAAACTCTAAAATTTGTAAGATTAATTTTGTCGAAATGACTATTGTCCTTAGAGATGAGCCCCGAACGTTCCGTCTGAAAACCTACGATGACATATTTGGGGGTTTGTAATTTGGTGGTTGTTGCAATGGCATGAGAATGTTGAGTCACGGCATTAACGCCTGGTATGATATGAAGTTGCCAGCTGCGAAACGCTACTTGTGAGTCAATATTTTTGTCAATGTATTTGGTTAGAGATAATTCTTGAGCAAGACCTGGAGTGACATGTGGAACTTTCCAATACAGCTTGTCAATTGTAACTTTAGGGTCCTGGGTGGTGTAGCTTGAACAAGCGTCCACGTTCGATCAGCAGAGTTAAGCAACGCTCTCTCTGGTCAGAACTTGGATAGGAGTTCCACGGCTCCATCTCTCGGCGCCTCGTGGTACGGCTATCACGGAAAAAAATTGGCCCCGGCAGTCGTCATAACAACATCATGACAGTCGTTAGTGGGGTTGGAAGTCCTCATAACTGCACAGCGACGCCTATAATTGGCCTAACGGCTGTTGGCTGAGTGCGAATTAAATTTAAATTTAAAATTTAGCAGTCTGTCCTACGGTAGCACTGAATACGGCGTCGGCATCGGTATTGCTGCGAATCAGGACAAGCTCTTGTCTGATGTTAAGTATGACTTTTCCATAATCTTCGGCAAAGCCTAGTAGCATTCTCAACGATATGCAGGCACTGAAGTTGCCCTGTGCATCGGTAATGTGAGTATTGGCGGCGTACAGCCAACCAGAATTTTGAAGCTTTTTAACATTATCAGAACTGTAGGACACATATCCCTTAAGAGTAGATGTAATACCAGGTTTGGTAACAGAATCGACAACGATACCATTGATTTCGTATCGGATTTCGCTAAATAAGTGAGCCAACCCATTGTTAAGAAATTTAGCCGTCGTAGCTTCACCGGTTGCTTTCCGTAATTTTCCCTCTATGTATAGATAGCTCAAACCTGGTAGAGTTGACATATCTTCAGGAATTGGAATTCAAATATCATCGTTATAGTCGAAACGGTTTGTATATGGTTGATGGGTGTGCAACTGATTGCTAACGATCGAGTTGTCGACGAGGACACGTTCCCCAATATTTAGAATACTCATGGCAGCACTTTAAAACCCAACGATCGCAAGAAGTCTCTGTTTGCCTTTGTTAACTGCTCGGCGGACGACGCTGAACTGATTTTACAAGGCTGTGGACAACGTCTCTTATACGAACTGGGTTGGACATGGTAGGGTGAAGGGTTGAATCGAAAACCCATTATAACTTCTTTAAATGCAATGTTACCGTAACGGTTTCCTTACTAAAACAGTCTGGTTCAGTATTTTAACAGTTAGGTTAGTGATCTGTCTCGTGCTGATCGGTAGATAAATGACAGGGTTAGGTGTTTCCACTATTTTGTACCCAGGCGGCACTATGGGGAAGAATTGATGAACGATGTAGCCAGACTTACCATTTTTATAGGAACCGACAGAGATATTGCAGTGGATAAGGATGGAGTTAATGTTCAAAATTTTCGTAACATGTTCACCTGCATGCCACATATTCGCATCATAAATTTTGCTGTCAAATCCCAACATGTCTCGGATAGTATTGTCACATGTAAAGTCGATTGGAACGTTCGATTTTATTTCGGTTTTTAAGGTGCTGTTGTTTCCGCGTAGCAGCACCCGCCCATTACTTCCGCTAGACTCAAGTTGGTTATGCAGAAAGTCGGCAATGTCCGCAATTTCGTATGCACCCTCAGGTATAGTAATATGAGGTAGTCCGACGAGATGAAATTCATTGTTGGGAGGTCTAATGTTAGCAATAGTATTGTAGGTTTCGAAACTTAACAACCCCAAAACATATTCGCTACCGTCGTCTAAGAAAATAGGGGGGTCAAAATTCGCAGTAAGGATTGATGAATCACCTGTCAGAGTGAACATACTAGACATGATGAAGCGCAACACTTAAACTGTCGACAAAAGCGGTTTCGCAAAGTTATATAGAAATTTGAGACACAGGTGACCGCATGTGTATGACATGAGTCGTTGATATTTATTAGAATTATACGTGATCGTGTTATTGCCACCATCGCTACGAAAGTATTTCACTAATTTGGTTGGAGGTTGTAAGTGACCGATGCTATCGAAATACAGAACAAAGGTATCCACTTTTACGTAAGCCGTCCAATGCGTGCCAGGTCCTACATCATCGTCCAAGTTAGTGACACCACATTCTCGTTTACGAATCTTGATAGGCAGGGCATCCCGCATAAATATTCCCCTAAAGTGTGGAATTTCTAGGCGTTTAACGTAGTCTGTAATATCGATGTTGGTTAACGCGCGGCGCGGCAGCTTCAACGGTAGTTTTTTGACTGATACGGTCGTAGATATAACCCTTTTCCGCGAGCAATGGATTCCATAGCTTTGTTATGTCGCTCCTTTTCCTGGAGATTCTTTTTAGCAGCCTTTGAGTCTCCCACTGCTTTAGCGACTGCTGCAGCACCACCTCCAAGGGATCCCAATGCTCCTAATGCAGCAAGTATGGGTACAAGCGGCAATATGCCTCCTCTCTTCGGAAGAGGTAGTACTCTTGACCGCTTCCGCCTCCTCCTTGTTTTTAAAGCTCCTCCTGAATGCGAGCGGACTGTGATACCGACCCGTTTGGAATGCGTTCGCCGTGTACGCTTTCGTTTCACACCCATTCCGACTTTCGTCTTTCCTTTCATAATTCCAGTAACAGCAAGGGCTGCAGCTCTTTCCCCAAGAGTAGAGTCTTTTGCTTTAACACGTTCCCAAGCTTTCTCTGCTAGAACTTTATCTGCCGCGTGACGTGTCGAAAAATCGCTAGATTGTGAGTATGCGATGTCGTGTTGCTTGCAAGCCTCGTCCAGAGGATTCCTTCCTCGATCGCTTCGAGAAAGACGTTTTTTAAGTCGGGTACCAGGTCCGCAAAACTTGTACCCTGGTATGTGTAGTTCAAAGGGTAATTTGTCAATAAGGGTATTCAGAAAACCGCTACCTTTCCGCTTGGCGGTTTAGTGATGACTGGTTTGTTTGCGCTTAGTAGCTTTCATCTTAAAGAGTTACACACGACTGATGTTCTTCAAACGGAATTAACAAATATAACGAGAACGCACGGCGGGTAGAGCGCAGTTTCCTTCCAAGCGAAAACGATGGAAAACGTCAAAATTGTGAAGCAAGGGTGTTCTTTGCCGGTAGTAAATCACACAATAAATTCCTTATCCGAGACTTACAGAAAGCACAGCGTTTTACTGGGTAAAGGATGTAAACGATGTGTGGTCATAGGTCGATCCGGATCTGGAAAAACCAACCTCATAATCAGTTTACTAGTGCATCGAAATGGGTTGCGATTCGCAAACCTTTATATATATTCGAAAACACTCGATCAACCCAAATATAATTATCTGAGAGCAGCCTTTCAACCATTGCGAGACATTGGATTCTTCGAGAATAGTAACGATTGTGAGGTGATCAAATCCCAGGAAGCAAAAGAACATTATTTTTGTTTCGGACGTCACCGAAACATAGATTGTTTTTATCTATGTCAGACGTATTCATCTATTCCTAAGCAGCTCATAAGAGATAATGCAAATCTCGTCATCATATTCCAACAAGACAACACCAATCTGAAGCACATTTACGACGATCATGTCAACACGGACATGTCATTCGACAAATTTAAAGCATTGTGCTCTTATTGTTGGAATGAGGATCACGGATTTTTAGTGATCGATAAAGAAAGCGAAACCAACGCGGGACGATATAGAAAAGGTTTCGACAATTACTTTAATATATAGACAGCAGCCAAAGAAGGGAAGGTAGTAGTTTACCAACAACTGAAGGAGTTGCAACATGGATAAGCGTTTAGCCAGGGAACTTATCAAAACCCGACAATCCGTTAGACGTAAATACGCAGCTTTAAAAGCAGACATCGCCCAATCCCAGTCGATTTTAGCTGAGCAATTTAAACCTCTTTCCAAACCGCTCACCGAATTCTGACAACTATAAAGCAAGAAGGTGTGCCAGTGGGCGAACCAAAAGCGGATTATTTGCCAATAACAATTAAACGTAGAGTATCCACTCCCTCTACCTTGCCCCGTCCGGGAAGAGATAACCACTCCAGGCCAAGTTTCTGCGACAAACCTTCCGGGATCGTCACACACTTCCATACCGGGCCCATCATACACCTCTACACCGGGGCCATCACGCACCTCCACACCTCGATTTTTGCAGGCACATGTGTTATCCGAGAGTGAACCAGTAGAGGAATACGATGAGCAGTTGCAAACGGAGGTTGCTGAGGGGGCAGCAGAAGAAGGTGCTGTACAAGCGGCCAGAGAAACCATCCAACAAATGCTGGCACCGGAAGTTCTTGGTCAATATTTAGAACAATTTCAAGGGTTAGCTTGCACATACGTGGAAGGAATGATACGAGATACTGAGGACAAGTACGATTTGCACTACGGAGTCCGATTCGACATAGAGGGAGATAAGTTTGCTATAGGAAATAAAGAAATCAAATTCGAGGGTGAAAATATCGTTATTACAGACAACGGCAACAGAATAGTCTACAAAGGCACTCCAGGATTGTACGAATTGATGTTTAAAAAGAAACCAAATATATACAAAAACGCAGATTTAGAGCAATATCTAGATTTAGTGGACCGTTCCGCCGCAACTACGACCCCACACAAAGAGTTAGTGGTAACGCAGGGTCTAAATACATGAAAATAGTACGACCTCTAACTGCCTCCTCAACCATAAGAGCTCCCGGCAGACCAGCGACAAAGGTACCACGGCGTGGCAAGGGATTACTAACAGTGACGAACAAAAAAGTGGAATATGTTCCTTGGAAGGATCCCAACTCATTAGTGAATCGGCTGCGTATATTAATAGCTTCTCAGGCAGCTGGACACACGGGTCATTCCAATGAGATCGTTCGCATCACCGAAGCCCTGCGAGACGCGAAAATAATCTACTAAGGGGTACAATAGTGGAGTGCCAATAGCGGTAAGGTCAGAAAGCATCAGTCGACGATAGAGTAATGCCCATCGACAAATTTGGACGGCACTACCATAGCACGCGCCACGCAGCGCATCCCAGGCATGTCTTTATGAAAGTGAAAAATGTAAATCAACTCCATATAGAAGTACCACTGCTGCTAGTGGGGCGTGGGTACGATGAAATCGGATATTCCAAAATTTTCGGACAGAACGAGTACATTTTTCCGTTAACAACATCATAAGTGTTCAAGTCAGCGGACCTTTGGTAGTATCACACCTCAACGGCATCCCACAGGACACGCTTGTCGGTAAGACATTGCGGCGAGGAGATAAACTGCAATTCGAATCCATAAACAATAAGTTATACGTGCAACTGCTGCTTAAATGTCCCGTAGGAGTGTAGAAAGCAACAGTTGACAATGAACCTTAAAGAAGCCATAGTTAGCGAACTCCACAAACCAGCACGAAAAAATTTCAAGAGAAGGCGCGTTATCCTAAAAGGCTTGAACGATTTATATCAAGCGGATTTGGTAGAAATGATTCCTTATGCAAAAGTCAATAAGGGCTTTCGTTACATTCTGGTAGTGATTAATGCTTTCTCAAAGTATGTGTGGGCCTATCCCGTAAAACGTAAAACAGGAAAGGACGTAACAGCTGCCATGGGTAAGGTGTTGAGGAGTGAAAAGGTGTCACCGCAAAACTTGCAAACGGATTTGGGGAATAAGTTTTACAACACCGCTTTTCAACTATTAATGCGGCAGCACAATATCAATCACTACAGCACGTATTCTAGTATGAAGAGCAGCATAGTGGAGAGATGCAACCGCACACTGAAGAACATGATGTGGAAGCAGTTCAGCCTGCAAGGGTCCTACAAATGGTTGGATATCCTACCCAAGATCGTAGAAAAGTATAACACAACCAAGCATCGCACAATAGGAATGAAACCTGCCCAAGTGAACTTAAAGAATGCAAAACTTTTGTTAAACACGGCGTACAGTTACACAAAGATCGTGGACCCGAAACCTCAAAAGTTTCGTACAGGGGACTTGGTACGCATTAGCAAGTATCGTTCGGCATTTAGCAAGGGGTACACGCCAAGCTGGAGCAACGAAATATTTACAATATCTACAGTTCGACTTACAAACCCTACAACCTATCGACTCACGGACCAAGAAGGTCACGAAATTAAAGGAGGATTCTACGAGCATGAACTGCAAAAAACAAAACATTCAGATGTATATCTAGTTGAAAGGGTCCTGAAGAAGAAAGGAAACTTATTGTATGTAAAGTGGTTGGGATTCGACAAGCGACACAATTCTTGGATACCTAAAACCAATCTCGTGTAACTTAAAGAAATGATGTAGTACTCTCAAAAAATAAAACATTTTTTTGTAGTAAATATCTTTTTTTTTAATTAATAGACTGGTACAACTATGTGAGTTTTTCTTCAGATATGCATTACTAATTCTGAACAACATTACAGATTTCAATGTGAGTTCTTCTGTAGATATGCATTACTACTTCTAAACAACATTACACATTTCATTTAAATTGGAACTAGATGAGAATGTTATATGATGACTACTTACAAACATAGTATGATACAATTACATAATAACAAATTGTAGGAAAATTAAATTATGTATACTTAACATTTTACGATACAATTACATATTAACTAATTATACATACAAAGGAAATCAAACTATGTCTAAATATCTACGAAAAGAAAACCTCTGTAAACGTACCAATCTCGTGAGACTCTTTGCAAGTAATAAACTGTCATTACCATGTAAACGACAAAAAAAATGTACTGTTATTGATCCGCGCGTAGTATTACTGATCGTTTTGCAATAATTCCAGTAATCTGTCCAACGGTCTAGCACCTGACATGCCTATATCTACATGACCCCATGCTAGAGTGTTATTCGACTGAGGAATAAGATAGCGCTTATCATCCCGATATGATAGCGCAATTTTATTCTTCAGTTCAGTGTACACTGTGTGCTTGTGAGAGCGAAAAACATACATTTGGCAAAAAACCTGACCACGCACATTGTCAACAACGTCGCGATAGGTTGCCATAGTGAGATATTTATTGGCAGCAGCCTTTTGCACACCTTTTGCTTTCTTTACTTCTTTCCCTCCCACAAACACGCAGTAGGACTTAGCACCGGCTCCAAAAAATTGTTCTACCGGAACACCTGCGTACTCGTCTTTCATTTTACCGACGACCGATACGGTTTGAGGTATACCGTGTCGACCGTCTTTATAATTTGAAGTGTCAAAAAGATCTAAATTAGTTTTTATGTCTTCATAGAAATTGTCAGTCCGTACGTGAATTACAAGCGAGTCAGTATCTGTATAGAGTAGGGAGACAGTATTGCCATATTTTTGTTTCAAAAAAATATAAAAAAAGTCATACATTACGATTTTAGATAAGTCCAGAATAGTGAAACCTGCATAGATCGGTTTATTATACAAAACAACTGTTTTATTAAGTTCCACAGCAATCAAATTTTCAGAAAAAATTACCGAATCCTTAAAATTTGCTTTGGCAATTAGAGCTGCAGCACCTAGTTTCTTGCCGACATTGTCCCACGTGCTCGCCAACCTGATGTCCGATCGCTTGTCGACATTTTCCATCGTCTTTCCGAAAACGCTATTATTTTTAGCCTTAAAAAAATCTTTCTCAAATTCATTTCGTGCTCGGTTACGCAACGCGGTATTCATCTCAATATATGAGCTGAACCAGGGCGATTGAATAAATTTAAGAATTCTGTGAATTTTTGTAAGAACTAAACCAGCATCTAAACATTGTTTTAAATTTCGATAATGAAGCACATACTTGGTCTTATGGTACAAATTTGGAACCAATTTTGGACATTTATATTTTCCACCCGGGGAAATAATAAGTTCCGGACAAAAGGGTAGATCATTGTGGTCGTCGTGCAAGTGTTCAGGATACTGCAGATCAACCTCCAAAATAAAACCCGTATCCGCCTCATCGTCAATTTCAAACACACCAAAATTTTCAACTTCCTCCGCCGCGAGCCATTCAAAATTTCGGTGCGGCAAATACTGACGCATCGCAAAACCGTATAGGTTTGTAGCGTCTAAATACATAATGAATGATGTAGGCTCGGAGGAATCATAATTTGGAACTAAACAATTGTTGGCAATAGCCTTCCTACCAATACATGTGCTTATACCACCCCTAATTGACTTTTTGAGAAAATGTATCATGTCCATGTCAGTTAATAATTCTAATTTGACACCCGTAGATCGTAACATAGCGTCCCAACTAAGACCTGGATCCGTATAATATTGGGCAGGGTCCAACTTATATGCTTCCAAACATAACTTCCTAAAATTTTCAAACACGTCTGCCAAAATCAACACGTCAGCTTTTAAATAAATGTCCGAGTAGTCACCCAAAGTTTGACAGTCAAAGGTGTTCCACACAGACACAGCACGATCGTAATCAGTTTGAGAGATGTGTTCTTCATGTAGAGAGTCGAAAAACTGAACCTTCGAAGGCAACTTCGCAAGGTTCAATTTTTCGAAGGAGTCCACAAAGGAATATGGAAACACGCCTTTCTGTCTCATTAATTGAAATTTTGCATCGTCCCCAAACAACCTTTTAATTTCATAAAACTGATCGTCAGCCAAATAATCAGCTAAGGTACTCAGAGATCGATTCATAAAACGGTAACTGTCTAGAAATCTAATTTGTAAATAAACTTTCTGCGTTTTGTAACCAAAATCGATTTCATCTACTAACAGATGCTTGCCAAAGGATATATATTTATCTTTCGTTTGAGGTATCACATCGATCTGTTCGCCATCGACGGCGAATTGTTTGACGAACAAATGAGAATCATAATTTAGGTTGTGGAAAAAGACAGGTACAAAATTGGGAACTTTGAAATTTAGATTACAGATAGAATGTGCAGCACCCCGATACGCTCCAGTCAGGTGACAATGGTCTCGCACCCTAATCTGATCGGTCACAAAGGGTCGATCACATATATGGCAAGACGTAGCAGCCTCGTAATTTTGAAGTTCCGCAGTAGTCATCGTCGCCAAAGGAACCACGTTTTTTTTTAAATTGTCATACAAATAACGAACGTCTGCATCCAACCGCCCCATAAAAACAGTTGAAGCATCTTCACCGCGGTACGTTTGAAATTTAGAAAGACTGTCGTCGTACGAACACTTTATAAAATATGCAAACGAGTAAGGCACATGCTCGCACGTCTTAACTCTAAACGAACTCTCGAGGTCTGGTTGCGTATCAGGTTCCTGTACAGGTTTTAAAATCGTCTCAAAATCTGCGTAGACAACGAACGGTAATTTTAATTGTTTATGGTAATTTTCAAATTTCAAAATATTTTGTGGGATTGTTTCACCAAGTTTGTCCACGATCAACTCATCGGTTGGAATTTTGGTATACACCTGATTACAATCGAACTTCATATGTTGTCGCAAGTGCTGTTCAGTACGGAAGTAATGCAAGCATCCGTCACAAAAATGTTTTGCCCCCTTTCTAGCAGTTATTTGCTGTGAAACGAGGCGAGAAAATTTTTTAATGCAACAGTAATGACTGTCACCCTCGTCATTAGTTAACAGAAGCAAGTTAACGTGTCTCAACCGCTTCTTGACAGAGTAATGCAAAGGTCCCACAACTTCCCAAATCATTTTTCGATTTTCAAAACGCGACTCTAACCCACACGTTAACCGAAAGTTGAGGATTAAGTTGTTCGAATTTCGGAATATCGCGCAATTTCAATGGAAATTCCAACCCATCTAACGCCAAAACAGTTCTACAATCGGGATAAGAACTCGTACGATGAGGAGGTCCGCTAGGTTCAACAATACCAGCTAAAATCGCCCACCCGAAACAGTACTCATCCTTGTTTTGAACGTTGACAATAGCTTTCTTTCGCTCAATAAATGATGGCAGTGGTAGGTACGAGGAAGCTCTGAGGGGGTTGTATTTGTTGACGGCGACGACCAACGACAGCAACTGCTTAAGAGCCCAGCCTGCAACAATTCAAGTGTTCTTAATATACAGCGATCGTCGAGGTCACATCAACTTACCAGATTCCCGTTCCTGAAATTCAGACACCTTCTCATCCAAGATGCCGCAAAAATTATCATACAATACATCGAGGTCGGTACCCAAAGTTACAATTTCATTGCGCGTGTTAAATGACTTGATTTCTTCCAATCCTTTACTTTCTAAAACGAAGTATCCAAATAATTCCAAATTCACCTTTAAGCTCTTTAAATTTTTAAGCTACCTTCGCAATAACGTCAACACTTTTTCTTTAATTTCTAACAGAAACTCCTCGACCATTATATGATAATTTATGGTTGTAACTCTATACGTGGCAATCCGGGACCTAAAGGCTGACTGCAGGGGTGCCACTCCATCATCCAGGCCTGGCCTCCCGGTTCGCAACGCATGACGATTACTTCGCATGTGCCCAACGAAGCCACGCACGGGAACATTCTCGTCGCATACGGAGCAATAGCGGGAGTCTGTAACAACAATCGTAACTACACCGCCCACTCACACACACTCATACGTACTTAGATCTTTACCAGGGCGAGAGCTCACAGACACGTTCCTTGACGTAGACGGTCCAGTTGACGTACATGGTCCTGCAGCATTCGCTACGAACATGTCAATCACTCCGGTTTTATAATTACCAATAAATATTTTCAAACAAACTTTATATTTTCATCAATTTTCTTAAATATAATTTGAGCAATTATCTTGGATCTGAGACGCACTACTCTTAGAATGAAAAGAAATTAGAAATTATAAGAATCCACTAAGCTTTCTTGTTTTGCCACGGTGTTTCAATCTGTCAATTCATTTCCGTTTTGCTTACACGTGCATAAAAGTTTTGAAATTGTTTAAACAATCATAATAAACTGTTATAAAGTATGAATTTGTGACAATAATAATGTGGTGTGCTTAATTCCACCACCAACACTTTTTACTAAATGATATTATTTAAAAAAATTTCTGAACAGTAAGTTAACCTATAAAGTAAATACGCTCACAATCCTAATTGGAAAAACTTTAATTTCAGATGTATAAATGTAAATATAAGATGTAGAATTAAATCTCAAATAACAAAATATTAACAAATAATGAATATAAATGTCTCTTAACTGGTAAGAAAATTTAACCTTCACTTTAAGTTTTAACGTATTAACCTAACCAAAATGTTTATTTTCAGATTTAAACTATTAAATTCAAAATATAAACTCTAAATGTAACACTGAAGAAGGCTTAAATAAAGCTGAATATATATTGTTTAGAAAATTATAAATTTTCATTTCTACAGAAACTTTATTGACTGCAGAAATTACCTACAAAGTTTTTAAATCATTATTCCAGTCGTAAACAAAAACTACAATTACTAATTGATATATACCTGAGGGGGGATTAAGACGAGCTTTCTTCGTAGCACTCTCTCTCACCTCTGGAGCGCGAAGATTGGATACCCTCCTCGCAGGAGCATCCATAGGAGTATCTGCAACTGACCGACATGGTTGACTATATATATCAGAGACGGAGAACAACAAACTCACCACTAGGCGAATAGGGAACGTTGCTTGGACAACTCTGGCGCCGATGCCGCAACAAGGCATCCCGACGCGTAAATTTGCTAGAACATTGCTCGCAAACGTGCATTATTACTGTAGCAGTAGGGCAATCCAAATTGGTAATATGTACCGATAATGCTATTAGCACGCGGGCAATGCTTCTCGGTATATACGCGCCAGCCGACACGATGGGGGCGTTTGGATTACGTCGGCCAGGAGGGGAAGTAGACAGGTTATAAGTGAGGGAGGGGGTGTGGATAGAAGAGGCAAGAAACAATAGCAATAGCCTGACCTAGTCATCTAACATCCTTAATATGTTGGAAATAATGCGAACAAGTGTTTCAATTTGACTTATTTTCAACTTTCGAGCAGTCACGGTGCTGATTAGGCAGTGATTGCCGACTTGGCGGCTCCTCACCCGCAACTGCTCTATCTGATATCGCGCCAGCCTATCTAGCCTTGACAGAGCCGCCTCGTGCAGTTCTAATTCCTGGAGGCGGATGTCCACGGCGGCACGCAACAACCTGTTATGCCTTTCGGCACGAGTCTCCACAACACATTCTGCAGCTACCGCGGGGGTATCTACAGCTTGCGGAGGAGCCTCCACAGGTATAGGCTGATTGCATCTTGCTATTGCCTCATCTATCTCACGCAAATTCTCATCCGTGAAGTCTACCCACTCTGGCTCAGCGTTGATGGGTGCGGAGTCAGTATGAGCAGACATCACAACATCTACAGCAATGGGTACATCGTTAGGTGTAACTGGTGTAGATGTAGTTGTTGGTTCTCCAACAACTACATCTAAACCATCTACACCCCATAACTGTCTCGTTATGTCGGCGAGGTCTGGTAGCGTACCGTCCCCCACGGGAGCTTCCAATTCAAATTCTGCCAACATGCAATCTACATCAGCAGGACCATTGTCAATTAGTTCGCTCACTTCGAACGAAATTTGCGATGGCGCAGTAGAATCTCCATTCGGCAATGGAAAAACATACTCCACCAATTTGGAAGAGGACGTCGATGGGCCATTTCCGGTAGCAGCCACCGACGCTTGAAAGGCAGGCGACTCGTTGCTTGCACAAGAGCTGTGTGCCTCACATGCCTCGACACCATCGTCGTGGTAATGTTTATTTAAAAACATATCGCGCAAGTTGTGAGTGTTCCTGTTAGACGGTTGCACATTGCTAGAAGTAAGCAGCGCCCTCAACAGTGAATGGTCCTGACGTTTAGGAAGCTTAGCAGGGGTGCCACTAATGGAATCACTTTTGCGGTGTGCAGATGCGCTTGCATTGTTAGCAGCCATGCTCCTCTTACGTTTAGCGTCAGGGCGGGCAATTACAATATCGTGCACTACTTGAATTGGAGTTTTTGAACTACTCACCGTGACGGCGCAAGTACACAATCGCATGTTCTTAGCATCCTCCTTTGCTATCATGGGATACAAAGGAGCACTAAGATCATCACTCAGCACAAACAATAGACCACCGCATCTAACACAACGACTGTAAGAGGAACTCATTGCTAATGTTTAATTATTGAATGTGCATTTCCACCTATATATAGTAATAAAATGCAGCGAACTTGAAGCATTAAACAGTGGAATGCGGTTGTGGTCAGCCGTGCTCCGGCAATCGCGGATACGAACTTTAATGACCTAGCATTTTGAATGCGGGTTCCGACCTATATAGGAATGAACTCGAAGCATTAAACTGTGGAATGCGGTTGTGGTCAGCCGTGCTCCGGCAATCGCGGATCTACTCATAGAGGAATGAACTTTAATGACCTAGAATGTTGTATGCGGGTTCTGACCTATATAGGAATGAACTCGAAGCATTAAACTGTGGAATGCGGGTGTGGTCAGCCGTGCTCCGGCAATCGCGGATCTACTCATAGAGGAATGAACTTTAATGACCTAGAATGTTGAATGCGGAACAATTGGAAGTGTTGTTTCATTATGTTCCTGATAATGGAATTTACTGTGCTGGTGACGACAGGACTACTGTCTTAACATTTTTGTTCCCTTCTCCTTCCCACTTTCTAAATCAATTACTGGCTCATTTTTTTGACGACAATCCCGGATATTTTTTTTACAATAGTTCAATGCTTTATACCTGCGCTCCTGCAGAAATACTATCGTGGTTGTATTTTCCTGAACTAGAAGACCTTCACTCTAAGGCAATTAGTAGCCGGAATTCATCCTAATTAGAACCCTGCATTCGTGGTGCATATGAACTCGAATGAACGCATTTGAACTGGAGTCTGTGGTTTTCTGACGTGCCCAGGATATCCTGTTACTCGAACCCTGCATTCATGGTGCATATAAATGAACTTTGAATAACCGCACTTGAACTCGAGTATACATAAAACTGGACGACCTTCACCGTAACGTTATGTTTCCGGCAACTCTGTTTTCCGCGCTGTGCAACATTTGTCTCACAAACGTCTAGTAGTTAAGATGTTGTTCTTCATAAATTTTATATCATTGACAATTGTGTACGCTCCCGAAGAGGCACGTGCAGAATTATCTGCTGGTTGGATGCGGTACTGGTTGAGCCGGTTCGTTTGGACACCGACTCCAGAAGAACCGCTAGTATTGCTTCTGCGATCTCTGACTCCTTCATCCTCTACGTTGTTTTTCAACTACACCGCTGGACATCTGTCAGCTCAGAACTGGGAGGCTTCCATCGTCGTCCCCCAATTGGAGGACATCGTGAACAGGGTCTTGGCTGGAGAGGCTGCAGCTTTAGCTGAACTCGACGATGCTGAGGTGTCATTGAGTTGGGATCTCTCAGACTTCGACGCCAGTTCACCTGCACCCTCAGTCTTTTCCGACGTGTCCACCGAAGCCTACGATGTTGACGGTGGTAGTTTTAGTGACAGTGGACAAATACACACCTTAATTATTGAAGAGTAGCGTAAGTTATATATTAGTGTACTTTAGTTACTCTTGTAAATAGAACTTAGTTACTTTTGTACATAGAAAAATAAATATTAGTTTCCTCCATATTTTTTTTTCCTAAAGTGTTTGTGTACACGTTCTCGAAACGTCACCTGTAGATAGTAGTAGTAGAGGTCCATGCCGACACTAAAAAAATTTTTTAGAGGTTTTTTTGAGACAAGGGTAAGTCAAGGTAAGTGTTAGTGATCTTGAAACAGTGCTAGTGTACACGTTCTCGAAACGACACCTGTGAATAGCAGTGGTAGAAGTCCATGCCGACACTAAAAAAATCCTTTGAAGATTTTTTTGAGACAAGGGTAGGTCAAGGTAAGTGTGCAAAAGCTCTTGAAATTAGGGGTAGAACTCATTGAAGGAGTGTGTACCTTGAAAAATGGTTGAGGTCATTCACTTTAAACATTTTTTTCTTTTGGAGTGTTCTGAGACAAGGTCAGGTCAAAGTTGCCACCCCCCACCACTCAATCTGCCACCCCCCACCACCACTTAGCCTTGAACTTAATATTGTTGGTGGTGGGGGGTGGCAGGTTGAGTGGTGGGGGGTGGCAACCTTGACCTGACCTTGTCTCAGAACACTCCAAAACACCCTACTATGATTACACAAGCACTTTGCAGTTCAAACAAAAGCAAAAGATGAAGAGCGACAAAAATTTTTAGTACCAGAAGAAAGCAATGAAGTTATATACGAGCCCCAACGCAGATTGTCAGCACATAAATACTTTATTTAACTTAAAACACTTGTTTTTCTTTGGAAATTGCATTCGGAAAATTTCACCTGAACACTATTTCCATTTCGGGACCATTTTCGGGATCTTCGGGACTAGTCCCGGGACTTGAAATTTAGCTCGTAAGTCCCGAAAACACTTTTGGTCCCGGGACTTGGAAACCCTAGGCTTGGTATAAAAAATCTAATTTTTGCACATAATATACATCTATATGATAGTAAACCACAGTAAAAACTTTAACCATAAACCATCTGCATTGTGAGTTCCACTTCGGAAATGCACCATAATAATAAAAGCGTCTTGCTCGATTGTAGAAGGCATAATTAATAATTACAAATCTGAAATAATTTATAGGTTATGTAATATCAGTTTGGAACTCAAATCTGGCATGTAATGTTCTGCATTACTAGTCATCTAGCATTACATTGAGATTTGTATCGCTTAATGGATGCTTAAAATATGATTTTAAATTATAGCTATGTAGACTACACCCCAACTCTAGGGTTGCCAGACCTCCTATTTTTAATAGGAGTCTCCTATATTTTGTTGCAATCTCCTATATCCTATAAACAAAGTGAAATCTCCTATATTTCCAATAACCTAGAAAAACAGTAAAATTGCTTCTATAAAATAATAATAAATATCTAAATTTCGAAAATTCGAAAATTCGCTCTGAGGGTAGGCGGCGCAATTGCACAGTCAGCGACAATACCGAAATTGCCGAACTCGTCAACCAATATTAATTTTCTGTTAATGTCGGAATCGGTTTGTTATTATTTTATAATTGATAGGTAACAGTAGAAAATGTCCAATAATTCTGATTTTGATTTGACGACAGTGGTACTGGTGGAACTGGTTGTGGTTGTGCTAGTGGTGCAAACACTCGACCCAAAAAGAAAACTAAAAAATATTCCATCAGTTATCGAAAAGAATGGGAATAAAGTTTTAAATGGTTAACAGGTACAAAAACGAAGTCAACTGCGAAATGTAAAATTTGTTTAATAGTATATTGTACAACTAGGGTTGAAAATAGCACTTTTCACACGAGTGGGGGAGTTTGGTGAGACGAGCCGCAGGAGAGTTTCATAAAGCCCCACAAGTGAGAAAAGTGCTTTTCACCCGTGTTGTACACTATACTTTTTCTACGACTGACACATCATTATCATTAACAATATATAGCATACTCTACTGTAACACAAAAATACCATTGTTTTTTTTCTCTACAGACAATTTATTATTTAAAAAAAACTTTTAATTCTTGTTATGAACATTTAACGTTAGCTTTTATACTAATACAAATTATTTAAAATTGTAATTTATTGTTATCTGAGAACAATTCTGAAAGTTAATTCCAGGAATGTCCTGTCTTTTAAATAGATTTTCAGTAATTGATATATTTGTCCCGTCTGAACATGAAGGCTCAGAATGCTGCAGAGAAAAAGATTGCAATTCTTGTAGTTGTTTCGGTTTGATTTTTGAACTCTCTTCAGGGTTTTGTCCAGATGATTGTGCTGACTCGACAATTTTATTGCAAATTTTAATTTTATTTTGGAGGGAATCGTCTATATATCCTTCAGCGACAGCGCTTGAACGCCATCCTCCATGGCTTTTGAGGGTTATTAAATCACCTCCTGCGTTAACTAACATTGTAGCCGATGATCGGCGGAAACAATGACCAGTATACTCCTACGGGTTTTGTATTTTTAAAAAAGATGCTATTTCTCTAGCCATACCTCCAATTTTGTTAATCCCAACTACCTGTTTTGTGCATTTTCCATTTTTGTAGTTTAAAAAGAATCTCGTTTCGGTAATATCGGGAGTCTGCGAGCAGTATTCAAAAATGTATGAAAATCCTCGGGTGTTAGGATTTTTGACTTCTTTGGTGCATAATTTTCCGCCTGTCTCTTCAAAAAAAAATGCTAGCAACTTTTGATATTTGGAGATATCACTGCTGTGGTACACGACCGCGTGGCGCAGTGGTAGAGCATCAGGCTTGCACTAAGCAAGTCCTCGGTTCGAATCCAGGGATAGGCGGAAATTTTCCGCAGTCCATTGGATCGGTATCAGGCTCGGTCACCATTCGCCGTTGGGATAGAATTAACGGCGCTCTTCCCGGAAGACTGGTCTATGGGAAAGAGTAACCTGACCACACACAACACATGTTACATACAATATACACATGATATGGTATCATATATATCATACAGTTGGCGGCCGAACATCTCGGGTCGCAGACCCGGGACTCCCGGCCAAAACAAGCCATACGCTAAATAATAACTGCTGTGGTTAACGTTTATGGTGCTTTTCAACATCGAGTATTGCGACCATAAATTTGATGATTTATATTTTTCGTAACATACCTGGTAATTCTCTCTTGAAGTTGACGGCAGAAGATTTTGTGAGACTTCAGCAGCTTTTTTCGCAATTTCGGGAGGTGTACAATCAAATTCGTCTTCGCTGATCATATTTATTTGTATTATTTCACTGGGTTTGATCAAATTGCTACTTTTTTCGAGGTTTCTTCGTAATGACAGAATTACAAGTAACGCCTGTCACCTACTGTTATTAAATTGGAATTTGTTCTAAGCGTCATATTTTTGTTTGGCCAAACAGGGAACGCCGCCGCCTAGATTTCAAATATTCATGTGATTCTAAGCGTGCGACATCAATGTCGCACGCCGGCGCCGTGCGAAATGTAAGATTTTCGGAGTTAGTTAGGAGTGTTTTTTTGGCTATTTTCAGAGCAGTCGTAGAAAAAAGAATTTTCAATCGCAGGACAAGATCTTTAGAGGTAATGAGTTTGCAGCCAAACACTTGAAAAATTACTCATTATTTTGGAAAAAAACTAAGGAAATTCCAAATATTGGTATTTTTATGTCATTTATTTTCAGTATTCCTACAACCACGGCCTTTGTAGAAAGGGTCTTTAGTATTATAGGAAATAAGTGCAGCGGTGTTAGAAACTGCGCTTCAGTAGATTTAATTAAATCAGAATTACTGATAACAGTAAATTTTGAATTAAATTGTACAGAATTCTGTAATTCTATAAAAACTAAAAAGGTATTGTTAAAAAAGGCACAAACCAACGAAAAATATACCTAGCATGGGTGATGGATATTATTTCGGGTATATTTTTTTATTTTGTGAAATATTGTTTCATATATTCAAAGTTTGTAAAGTTTATAATAAAGTTGTCTCCTATACAGTGTGGTCCATTAAGTGTGCAACAAATGGGACATTTTTTTATTAGTTGTAAAACCGAAATTTAAATACCGCCAAAAGTTAGTGCATGTTCGATAACCATATCAGATGCCCTTAGAATGGCTTCAAGTCAAACAATATACAGGACAGGACAAAAAATATGTAATTCGTTCAAGAATAAAGTTACCTTATTTCAAAAAATATAGCAAAATTTTATTGAGAAAAGTTGTTTAGAATCAAAAGTCATGCTCAAATACAAAGTCACGGCCTCCTATTCGAATTTTGATTCTTTTTTTGTAAAATTTTTTATTATCCCCGTATGATACATATTTTTATTATTCTGATTTTATTAAGAGTTTTTCATATGTAAATTATTATTAGTAAAGCATTTGCCTTGTTAAAAAGAATATTTGCGAAATTCTAAAGTTCTGTTAAACATCTTTGCAACAAACATGAAGTGGACGGTTACCTAAAAAAATATAAATCCAAGTAAATTTTACGAATACGCTTCAAGTTGATAAAAGTTATTTAAAAGGGATGTGGTTGTGGCTACTTTAAATACATGTAAAATCAAAATAATAAAAATATGTATCATACGGGGGTAATACAAAATTTTCCACAAAATAATCAAAATTCGAATAGAAGGCCGTGACTTTGTATTTGAGCATAACTTTTAATTCTAAACAACCTTTCTCAATAAAATTTTGCTATATTTTTTGAAATAAGGTAACTTTGTTCTTGAACGAATTTCATATTTTTTGTCCTGCCTTGTATATTGTTTGACTTGAAGCCATTCTAAGGGCATCTGATATGGTTATAGAACATGCACTAACTTTTGGCAATATTTAAATTTCGATTGTACAACTAATAAAAAAATTTCCCATTTGTTGCACACTTAATGGACCACACTGTATATTTTCGAAATCTCCTATATATTTTTTTACCTCCTATATAAAGGCTTTTTAAATCTGGCAACCCTACCCAACTGCCTAAAAAAGTTTGTAGGTTGGCAAGTGTGCCGTCTGCAGTTAAAGATCTTACAGTTATTCCAATTTCATGTAACTTGCTTATAGCTGACACTGAATTTGTCCAGATGATTTATTTGTTAAAAAATAAGCAATGGGACATTTAAATTTTTCCTTATATGAAACAATTTGGAAAACCAATGCTTCAGTCGCAATTGTTTCAGGATCTACATTAACAATTCTTGCATAATCAACATCTCCTACATGTGTATTGCTTTGCTTATCCCTTCTTCTTATGGTACCATGGCCGTTTAACGGTCGTTGGTTAACTTGCTTATCCCACAGGATTTGTTTTCTAATAAACATTGCATCTATAATTAGAGCGCAGTCTTTAAGAAATAGTTTATTTTCAACTTCCTCATTTAGAAAATCAAAAACTTCTTGCAAAAAACCTGCATCACAATTATTATAACTGGACATCAATTTCTGAATTGTGCGTGCATTCGATAAATGGAATTTCTCTTTTAGAAATCTAAATGCTTTTGGCGAATAAAAATATAAAGTCAGGGCAAACTGTTTTATTTCTGTACTGTACTTCTTGTGATTAGTGCTACTTGCATTGTTTTTTGCTTGGTTTAATATAAACTCTAATGGGAAACCACTGAAGTTATTTTCCAATACAGACACTAATTCGGTAGATCCTAATTTATTTCTTTTTAATTTGGCAATAAGACTGTAACTCGGAGATGCTATATGGTCCACATCCATTGCTTCTTCGGTTTCCTACTAGAATTTATAAATTGTAACATTGACTATTATTAAACCCTAAAAACGAACCTGTTTATCTTGATTTTTGTTAATAGTTGGGAATGGCAACTGTTGCACAAGAACTCGACGATTTTTGAATTTTCAAAAGATGCTGTAGAAAATTAAACACTGAAGGTACAGCATCTGATTTTAAGCGACGAACAGCTGCTCCTCCCGTATCAAATAATCACTCTCATTGAAATGTACAAATACAAATTCGACTACTTAAAGCTGGAGTCCAATTCTCTCTTCTAATAGCATGAATGCCTGCAATGCCTAAAATGCCTATAAGGCCAAGCCAGACAAGGTAAAGCCCCACGCCAGGGCGCCAAAAGCTTGTTAAGGTCTAAAACGGGTTTTACGACACCGCACCGACTCATACAAAAACTAAACGGACAGTCGCGGGCGAAATTTGACATAATCGGGACAAAGACTCACCTAGGCCGCTGCCCAATCCGCAACAAGATAATGCCGGCTAAACATCAGTAAAGCAAGGGAGGGTTCTTCATGAGATTACCTACGGGCAACGGCCAAAGGGGCGGTAAACATTGATAAAATTAAATAGGGCGCCACCCGGTTTCATCGACATAAACGAAAATGCAAAGATAGACCCACTAAGAAACCGAGAAATCAAATGAGCCTACCTTCCAACTTATCACCTTGGCGATATCCGAACTCAACGAGAAAAGTATATTAGAGCAGCCTGACTCCCACACTGCAGCGACGAGTGTACCGACCTACCTGTGATGTCTCTAAACTGCTTTCCAGGCTCGACCTCACATTTATCATTACACTGTATATAACTCACCCTGAAAATTATCATGCAGTCGGAGCAAAGAAAAAAACACAAGGCATTATAAACAAACCGATATATTGGTCTGAGTACACATAAACATATTGTTATTCAAAAGCAACTTCATGAACGAGAATTTTAACCGGCTCTTGAAGATCTTTAAAAAGGACACAGCTTAATAAGCCTAATAAGACAAAGCAGAATCAAATGGATAGGTCATTAAGTAACAAACGACTTCCGGGATTGGACCGTGTCATGATTGAGATAGAAGAACTCAACGTTTCGCCCACTTTCGTAAGGGGCTTCATCAGGAGGAAAAAGCAAAAGAACACAGTAACTCAACGTGTTAACCACGCCAGAGGCGAAACTCTTTACAAGGGAAGAGATAAAATAACACGTTAACTCAACGTGTCAACCACGTCAGAGGCGAAACTCGACTAACTATTGGAAGGAGAAAGGCGAGAAACTCACAAGTAAATTTTCAGGTTCAATGCTCATATTGGATATAAGTTCAACGAAATAGGCTGAATTGCGAACATACGAGGGAGGCTTACCAGTGAACTTTCTGAGGATAGTGATTAGGTGTTTAGCTCTCAATAGTCAACATCCAGACAGTAACTTTACCATGGAGATAGAAAGTAACGGTTCTCTTCCTTTCTTAGATGTGCAGGTCTCTCGCCAACCCAGTGGCAAACTTGGTCATTCTGTCTATCGCAGACCCACTCACACTGATCGCTATCTACATGCCGATTCCCACCATCATCCTGCACAAAAACTTTCTGTTATTAATTCGCTTGTACACCGGGCTGTTTCCATATCCCAACCCGACAGTATCCACACTGAATTAAACCACATTCGGAAAGCTCTTGGGAATAACGGTTACCGTGCTAGGGATATACAGTCTGCCATCAATCGCCATCTTCATCCACGGCCATCCAAACCTCCAAAACCCGATCCTCCTGCAGCAATAGTCTTTCTATATCCACCAAGTCACCGACCGCATAAGAAAGTTTCTTCGAAAACAAAACATTAAACCAGTTTTCAAACCCCTGAGCAAAATCTCACAGGTTCTTCCTTCACTGAAAGATCAATTAAACACTATGTTCTCTACCGGTGTTTATAGAGTCCCTTGCTCTTGTAATGCTGTATAAATTGGTGAAACAGAATGTTCAGTGAAAACTCACATCTCTGAGCACCAGCGCTGCCTCAAGTCGGGACTCGTTTCATCATCAGCCATCGCCGAACACCAGCGTGATACTGGCCATAAGATCCTTTTTAATGAAACTTCCATCATCTGCAAATCCCCATTCTTCTTTAGCAGAAAGATTCGCGAAGCCATTGAAATTTACAAACATCCTAACAATCTCAATCGGGACGAAAGCTTCCCTCTTCCTTGTATGTGGAAAGTACTAATTCCTAAGCCCCGCCCACCGTCACGGCATTTGCTGAACCGCGACGGCGCTTACCTATAAACTCTCGCTTTCTCCTTCCGATCGTTAGTCGAGTTTCGCCTCTGACGTGGTTCACACATTGAGTTACCGTGCTCTTCTATCCCTTCCCTTGCAAAAGAGTTTCGCCTCTGGCGTGGTTAACACGTTGGGTTACTGTGCTCTTTTTGCATTTTCCTTCTGATAAAGCCCCTTACGAAAGTGGGCGAAACGTTGAGTTCTTCGACCTCAATAATGACACGGTCCAATTACGGAAGTCGTTTTTTACTTCCTTTTACAATAAAGGAAGTATTGGATTCACCCCAAAAAGTCGAAATTGAGTTTTCAACAGATCTTCACGTTTTAGAGTCCCCTGAACCCAAAAAACATTTTTTTTTCATTGGTCTGTGTGTGTGTCTGTCTGTCTGTCTGTGAACAGAATATCTCAAAAACGAAAAGAGGTATGGCGTTGAAACTTCATATATAAGGTTTGTGTACTATGTAGATGAGACAGCAAGCTTTTGAAGAAAATCGCATAACCGGAAGTAGGTGTTTACTCTTGCGATTTTTCAGTTTTTTTCGATTTTTTCAAAAACGGCTCTAACGATTTTTTTTAAACTTTACATTTGTATTACATTTTTAATGTGTATTGATGTGAGATAAGTGATTTTCCAGTTGAATACTTCTAAAGTGGGTTTCTTTTTATTTGGGCAGAAACCTCTACCAGGTTACTCAGACCATTCATTCCACAATCCTTTCGCTTTGAAGTTTTTAAGTCACTTCACTATTTATCCCATCCACGAATTCTAACTACTAGAAAACTCATCCCCATCACCAAACGCTACATTTGATCGTCAATGTATAAAGACACAAAAAATGGATATTAGCATGTTCTTCTTCCCATCGTAATAAAATAGCAAAAGACTTAAATCCACCACTTCATCCATTTCCTGCACTAGATTTCCGTTTTCAACATATTCATTTAGATCTGATACATCTCCCTAGATGTCAACAATATGAATACGCCGTCACTTATCGATCGTTTTTCACGATGGCCCGAAGCCATACCAATCAAACATGTCACAGTAGAAGAAATCATTTTTGCTGTAACAAACGTCTGGATTTCACGTTTCGGTATTCCTAAATTTCTTACGAATGATAATGCAGCTATCTTTTTATCACGTCCTTGGACAAATTTCATGTCGTTAGTAGGAGTTAAAAATATCCGATCTAGTACATATCATCCCATTAGCCAAGGAATCATCGACCGCGTTAATCGCAACTTAAAAGACGCTTTAAACTCAACAGGTATAGATTCTTGGCCAGATAGACCCCATGGATATGTTTGTCTCTTAGATCCAGTATAAAAGTAGAATTACAAGTTTCCCTTGCTGAAATACTTTATGGATCATCTCTTCACTGATTAAATGATTCTTTCAACGATAACAATTCAATCATCTGACATTTTAATGTCAGCATTTGTAGCCATATTAAAACGCTATATCAGCGGCCAAAAATTTTTCTTTGCCAAAAATTACCCTAATCATAACCCACACATTCATAAGGATCTACAATCATGCATCCAAAGGCATCAAACGTAATTATTTAGGTCATTTTAAAGTCCGCCAACGAACAAATAAAAACATGTAGCTGGAAGGCATTGCCGGGACAGTTTCGATCAGCTGAAATCAGCCTACCTTTTAAACTAACACAGGCTTCCACGCTTCTATTTGTTTATTTGTTTGTTACTTATACTTTTTCTTACTTTTTCATGCATACACTTGCCATTTTTTTCTCTTTTCAGCTTTCATCTCTGAAGTAGGAGGATACGCTGCATCAACCGCCCACACTCGGTAACCAGTGGCAACGAATGTGTAGTGTTGTGTTCCGTTATCCGTTATTTTATTATCGTTATTATTATCTTCTATTATTGTTATCATTTATTGTTATTATTATTAATGTTATTGTTCTTAATTTTAAGGATTGTTGAAAAGATCCAGGAGGTTTTGTAGCTAAATATAATCCTACCCGTTTTCGCCGGCAATATATTAGCTTTCCTACCTAGCCTTTCTCCCTACCTTTACTTTTTTTAGGTGGAGGATCAATGTTGTGATTGTGTAACCTTATCTAGGATCTAGTAGTTTTATTGTGGTTAAGGTTACACCCCAACATATAAATAAACAATTTAATAAAATATTTTGAAATATCGTAACACGTATTTTAATTCTACGCTCATTATATAAGGGATTATTCTGGTACAACTCTAACATTTAATTACCTTTAATAGTACTGTTGGATCATGAACAATATACTCGGGTGAACAGCTTAAGAATATTCGGCTTACCTGAAAAACCCAACGAGAATATTAATGATGTCGTACGCAGCCCTTGCGAGGAGAAGTTAAATGTCCATCTCGCCGAAAACGACATCGACGTCTGTCATCGGCTTGCGGCACGAGAAGGTTCGCATCGGCCAATCGTCCTAAAATTGGTACGCCGAGATGTCAAAAAAATGGTTTACACTAATAAAAGAAAGTTAAAAAATTCCTCCGTCGTTATTCGAGAAGACCTCACAAAACGTCGTATGGATCGTCTAAAAAGTGCTATCAAAAAATACGGAAGAAACATGATATGGACAAGTGATGGAATTTTTTTTATTAAAACAAACTCGGGAATTCAAAAAATTACTACGTATACTCAATTTCAAAAGTTGTCCGGGAACAAGTGATTTCCTGAGTATACATAAAATAAGCTATGGAACAGCGGCGATAAACGATAATCTCACGCTAAGTGTTTTGTGAAGCATTTTTATGTCAGATAGCAAATATTTTATTTGAATTTATTGTAGCATTTGCATTGCGATTTCAGTTGTTTTTTGTTTTTGTTGTGGTGTATTGATAGTTTAGTTATTTCTGAAATTTAATTTATTTGTAAACAAAGTTACTTGTTGTGATGAGCAGCAAACTGGTAGACAACTGCCTAAGTGTTGTACACATTAATATTAGATCACGTTTACCGAAAATTACTGAAATTAATGCATTACTTGAAGAAGAAAGTTACGACATCCTAGCAATATCTGAAACATGGCTGAAGCCTTATATTCCTATTTCAAATTTAAAATATAAAATCTTTCGCAAAGATCGTGTTGATCGTGGGGGCGGACTTGCTATTTTTGTTAAAAATTACATTACCACTAAAATTATTCAAAGTAGGTAATGACAATATAAAGCAGCTATGGCTGGCAGTAAATATTAATAATGAAACATATGTCTTCGGAGTGGTCTACAGGCCGCCGCTGACTAATTACAAAGTTTTTATAGACGAACTCGAAGAATCAATTTCTTTGTGCTCTGAGATTTCAACTAAAATTTTCTGTCTGGGTGATTGCAACATAGATATGTCAAATTTTTCGAGTTCAGCCACACAGTACTTTAATTACATGTTAGATTCATTAAGTTTTGATCAACTTATTAAAGATCCCACTCGAATATCGAAAAACAACAGTACAGTAATAGATCTCATAATTACATCCGATAGTAACTGCCTTATTGAATCTGGTACGTGTGAACATGGGTTATCTGATCATGAAGCAGTTTTTTGTAAGATATCAATTAATAAATTTTTAAAAAATAATCCTACATTACATACTTTTCGAAATTTTAAGTATTTTAATTTTGATAATTTCTATAGAGATTTGCAGATGTTACCGTTGCATCAACTCTACTATGTGAGAGATATTGAAGCTAAAATAAACCTTCTAAATAATTCTATTATAAATCTATTTGATCAACATGCCCCGTGGATAACTATTAAAATGAAAATGAAACCTGCGCCTTGGTTAACGGATAATATTCAGCTATTAATGAAATTAAGAAACAAGGCAAAATCTAAATTCAGCAAGACTAAAAATCCTATGCATTGGGAATATTACAAATCCTTGCGAAACTTTACTACTCTAGCCATTCAGAATGAAAAGAAGGCGTACTTCGACTTTAAACTTCGAAATGGGGGTGTAAATTGCATTTGGAAAGAACTAAAATCGATAAATATAAATGTTAATAAGCAAAATTCTATACCAGAAACTCTTAAAAATCCACAGCAAATAAATGACTTTTTTATAGATTCCATACCCAATATACATCCGGATCAACACCTTATTAAATATTATCGTGATAACGTACTTACAACAGAAAATCTTTCTTTTACTACTGTTAATGTTGACCAAGTTGATAAACTAGTTTAAAGTATAAATAGCAATGCAGCGGGTGTTGATGGAATAACAATTTACATGATTAAACTTTGTTGTCCATATATACTGCCATTTATAACATATATATATTAAATTATTGTTTAACGGAATGCGTTTTTCCAAGTTGTTGGACGAACGCAGTTGTAATTCCACTGCCCAAAATAAGCAATCCCCAAACGTATAAGGATCTGAGGCCCAATTAGTATATTACCAGTTCTTTCCAAGTATTAGAAAAAATTCTTAATATGCAATTATGTCAGCATTTAAAGGTTCATAATATTTATCAAATTCACAGTCAGGCTTCAGACCATTTCATAGTTGCGCTACTGCTCTTTTGAATATAACAGACGATTTCTAACTGCATCCTATGATGGAAAATTAACAGTATTGACGCTTTTAGATTTTAGTATGGCTTTTGATACCATAAATCATGAATTGCTATTAGCTGTATTATACTACATTGGTCTTAGTCCTAACGCTCTTCTATTAATGAGAAATTATCTCTCCAACAGGGGCCAACAAGTTAAAAGTCGATGGACGCTTATCTAAGTTGAAATTTATCAAAGAGGGGGTTCCACAGGGATCAATATTGCTGTACTCTATATATACGATTAAGCTTCATGATTATGTTAAAGTCTGCAACATTCATATGTATGCAGACGATACACAGATTTACTACTCCTTTCCACCAGGGAATTTTAATGATGCAGTTGCTATTATTAATAATGATCTGAATTCTCTCGCAGACGCAACCCCGGAAACATGCTTTAATTTTAAATCCTGAAAAATGTTGTGTACTGATATTTTGAAATAAACATGAATGCGAGGTTAAGAAAAATCAACTTAATATTCACATTGACAATAAAATTGTACCAGTTGTCGATGAAGCAAAAAACCTAGGCCTCATATTAGATAATAGCTTTAGGTATAGAAAACAAATTTCTAAATAAGTACCGATGGGGCCACAATTAAATATAACAGCAATAAGATAACATGAACAAGAAGATAACACGTATTGCTTGAGTAAGAAAGAGATAAACATAGTAGCAAATATTCGAGAAGGCTTGACTCTTAATTTGTCAACTAAACATGCCTACTAATATAATTTTTTTGTATGGCCATCTCTTTCTTACTCAAGCGTTCTATGTGCTTGTTCATGTTATCTCATTGCTGTTATATATAATTATGGCCCCATCAGTATATTCAAAACGCATACTGTAATCTGAGAATACTGTACCCTCACAGATCATATCTCAATAAAGCAGTAAAATAGATTCTTTGTGAAACTCTTGTTTTATCACATTTCACGTTCTGTTCTGAAGTGTATGATTCCTGTTTGGATCTAGATTCAAGTGTACGAATCCAGAGAGTCCAAAATGCCTGCTTGAGATATGTTTATGGGATCAGAAAATGCGAGCACATCTCATATAAATTATCTGACACTGGGTGGCTGAACATGAAAAACCGAAGACTTCTTCAGAGTTCCTCGTTATTTATGAAAATTATTGTAGAAAAGCAACCAGCTTACCTTAACAAAAAAATTACCTACAGAACAGATGTACATAATTTAAATCTGAGGCATAAATGGAATCTGACAGTTCCTCAACACAGGTTGGCTCTTTTCCAAAGGTCATTTTCTTACACTGTCGCGAAAACGATAAATAACTTGCCCAAACGTTTTACAAATTTATCTTTGCGAAGATTTAAACCGGCTCTTTTTAAATACTTATTTCATAATCAGTAATTATCTTTTTTTTTATGTGTGCTTCACGTGGTCCTTGTCTGCTTGTTTGCAATTATTTCAGTTGCTCTTTCTCATCAACAGCAAAACAAAATTAAAATAAGTTTAAAAGGTATTTTAGGCACGAAATTTAATTAAGTTTGTTTATAGCATATTTAAGGTGGCGTTGAAAAACAGGCTACTGAACTTCACCTTAAGATTCCATTATATTATAAATTGTAAATATATGTACAGGGTTATTCATTATAAATTACCCACCCCTTATCATCGTTATTATTGTCTATAGAAAAAAAAGTTTTAAATAAAAGTTGTGTGGTTATGACTGAATTTTGTTTAAATGCTATCAAAAGTACAGTGGCGTACAGGTTTAAGGGGATACAAAAAAGTAATATATTTTTTTAAATGGAACACCCTGTATATTATTAAATTTTTGGAATGATCTTTTTCTCCTGATTTCAAAAATATATTATATGTTACCCCTATATTATACCGTTTTTGAGTTATTAACCGTCGAATATCTTAGTTAAAGTAGTTACTGTAAATATGGAAAAGTTAACATTATTAAAGTAAGCTATGAAAATGACAACTAATGTTTGATAAGTGACATTTATTTAATGAAATAATCAAAATGGTTTACAGTGAGGAAGAAAAAGTCCAAATATTTACTTGTTATACTATACAAAATAATAATAAATAATAATATTCGACGTTTAATAACTCAAAAACGGTATAAGGTAGGGGTAACATATGGTATATTTTTGAAATCAGGAAAGAAAGATCATTCCAAAACTTTAATAATATACAGGGTGTTCCATTTAAAAAAATATATTACTTTTTTGTATCCCCTTAATTATGCACGCCACTGTACTTTTGATAGCATTTTAACAAAATTCAGTTATAACCACATAACTTTTATTTAAAACTTTTTTTTCTATAGACAATAATAACGATGATAAGGGGTGGGTAATTTATAATGAATAACCCTGTACATATGTAGATAATGGAAGAAATATTATTATTATTATTCGTTGTACGAATTTGCCTACGGGATCAGAGAGTCTTAGCTTCTTCATGCTGAAACGAAGTAGCGGGCTAAAATATATGATGCGACAATCAATAATGGGACGAATAAAAGTCTTGTAGGTGTGGATGAAGGATTATACAGAGATATTTGTTAGGTCCTCTGTTGTTTAATATGATAACGCACGAGCTAATAAAAATAATAGTAAAAAAACTGAAGGGATATAGTAGAAACACATTTAATATATTAGTAGCATATACGAGTCCATAAAGTCTTGCACAAATTCATTTAAATTTCAGATATTTCATTATCGGAAAAACGCTCGAACATGTCAATTAGTATTTTTAGTTGGGCATATTTTAAAGTAAAAAGTTAGTGTATAGGGTGTCCTAGGTAAGATATATGACGTCATGTAGGTTTTTTAAATGGAACACCCTCTATATTGTACCATTTTCAAATTTTACGTTGAAAACTGAACACTTTTTGTATAACCAACTATATCTCTAAATTCACCGGTTTTCGAAATATTGACAGTGCAGTCTCACCCTTGTGCTCAGAACGGTAGAGACAGGAACCAGTGCAAGTAACGAAAACCTGATTCAGCCTCCAGGCAATTCTGTTCAAATATCAATTTGAAAATTATTGTGTCGAACAAAACGCTAATCAATTCCAAAATTATTCTCCCGAAATGGATGAAAACTATCCGAATTACTCCACAGATGATTCCTACCATCACCAACACCCTGAAGAATTCCCAGACTACCATGAAACCATGGATTTACACGAAACAAACCATTTTCCCGAACAAACCGAAAATTTATTCTTTTTCTATTAATCAGTCTTCCTCTTTACCCTATATATTACTACCTAATTCAAACAAAAAACTTTTTATTGACACAGGAAGCTCTAAAACCATTCTAAATCCAAATTTTGTATATGAAAATTTTCCAGACACTATTTATGAATTTTCTTTCGAAATTACGACCAGTCATGTCACTACTCAACATCAGTATGCAGCCGAAGTACCGATACTCGCTTTATTTAACAAAGAAGGTAGGTATATATTTTCTACTTTAACCCTTTATTTATAGGTCTCATCGGATCAGATTTATTATCTCGTTTACCAGCTAACATAGATTACAAATGGGAACATATTCAAACGGAAAAAACAGCCGTTCCTTTTTTCTACAACGAAGCGTTGACCAAAGAACAACGACAGAAACGTAATTATTGCAATTTTATAAAACCTCAAACTCAAGACACGATACGACAAATACATATTGAACCTCGAACCGAACAATTTGTTAGACTTCTAGCAGTTGGAAGTAATGGATACAAAATGGATCCTAGAATTAAATTTACGAAAGATTTAATAATGCCCTCAGCAATTGTTAAACTTAAAAATAATTATTTCATAACTTCTATCATCAATATGTTCAGTGAACCACATGTACTCACTATTGACCAACCCTTTTATCTTGACGATTTCGACAATATCGAACAAGACCCTGTACAAATCAATCACCATAATATGCCCATGTCATGCCCTAATCAAACGTCAATTAAACAAAAGCTTTTTATTATACCTGCATCAGAATCGCCGTTTAAAGCACGCCTGAGCGTGCAAAAACAGGCGATTAAAGCACGCCTGAGCGTGCAAAAACAGGCGATTAAAGCACGCCGAGCTTTAAAGGTTGTCAAGGAAACAAGGTATATAGATGACATTATAACTTCATCGTTATCTTTATTTTGCTGACATGACTGAATGCAACAACGGACGTGGACGCGACAAAAACGTAAACAATTCTCGTAACTATAGTAGCAATATTATTATGCTCTCTCGATTTATCACGACAAAAATGATTTCTAAGTTTTTAGTGCGTATTTTATTTCCAGTATTGCAGGTATAATAAAAAATCTGGTGTGATACACTCACACAACTTCCTTTTACAGTGTTCTTATAATTAGTCAAAAATTTCATTTTTAATTTTTAGCCATTTGTCAAAAATTTTCAAAAATTACAAATACTACAAAAACGGTACAAAATAGAGCGTTAGTTGAAGAGACAAATTTTCTCTAGAATTTTAAGGTAAATTCTAAAATGTAATAATATACCAGGTGTTTTATTTAAAATAGGAGTTAATAAAAAAAATAGAAAAAAAAACAAAAGAAACCCTCTTTAGAAGTATTCAACTGGAAAATCACCTATTTCACATCAATACACATTAAAAATGTAGTAAAAATGTAAAGTTTAAAAAAAATCGTTAGAGCCGTTTTTGAAAAAATCGAAAAAAACTGAAAAATCACAAGAGTAAACACCTACTTCCGGTTATGCGATTTTATTCAAAAGCTTGCTGTCTCATCTAGATAGTACACAAAACTTATATATGAAATTTCAACGCCATACCTCTTTTCGTTTTTGAGATATTCTGTTCACAGACACACAGACAGACACACACACAGACAGACCAATGAAAAAAAATATGTTTTTTGGGATCAGGGGACTCTAAAACGTGGAGATCTGTTGAAAACTCAATTTCGAATTTTTGGGGTGAATCGAATACTTCCTTTATAGTAAAAGGAAGTAAAAATAGCGTAAAATATTCGTGGATAACTGGTCTTTAAAACACTTGTCCTATTTCGAGTACTCCGGCTACGCCGTTGTGCTCGAAAACTCGCGCGTGTTTTAAAGACCTTGTTATCCACTCATACTTTAATATACTATTAGAAAATGTCAATAATAACCTTAGACTAAACCACCTTAACGCGGAAGAAAAATATTTGCTTACAAATTTGTGTCACGAGTATAAAGACATTTTCTATCACCCTGAAATCTCTTTTTCATCAACCAACTTAGCTAAACATCATATCCGCACTAAACCGGATCAGCCTATATTTACAAAGACATATAGATACCCTCATTGTCCCCGAGAAGAAATTCGGACACAAATTAATAAAATGCTCGACGAAAAAATTATCGAACCATCTGAAAGCCCATACAACTTTCCCATATGGGTTGTACCAAAAAAAACTAGACGCATCCGAAAAGCGCAAATTTCGAATAGTAGTCGATTACCGTAAATTAAACGAACATACAATAGAGGACCAATTCCCTTTGCATAACATTGAAACTGTGTTGGACCGCCTAGGTAGATCCAATTACTTTACCACCCTCGATCTAGCGAGGGAATTTTACTAAATCGAAATTGAACCCTAAGATAGAGAGAAAACTGCATTTTCCACTGAAGAAGGTAATTTTCAATTTTGCCGAATGGCAATGGGTTTAAAAAAATCTGCTGCTGCGTTTCAGAGAACAGGACTCACCCCGACGCAATTTATGGTACTATGCATCCGACGAAAGAAGATCCCTGGTCATCAATGCTGTCTGTGTGGTATAAGATTAAAAAATTCCTAGTCAAATCAGCATCCATAATTTGACAATTAATTGAGGTTGACAGAGTTGTCATATAATATACTTTTTGAGGTTAGGTATGCGGTTCTAGCTTTCATTTGGCTTTTAATTAAAATTAAAGACACAGGATTCTTTAACAATACATATTTCATTTTTATTATTTAACAAATTAAATGGTTTTGACACAATAAGAATGGGTGAAGAGCAAGAAAATTATGGGCAAGAAAGTAGAAGAAAACCTAATTGAAAAAGGAATGACTTGGAGTGAAGGGAAAAGACCGCCAAAAATCAAAAAAGAATGGGCAAGGCGTTTATACGATGTATAAGGGAATGAAATTATTTTAATTATTGGTAGAAAATTGTAAATTCTGTTATTTTAGTTAAGTTGTAGTTATTTGGTTATCTATTTATACGTTGCACCTAACGGTAGAGAAGGTTTTTGATATTTTGATAATATACATATTATATAAATTAACTAATAAAATACTATTTACTATTATATAATAAAATACAATGGTAAATACAGTTTGGAAGTTTTTACACTTAAAATACCATGGTCCAATCAGATATATTATCAAGCACCTAATTAGAATTAACATTGATATCACAACAGAACAAGGATAGAAAATTTTTAGGACAACAAGTTACAAATCAGTATATGCATATGGGATACTGAAACGTACCGGAATTGAACGCAAAAAAAATGGAGTATTCGATGAGATCTGAAATCTGCTTGTTAATTGGGAAGGGTGGGTTCTACGGTCTCTGCCAGTTTGGTTATAATAGTAGGAATCATTTTATTTATCATATTAACAATTTCCCTTGCCAATTTAGGCACTCACCAAGATCACCCTTCTTTAGGAGTTTGATAATCAGACCGTCCTTCCACTCTGTAGGTATTGTTTCGTTGAATCTGAATAGCTCAGGTGGTATACTATCTGTTCCGACTGTTTTCAAAGCTTTAGCTGGTTAATTTCTTTCTTAATTTCTTCGACAGTGGGTTCATTTGAAGAATTCCTTAGATGTTGGTGTACAGCTCTTTGCTCACGATTGGTTCTCGTGCGTTGTTGAATTTCCCTGCTACGTGTGCTAGATGGGGAGGTAATCTATCCATTGCCTTTATCGCTGCTTGTAGCTCTCTTAGCTGTGGTGCTGGCCTCTCTGTATTCTTGTCTTAATCTTGCTAGCTACTAGTTGTGCTCTGTAGCCTTTCTTCCTTTAACCTTTTTCCATGTTTTAATCTTAGACAATGTGTCTTCAGATTGTGCTTGAGTCTGGTGCTGGGTCTGTCATCGGTAGCCTCCGGACATGCCTCGGGTTACACCGGATGAATGCGGCATTTGCTCCGCATCTTATGTTAAGGCTATTTCGCCTTTATTTGGTCATCCAAGCTTCGTTAAGTAAAAAACAGGATAGTAGGTAAGGTTGACATTTGCGTAAGAGGGACTAGGTGTTGCGCTTTAGTATCCCATTTTTAAACCCTTGCGATGCAATACTCTTATCAAAAGAGAATCTCTAAACACAGAAGACGCAAACTGGCGATATTTGCATTTTCAACTAATGATCTACGATTGTTGTCTTTGAGAAATTTAAACCCAAGGTCATGCAAAACAACGTTTAAACTGCTTCTGCCTATTAGAATGTGATACTCTTGAAGTTCATCATTTAAAGATTTGAGAGTAATGTGTTTTTCTGGAATAAATATAAAAATTCACATTTATAAAATCAAATAAACTTGATAAGTACGCTTTACTTTCACTGTACATCTTATATACAGTTTCCTTGATGACCAGTTAAAAGACTCTGGCAGGTCTGCAGTTTTCTATTTCTTTTTTTACGAGAACTAAATAAAACTGGTTGGTTGCTACTACGAGCCTTGATCCTTTTCACAGTAGCAATGCCTATCCCTAAAGCCTCAGCTGCTCGCTGCAATAAACAAGTAATTGTACAATAAAATCGTAAGCACTTAATTAACGTGCCATACCTCTTGCACACAAGATAAAGGAAGTAAATGCCCACCATTTTCTTTTTCCTTCTCAAAATAACTTAACAGATTCAGCAACAATTGTTGAGACTGCGAACGCAAAGTCTTGCCTTGCACTGACGTACGTTTTATTAGTTCTGACAAGAACTGCTGCTTATTGTTGGCCAAAACTGTCAAAAAACGTTTGTACGGGAAAACTAACCTCGAAAAATGTGAAGGACAAGTCAGATGTTCATCATATATTTGTGGACGCATACAAGGTTGCCTATACTTACGGATCTTTTTACAAAAATCTGCAAAAAATCTTAAATTGTTCGTAAAATTAATCTCATTTATCTGTAATTTCTGATTTAACCACACTCAATTTTTTCAAAATAATTTTGCCGATATATCTAGTTTATTTACTGTTTACTGATAATATCTTTATTTAGTCTACGGATTTATTATTAACGTCGGCAACACTATATTTTACAAACGCATACCGCGCTAGTCAAATCCACTCCCAAAGACCCAGAGACGTGCTAATGTTATGCTATCCTTGTCGCACTCGCAAATAATGAGAGTGAAGCATACAAAAACGATTTCTGTGCTAACTTCGTGTAACGATGACGCAGGGATCATCTTTGGCTGGATCCATATTATATTTGGACGACATAATAATTTTTTCAACCTCTTTACAAGAACACTTTCAAAGATTAAAAAATATTTTTCAAAGATGTCGAGATGCAAACTTAAGACACAATTGGACAAATATGAGTTCCTTCAGAAATCAGTAAAGTGCTTAGGTCATGTCATAACCCCGCATAGTATTAGACCTGACCCAATTAAAATTGAAGCAATACAAAAATTCCCATTACCAAAAACAAGAACCGAAATAAAGTCATTTTTAGGCTTACTAGGTTATTATAGGAAGTTCATCAGAGACTTCGCTAAAATTACAAAATCTTTGACCATATGTCTAAAGAAAGATAATAAAATTATTCACAACCAAAATTTTATCGATTCCTTTGAGCACTTAAAAACAATTCTTACAAATCAGCCGATCCTCGCATATCTAGATTTGAATTGACCACGGACGCTTCCAAATTTGCCGTCGGAGCCGTCCTATTCCAAAATTCTAAACCCATTTGTTTAGTCTCACGAACACTTAATGAAAATAAACAACGCCACTTCACAACTAAGAGGGAGCTCTTAGCTATCAACAACAAAAATTTCAGACCCTATCTTTTTGGAACCACATTCACTCTTTATACCGATCACAGACCACTAGTTTGGCTTAGAAACTTAAAAGAACGAAAGTCAAAATTAACAAGATGGGCTCTTAAATTAGAAGAGTTCTAGTTTGGGGTCAAATTTGGAGCCACGCACGCTGTAAATTATCCACCCATCCTGGGGCGTCATTATGGCCTTTTTGCAAAATTGAAGCCAAGAGCTGCATGTTCCAAGGCACCTACATAACAGCTGATCATGAAGATTGGACTCGCAGTGTTAGAGCAATTCAACTAAGGAAAAGATAAGTTGTAACCTTCACTTTTAACGTCGATCGCAATATTAAAAACCATGTCTGTTAAATACTAACAACAACTATATTAAATTTGAATTATCCCTCAACCTGACTTTTATTCAACCCACTACCTGCCTCCGCAAAGGTAGCTGCCGTGGCATATGAAATAAATAATTTTGGTGTAACACTAAAATGGCTAGTTACTTGCAATTTATTTTTCTTCTTGTTATTTGAAATCTTTTGATTTCTGGCGCCCATTTCCATTTTCCTTTCCTTTTTTGAAGACATTCCAGGGTACATAGCTGATGATCTGAACCTACGATCTAAGGCCGCCGATATTTGAGCTAGTCGGCCATCGCGGTGAGTAAGAAACAGTTTTTCAGAGCTGCCGTGGTGTATAAATGGTAGGGGGGTTGATCTGCGATTTTTACTACCATTGCTTATTTTATTAATTAATCGCAGGTCGGCTTTCTTATTGTTTCACTGTAAGAAACAGTTTTTCAGAGCTGCCGTGGTGTATAAATGGTAGGGGGGTTGATCTGCGATTTTTACTACCATTGCTTATTTTATTAATTAATCGCAGGTCGGCTTTCTTATTGTTTTAACAGACGTTGACAGAAAATATCTGATTTAAGCCAACTAAATACCAATTTTTTGACAAATGCTATCGAACTTGGCATAATATATTTAAAATTCCCAAGTCTTAAATTAAAATTTTAAAATAAAAATCGCATCTTGAATATTATTATTGGTATCATTTGATGCGTAATAATTTTATCTTTCCATTGATACCATTACCTTCCCTGTAAGTTTAATTGGCGAGCAGGAATCGGCAAAAACGTTCAATACAATGTTATTCGCCTATGTTCGACTTTAAGAACGGACACCCGGTATATAACAGCAATGAGATAACATGAATAACAAAATAGAATGCTTGAGTAAGAAAGAGATGGCCATACGAAAAAAATATTTTAGTAGGCATGTTTAGTTAACAGATGTCATAATTAAATTAAGCGTCAAGCCTTCTTGAATATTTGCTACTATATTTATCTCTTTCTTACTCGAGCAATACGAGTTATTTTCTTGTTCATGTTATCTCATTGCTGTTATATCCCGTGTGTCCACAGGAGTACGCACCATAGAGATAAGATAATGCTAATAGAATATAAATATCAACCAGTGCTATGACCACCGATCCTTTTCTTGTACCATTTATAACAATATTGTTTCATACAGTGGCGAGTCGGAAGCCAGAAAAGCGTGCCGGCGAGCACAGCATTAGCCGATCTTTCTATTCTATTCGGTTATTGCTATGGTGCGTCCTCCTGTGGACACACGGTATAATTGTGGCCCCATCGGTATTACTTTTTTTCGTATCTCTTATACTTACAAAGATATTTGACATACAAGAAAATGACAGTTTTTAGTTTTTCTCTAATAACTTTTGACTGGTTCGACATTTTGAACTTTTTCAAACCGATATTAAATCAGCATATGAAACTGCAAAGCATTGTCCATTTAACCAAATCTTCATCTTCAATGATAAAAAAGTTACTTATGCAATCCCACTCAATCTGGGACACACTGTATATGTACATTTACTGGCCAGATTCATATATGGTAAGAAAATCGTTTTAATTTAATTTTAATTGTGTGGAGCCAGTAACTTAATATTTTCCAAGCAAAACGCAAGAGGCTTTAAGCCCTATAAGTCAAATGTTCTTAGCCGCGATGAAATTTTGGGGTTCATTCGTACTTCACCGAACGAAAAGTATTTACTTGCAAAGGTTAACATTATTGATCCATTTCTTTCCTTTTAATTGTAAAATTACATTGCAGACTATACGTATGAGTATAGCTGGCGGTTGTCGCATTGGAGAACTGGTCAAAATGAAAATTGACGACGTGGACGTCGTTTTGTTAATTTAGTTGTAATGTACTTATGTATAATTTTTTGATAAATTATTGATTTATTTTGGTTGCCATTTATTGACATTTTTAAAGCGCTAGCGGAATAAACATTTTAAATCGCTAGCGGAATACAAATTTTAAATGACTGTTTATAAAACATCAACTTTCATGGGCAGGCCAGAAACAAATAACGGTCACTTTATACGGCAAAATTGAATAAAATTATTTAAGATTAATTTAGTTTGAAATGTGTATAGCTCAATAAGTACTGAGAATAGGACACATGTTCATATGAACTTTTTTACTTGAAATGATCTCAAGAACATGCTCCCGTGCCGGGAGAACTTTGCGAGACACTACTGAAAGGTTAAGTAATTCAGAAAATTCTGGTTGCATTGCATCAATAATGTGTCAGTTACGCGATCCCGGTTTGCTCTTGAATGACAGAAATACTAATGATAAATGGCTACAAAATCGTTGATATTTTAACTTTTTCTTATGGCAAATAGTATTTAAACGTTTTCTAAGTCATGGAATTGCCATGTTTCGTACAATTTTACGCAACCTCTATATAAAAATGTTGATTGCAAATAAAATAGTAATTGTCACTTTGTTTGACAAGCAATTATTGCAAGTCAAACAGAGCCACTTTTAATCCAAATAATGCATACAATTTTTTCTGCAACCTAGAAAAGTACAAAATTCAAAATTTTAGATGATTGATTGCTTTTGACGTTACTTATTTAAAAACTATTATGACAAGTGCATCCCTAGGCGACCAGTTACACCTTAATTTTAGTTTATAGGAAATAATTGCTATTTATGTTACAAGTATAAAATTAAGGACTTCTTTTGGGTGAACCGCAGTGTACGGTAATGCGAGCGATGTACATAAAGAAGGCCAACCTTAATGAAACATTGGAATTGTATATATATATATATATATATATATATATTTATTTTTATAATTAATAATAAAATAATAAGTACATTTTTATTGTTACTCTTTTCTCACTTGGGTGTTATCCTGTAATAAAATAATTATTGGGTAATTTAATACCAGTAGAATTGTTCTGCAAATTGAGAAATAAGATTGAGATGACAAATTGCAATAAAATTGGGAATTAATTAAATTGCTCTATTTATTTAAAATAGTGATATTTAATAAAACATTATTTTAAATATTAAGAACCAAAGTAAATACAATTAAGAAATGTTTTTGAATATTTACTTTGTAAATGCGATTAAATTAATTATCGGTATGAGGTGGCAGTATTATAGCACCTTTGAAAGAGGTTTTAGTAAAGTTTTCGAAAATTAATTTGGAAGGATTTCACAAAATCAACAACACTGATTTACAGTTATCAATTGACAAAAAAACTGCAATAATACTAGCAGTCTTTTTTAAATCTCGGTAGAATATGTTCAAGAAATTTATTGACAAATATAAATGTGTAATAACATTAGTTAAGCCAATTACGTATTTTTTTGTAGAAAAAGTAGGTAATATGATGGACATTTTACTTACCATGTTGATTCACACACCACTTATAAGAGCAAGACACCAAGCCAAATAAACAATATACCAAGACAAAATTACAAAAGCGACTGAACACCAAGAACTTTAAGCAATAATTTGCTGATATCAGGTAGTTTTACAGGTTTTGGAATAGGAAGTATACACTTAAATACGTATAGAAATTATCCATCATAACAATAAAACATAATATTTCCTTTATATTTGGGATATTCCAAAAGCAGATAAGTACTTAATTGTCCCTATTTTCAGAAAATTGTAGGTTTGTCTAAATATAGTGCTTTTAGAGATCAGCAAATTCCAGGAATTTAGTTTTTGGGAACTGTCCCAGTGACATTTCCACAAACTGGATTTACAGCATTGTAACAATAATTAGCATTTAATACTGAACACAAAAAAGAAGACACTATTCAATTCAGCAGTATCGGCTGTATCCAATATGTAGGAAAGTGGCCTGGAGGCTATCCAAAAATTTCCAATCTCTAGCGTGCTTTTAAAACTTTCTTTAGTGCAACAAACGTTATTAGATTTGTCTTACATTTTAAATGCGGCATATGCCGCGGGCTTCAGCTAGTTATAGAATGGTTTAGAAAAAGGAGCGGTAAACAGCAAAAGAAGAGCCAGGAGGAAAGGAGTACTGCGCCAACATTTATCTTTGTCTTAGAAATTTATACGAGTAATACGCAGCAAACTCCCGAAAGCTACCTAGCCCAATAGGAGTCAATCAGATTTTGCATTTTAAGTTTGTTTTTATATTTGATGCTGTGGCCACCTACTGTCTTCAAACTGTTGCTGATCAACATTAGCAATTAGCACTATATAGACAAATCTATATCGTGCTATTTGTTAAGTTTACCTTGGTTTGTTGCTACATCTGAATTTCCTTGTAGTTATTCGGGGTAGCATTAATTGGGAAGGCAAGCATCCTAAATATCAGACTACCAACATATTGCGAGATTGCGAGACTTTAATATTCTAAGATTTATAAAATCGCAAAACCCAAAGAAAAAAGAAACAACATTAATAACAAAAATAAGTAATAGGGATGAAATTGTTTGGTAGGCAACTATATGGTTTTACCGGTTTTACAGGTAGTATTTTGGAAAAGCTATTTCTCTAAGTTTCTGATGGCCTTACTCTCGAGCTTTTTTTGTGCTATTGCTTTGCATATTCTCCGTACTTCGCGTTCTTCTTTTAATCTCTACAAATATATTCGCCATCTCAACTCTTCGTCTTCCATTGTTAATATCAATAGTACTTTTCAATCTCAGTCCATCTTTATGGCTTTCAATCTTGGCATTCGTGTATAGATCAGTGCCTGTATTTAGTACTCATGGTACGATCCTTAAATATTGATCGAATTTATTTGTCTTCTCTGTCCTTTTGTACTGGATGACCTCCAACTTTTAAAATATTTGCAAATAAAATACTACTCGAAACCTCTACTTTTTGCAGGCTTGCACCAGGTATAATCTCGATTACTAGTATACCAGTAAGTAGTAAAATTAGTTAATTTCAATTCTATTCACGCACCCCACGGTTGATGACAACGCTTCATTTTTAAATTAGCTATTAAGCAGTTTAGCGTCGACTGGGGTTGGGGGTTTAACTATTTAGCAATTAATTCGCATCCCCAACGACTGCCAGTCACATTGAGACGTCCGCATGCCACAAGCTCTGCAACAAGCCAGATTTGCCGTTTGTTGCTTCTCCATCGTGAAATATGGCCCCTTCGTTAGATTTTAACTGATGACGGCAGTTTGTCTCGGCAGTTAGAAGGCGATGGCAGCAGCGCTGTGATCGACGAGTTGAGTAATGACATCTGGGTTGTGTCATCTGCAGTTTTCAAGGTTCGAAATAAATTGTTAAAAAACAAATTACGAGAAGGCCCTCTCTCGAAATGAAACGATTAGAAAGCTTATGGAACTCTTTGAGAAAGTTATAACAGCTGCGTTTTTATACGTTATTTTCTGACAACAGTTAGCTTTGAAGTGTGCAATGATATTTGTCAACTGGCGTAAAATCTTTCACACATTAAATGCAGTTGTAAGAAATAACTAAATGCGAGCAAAGCCAGACCAATCAAGAATAATAAAGGAAGTGAGATAAGTATATGCACAATCGCAGCTTTGATCAACATATACGGAGGAGAAATACCAAATTAAGTTAAAGAGAGATAAAAATACAACGTGAAATAATACAGAATAACAAGCTTGATGAATAAATGCATTTCATCGGTACAGATCTCCGCAGAATGAAAAAACGCCCATATAACCTCTGTTTTTAAAAAGGGCAATAGAAAGGATCCTGGGTGTTACAGAGGCCTTAGTGTAACTAGCAGCATCAGTAGGCTGTGTGGAAAGATACTTCAAGAAAAAGTAAGAACAAATATTGGAGATAGTATAAGTGATGAGCAGACTGGTTTTATCCCTGGTAGCTCTTGTATTGATAATCTATTTACACTACAGCAAACACTAGAGAAAAGGATCTCGACGGGAGAAGAAGTCCATATGGCATTCGTTGACCTAGAAAAGGCCTACGACTCAGTACCACAAAGTAAGTTGTGGGAAGCTCTAGATCAACTGAACATCAACACCCATTTGCTAGCTATCATAAAGGAGCTATGTAATAACAATGTAGCTTATGTAAAACAAGGAAAACAACTATCAGGGTGTAGCTTATCACCAATATTATTCAATCTTTATGTAGAAGTAGTATTAAGGGAATGGAAAAGGAACTGTGGAAGAATGGGTATACCAATCAATGAAAATTACCTATTTACACTTAACTTCGCAGACGATCAAGTTCTCGTAGCACAGGATTCTTTTGATCTTGAATTTATACTGAAGAGACTGTATGCCCAATACAAGTGAGCTTACAAAAAACTGAATACCTAGTAGTAAACAGCGAAACACAATTTGAAGTTCTGCTAAATGATGACACACAAGTACAGCAAGTTGATGAATTTAAATACCTGGGGGCCATAATAGATAGAAAAGGATTGGAAGAAGGAGAAATTAAACATCGAATTCGAGAAAGCAGAAAAGTAATTGGCTGTCTCAATCCTCTATGGTGGGATAAAAACATTTCCAAAAATGTGAAGAAAAGAACAGGTCAAGTAATGGTGGAGTCTATTCTCTGTTACGGTAATGAACTTTGGGTAATCAATGCAGAAATGAAGAGTAGACTACAAGCGGTGGAGATGGATTACCTTAGACGCAGTGCCAGAATATCTAGGTTGGAGCGGATCCGGAATGAAGTTAAAGAGAGATAAAAATACAATGTGAAAACGTTTGATACAGTAGAGTACGTAGATGTCATTGCTCTACTAGCACTACTAACAGAAACTGAAGCAAATCTTCAAAAAATCACAAATAAGATTAAAATAGAACCTTATCAGCAAAATATGTCTTAATATAGCGAAACACCTCTACTTGCCAACTATTACAGAGAAAAACAGAAATCAGCTACAGGCTGCTTGGGTACGAATCATAACCATACGCAAAAGCGAAAAGCAAAAACTAAAACCACTGCAAATTAGGTTCTGCAAAAGAATATTGAAAATAAAGCTTACAGATATGATAACAACCAAAAATGCTGTTCGGGCTAAGGGAAATGAAGAAGCCGGCGAGGCGGATGCAAGTGAACAAAAGAATAAATAAATTAACCAAAGGTGAAGAAAATTTAAGAGCCACATTAGAAGGGTAACAAGAAGAAAGTGAAGCTAGAAGAAGATGAAGGGTTGAATACACACAATAATTACTTTATACAGTAATAAAGTGCATTTTATTTTTACAGTTTTGTATTGGTAGTTCTCTACATACCTGTGTAATATTTTGAATGTGTAATCTGTTTTGTTCTGATCAGGTTAATTGTAGCAAATTTCTTTCCTCAATTACTTAATGACAGCATGGTAATTCAAAGACTACATTTCATTTCGAGTGAAATAGAATAAGAACAGCCTCAATAACATACGAATATTGGTCTTTAAAAATAAAAATCAAAACATCTTAAATTAGATTTAATTGTACAAATCTATCTACAAAATAGTAAAAAATCTGGTGTGATACACGCACACAACTTCCTTTGACAGTGATCTTATAATTAGCAAAAAATTTGGTTTAAAATTTTTAAGCATTTGTCAAAAATTACAAATTCTACAAAAACGGTACAAAACAGAGCGTTAGGTGAAGAGACAAATTTTCTCTAGAATTTTGAGCTGAATTCAAAAATGTAATAATATACTGGGCGTTCTATTTAAAATAGAAGTTAATTAAAAAATAGAAAAAAACAGAGGAAGCCCAGTTTAGAAGTATTGAACTGGATCTCACTTCAATACACATTAAAAATATAATAAAAATGTGAATCTACATAGTACTCAAAACTTATATATGAAGTCAACGCGATACCTCTTTTAGTTTTTGAGATATTCTGTTCACAGGCAGACAGACACACAGGCAGACCAATGAAAAAAATATGTTTTTTGGGTTCGGGGGACTCTAAAACGTGAAGATCTGTTGAAAACTCAATTTAGAATTTTTGAGGTGAATCCAATACTTGTAAAAGGAAGAAACAAAGAGCTGCGTTCGAGTTTGTGGAACCTTCGGGAGCTCTTACGTAGGTGGGCAACCAACACTGCGCCCTCTGACAATACGTTTCCTTGATGGTGTTGAATTGCGGTGCTATTAACGCTCCTGAAGAGGTTTCCTTTATTGCGCGGAACTGTGGCAGTGATAAATTACGTGACTTACCAGTTGGTGCGCTTTCGCGGGCCATATATGGGACGAGATTTACCTTGGCAGGGCGCTTTGTCAGCGGCTGTAGCTCTGCATGTCGAATTTTGAGATATTTCGAAGTTTTGCTAAGGGAGGCCACAAAACCCTCCTCTTCTCTGAATGGCAGCTTCGTCACCATGTAAGTAGATTAGATGCTTAACTAGCTGTAGCTCGCAGCGCATGCCACATTTAAAGTTTCGCTCGTTAGTACAGTGCCATCAAAAACGCCCAAAGACCACGTGATCACTGTAATATAGGCAACCCATATAACACATTGGAAAACTATATGAGGCAGCCACAGTGGTGTACAGTTTTAGGATACAGGAAGCTTATTTTCATGTAAAATGATGAAAAGCCAATTTGATGCGCATTGTACAACTGTAATTAACAAATCTTGAGGAAAATTGAATACCATAAGCATGAATGACAGAATTTTAAGTAATATTACAATAATTATTGCAGAAAAATATATCCGAACAAAACAATTTAATACGAAATAATGCTCATTGATATATCTGCAAACATATTTGTAAAAACTTATAATAAGTGCTCAAAATGACCACCATTATTTTCTAAACACAAATTAACTCGCCTCCTCATGTTATTAAAGACTTTCCGTAAGTCATGTTCCGTTATGTTTTGTATTTCCTGTTGAATTGCTTCTTGCAGTTAATCAAGATTATATGCCAATCCATTTGAAACAATCCAATGACGGTTGCTTGACCATTTTTTATTTTTTTTTAAATATATTATTCCCATACACATTGGCAATTCAAATCAGGTCTTATTTTATTTTTATCCTAACCGGTTTATGTGCGGTGGCCATATCTTTGGACTGGATTGTGCTAAAACATTGGAACAAAAACCATTTTCTTCAGCAAATTCTCCTTTTTAATTGTGGTCCTTTACATTAAAAAACTTACTTTAGGCCTAATAACTGAAAATGGCGTCTAAAACTCAAAATTAAACAATTTCCACTTTTTAGAGTTAAAATTTTCAATGAAGGGGTGAAATATCAAAGTTAATTTTTTTATTAAATTAAGTATGATAGAGCACTCACCATAGCTATAGCAATAACAGTGATAAATGTTTCCTTCTTTTCTTTATATATTTTTTTAAATTGACATTTTAATTTTTTTATAGTTTCAGGTTTAATACCTCTGGTGGGGCTTGGTATAAAAATCTAATTTTTGCACATAATATATATCTATAGGATAGCAAACCACAGTAAAAATTTTAACTATAAACCATCTGCGTTGTGAGTTCCACTTCGGAAATGCACCATAATAATAAATCTTGCTGGATTGTAATAGGGCCTCGATACTGCGACACGCAGAAGTGAATGATGCCGTACATGATTTTTAATCAGTGCTCCGTTCTTACCTTGATGCTGCTGTTCCTAAGAAACTTAAAAAGAAGTCCACTTTTCCTATATGGTTTACAAATGAAATAAAGGTGTCACTTAAACTTAAAAATTCGTTAAGAAAAATTAAAATCCCTAGTCATGAAACAAAAATTCAATACTCTAACGAAAGGCGCCAGCTAAAAAAACTTATCAGAGAAGCATATGTTAATTATATTCAAAATGTGGTATCAGATATAATCACAAATCCTAATTTTTTTTGGCCTTACATTAAAAACAAACAAAAATCTCAATCATCTGTTACAATCAAAAGCAATAATCAGGAGCTTAAAGACTCGGAAATACCTGAGAATTTTGCATTGTATTTCCAACCTGTTTATAATCCAACACCTGCTGCATACGCAATCGATTACAATAATGAAGTTTGTACTCAGAATTTACTTAATTTAAACTTAGTTACACGCGAAGAGTATTTAGTCATTAAAAAACTCAAACCAAAACGGTCTGCTGAGATAGATGGCATTCCTGCTTATATAATTAAGGCATGTGCAACATATCTTGAAACTCCACTACTTTACATATTCAATCTCTCCTTTAAAACTCAAGTTTTTTCGAACCAATGGAAAGAAGTAATAATTAACCCAATATTTAAATCAGGTGACAGATCTTTGGTTGAGAACTACTTATAGACCTATTTCAATATTATCTGCAGTTGCCAAAGTATCCGAACAAATTGTATACAATAGCAATTAGTATTGCAACGATACCGTTCGAAAACAGGTTGATGGAGTTTATACCGACTGTAAAAAAGCATTCGACTCAGTTGACCACGATATATTATTACAAAAGCTATATAATTACGGACTGCCGCCGGATGATATACAATTTTTTATATCGTATCTGCAAAACAGGTATTTTTGTGTTAAGACACGATGGTAACACCTCAGGTAAATTTAAAGCAAACTTGGGAGTCCCCCAAGGTTCGAAACTTGGTCCAATACTATTTCTAATATTTATTAATGACTTACCTGAACTAATTACACACGCCACCTGTTTGCTATTTGCAGACGATATGAAATTTTACTATGAGGTTGAAAATATATCTGATCATTTAACGGTGCAAGAGAATCATCAAATGTTATGTAATGTCTTTAACACTAAAATATAGTAAATTATCATACAATTATGTGAAATCCTCAACAAAGTAGTTAATGTTAAAGACCTGTGTGTTTATTATGATTCCAAACTCAAATTCGATCGACACATTGAATCTATCAAAAATCAAGCTTGCGTAATGTAGGTTTTATTACCAGACAATCTTATCATTTCAAAAGTATTAACTCATTGAAAATTTTGTAGAATGTATTCGTCAGATCTAAAATAGAGTATGCATCTGTTGTATGGTATACTATTAATATCGGACCTAAACAAATATTGGAGAAGGTTCAAAATAGATTTCTGAGATATTTGTATTACAAAAAACATAATGCTTTTCCGAATTATTTAACAGTAAAAACGATTAGGTTCCGCGAAGAATTTGAAGTATCTAGCTTGGAAGCATGCAGAAACTACAATCTTCTAATATTTTGATTTAAAATTTAAAAAAAAATTTTAAACGATTCCAAACTTGTGGCTTTATTAAAATTAGAAATTCCCAGTAGATTTACAAGGAACTCTGCTTTGCTTTATATACATTGGTCAACATTAACGCGTAGATCTCCCATTGATTGCTTTATGAAACTTGCTAATGAAGTATCCGTATTATTTGATATTGACTTTGCGCAAACACACCACTCCCTGGCCATGCAACTGGATGCTTAAAAGATGGTTTTAAGTTATAGCTATGCAGACTACACCCCAATCGCCTGAAAAAGTTTGTAGGTTGGCATGTGTGCCATCTGCAGTTAAAGATCTTACAGTTTACTCCAATTTCATGTAACTTGCTTATAGCTACTCTTACCAGCTGACACTGAATTTGTCCAGATGATTTATTTGTAAAAAAATAAGCAATGCGGCATTTAAATGTTTCCTTATAATATGAAACAATTTGAAAAACCAACGCTTCAGTCGCAATTGTTTCAGGATCTACATTAACAATTCCTGCATAATCAACATATCCTCCATGTTTAATCGATCTGCTTATCCCACAGGATTTGTTTTCTATAAAACATTGCATCTATAATTAGTGCACAGTCTTTAAGAAATGGTTTATTTTCAACTTCCTCCTTTAGAAAATCAAAAACTTGTTGCAAAAAACCTGCATAACTGGACATCCATTTCCGAATTGTGCGTGCATTCGATAAATGGAATTTCTCTCTTAGAAATATAAATGCTTTTGGCGAATAAAAATATAAAGTCAAGGCAAACTGTTTTATTTCTGTACCGTACTACTTAGGGCTACTTAGCGCTACTTGCTTCTTCGGTTTCCTGCTAGAATTTATAAATTATAACACACATTGACCATTATTAAACCTTATAAACGAACCTGTTTATCTTGAACATTTTTGTTAATACTTTCGGATGGCAACTGATACACACGACGATTTTCTGAATTTTCAAAAGATGCTGTAAAAAATTAATCACTGAAGGTACACCATCTGACGAACAGCTGCTTCTGGCCTTATCAAATAATCACTCTCATTGAAATGTCAACTACAAATTCGACTACTTGAAGTTGGAGTCCAATTCTCTCTTCTAATAGCATGAATCCACTGTTTTAAATTGTCAGGCCTTTTAAACGGGAAACTGTAAATGTAATTTAATATTAGCTAGCTCACATAACCTTACTTAATCACCCAAACACATTTTTAAGCTATCGAGTAGGACAAACCACTTACGAATGAAACTGAATGTCACTTCTTTTTTCTTCCAAGGTGTTGCACCCATAAGCAACGCAGTATTTCACAATTTTTTACAAAATAAATAACCAAAGCACACGACCAATTTCAAAGCATTAACTGCATCGGAGAGCGACGGACGACCTCGGAAAATCGATTTGTAAAGGTGAGTTTAAACGACTCGTTTGGACACATTCAGCAAGGAAATAATGAACCCTGCTAATCTTTCAGTTCTTTCAGACCAGGAAAGTAAAAACACAACCAATAGGCATAACAAGTAATTGTTTTCTGTGATAATATCGCTATTAAAAGTAATGGGACGTTTGTTTACAAAACCCCGAAATTAGAAACGTACGATTGCAACCATGGTACTTTTGCTCGTTTAACAGGGCATGTATTGTTGTGATTTATTTAATAGGTATGATGATGGTGCTGCTAACCATTCAAGGTTTTCTTTTCCTCTGGCGATGTAGGACCTTGTATTTAGCTAACTATGGAACCGTTATCCATGGGGTTGGTGGCGGGGTGTCAAACTAGTGTACCAGGTGCATTTTACTGGCCGATGTGTAAGTATCGGCTTGCTAGGAAGAGGGTTTTAGGAGGAGTTGAAGGAAAATGCTCTGTACTCGGAAGTCACCGACGGTCGGCTAGACTGGCGGGTGGCGAGACTGCTAGAGTTCAGAACTGCCCCCCCCCCTCCCCAAGTGTTTAAAGCTGGTAAATATGGAGTGCTGGAGTCAACTGTCTTTCACAGACTGCCTCCAAAGTGTCCCCCTACAGCGACAGAAAGGCACCCATGAGAGGCGCAAATGGAAGTTTACATAACCGTTCTGGTGGCGGAGCTGTTACAGCTATTTAATCAGAAAGCCATGGATGGAAGGATCAAACGCGGTGCCGCCGTTACGAGGTGTCGGACCAGGAGCCGTCCTGGAATAATATCCAAAGCGAGGGAGAGATTTTAAGCTGCAGCTAAATGTGTCTGCCCAATAATCTGTACTAGTATCCAAAACGAGTGGGACAGTCGACTGAAGAGCTGAGCCAGTAGCGATCCAGGTTCACGTTCTGAGACGCGTCACGATTGCCGTTTCGGGTGTCAGGCAGTCTTATCGATAGCTAGTATCCGAGACAAGCTATACCGAGCAGACCGCACAGAGTGTTCCCGGAAAAACTACTCTGTCTTACAACTGCTGGGGATTACGTATTTTGTTGGCGTATTGCTGCGCGACCGCGAGTGCGGATCCCGCAAGAAGAAATGTTGAAACTGCAGAAATGCATGGCAGCAATTGCGTGTGGTAGAGAGTCCGTTCTCTACAGTCATTCGTCTGATTGAGACGAGTACGCTTTATGAAAGGAATCTCCGCATGGAAGGCGAAAATGCACAAGGGTGGGCTAGAAGAGCACAAGTGGGTGTTTACACAGCCCAGTTTACTCAAAACTGTACCCTTGCCTTCTCTTGGTTGAGCTGTTCCAGTTTGTTGAGCAGAAAAAAAACAGATTCAAGGGATGAACGCGGATCAGCCGTTTGAGATGTTGGGCCGGGAGTAATCCTGCCTTAGTATCCGAGGCGTCTGAGAGATCAACGCCGTCATTTGGGATGTCGATCACAAGTAACCGGATGTACTATCCTAGACGAGTCGGCCAGTCGGTGGAGGGGTAGGGCCAGGAGCGAACCTGGTCCACGATCCGATACGCGTCACGACCGTCGTCAGAAGTGTTGGTCTGGTTATACTGTGTTAGTACCCGAAACGAGCTTTCCTGGAGCAGACCGCACAAAATCACCGCTTAGAATTTCCGGAGACCATCCTGTCCTACACTTGCATGCGTCTGCTCATTACTGTGCAGCATTAGATAAGGATGTTAAAAGGAGGTATGCACTGTATAGCAGAAATGTTGAGGCGAGGTGTAGAAATGTGTGGTAGAGGTTTTACTCCCGAACGGTTACTCGTCAACGTTTACTAATGTACTACGGGTAGTTAGCGTAAGCCGCGGGTGCCTCGGTACATGGCATTTCTATCCCCGGCTGAGTGAGTGAGGATGGATTCGTAGTGGCAATAGTTGCCGTATGCTGGTCAGCAGTCTCTGCTTCGGCCGGGGGTTTTGGCGTATAAACACGCATTATAAAAGTTTTTGTGGGTGATCTGGACAATCACCAAGACGGCAGAATACGCCTCTGGAACTCTACCCGGTTTAAAAGAGTACAGCAATTGCTAGACGATGCTGGGCTCTTTGTTTCCAGTGGCGTCCTGGACGTGCGAGAGGACTTTGCTGTAGCGGGCAAGGGGGCAATAATATGCTTTATTGATCGGTGCATCCTAGTCTTAAAAAGCAGAACAATGTATGTCTTTCACGGACTATGCATTTCGGTTTCATACCCTGTTGGCCGTCCATTAGCTAGGCTATCTTTTCATGAGGCTCTGGTGGAACTGAACAGCTCGTTTTAGATTTCTCCTATAGTGAAGCCGTACAAGTGACATTACACTTGTAGCATTCAGAGAGCAGGATAACGTTGAATAGTCATTGGAGCTCAACGTTATACTCCTTTTGCATTAGGCTTGGAAGATGATCCCCACAGCCAACTCAAATACAGTTGAAATCAAATTCGTTTATTCATAATTAATAGCGGGTTTATATACTACTCAACAAATTTAAACCTGTATTAGATTAAGTTGGGGTTAGCACAGCTGTTCCAGCTTGACAGCAGTGCTGAATTTGCATTCTTTACTATGTAGGGTGAAATGCAATACTGAAATATTTAATTTATAAACGTGATTTACTGCACTCACACGGTACCGCAAACAAAACAATTTACACAAATAATTAAAAATCTGCTCATCGTGAGAATGGCCAGATAGTATGGCAAAAGGATTTTTGTTCAGATCAAGCTGCATAAAAAATTAAATTTAAAATATGTAACGGTTTATTGGACTAGCTCACTGATAAGGTTGCTCCAACTAGGCACCCTTTTTGTAAAAACCGTTCATTGAGTTTCCAGGTCAGTAGGGACGTACGAGAGTGGCCCGAACAGTTATTTCTTGGCGGTTCTGGAAGCCAAAATGCTGATGTTATCGCGATGGCGGCATTTTCTAGGAAGGCGCTGGAAAAATGCTCGATTAACGATCTGGGCTAAATTTATCTGCTATAAAAATAATTTTAGTGCTGCGAAGTAGTTAAAAATTGCATAAAATGTTTTTATCAAAGTTTGCCGTTGCTTCATAGTGCACTGAAGTAATTAATTGAAAACACTGAACCTACTTCTGCTTAAATATAAATTTAATAAACGAAAGCAGCAACGTAAGTTCAAAGTAAATAGGTTTTCCGATATATCCAATCACCGAAGTTATGAACCCTCTTTCATTTTCCAAGCGCTGCATCAACTTCCAATCGAAAATCTATTAAGCTAAATAGAAAAGTTTACTGTCTCAGTTTTAATTCGTTCAACGGGGCGGATGCGTATTGCAAGATCCAAGATCCCCTCTTCGTGTACGCTTATTTTTAACAAAAGCAACGCTTTACGCAACATTAAAGCGATTTCGTATACAGCCCTTGTAGTTCAGGGAAAACAGGTAAAGCGTGCGATGATTGATATGCCTCTCTAAGAAATATTCCGCGACGATGGCAGGTAATTACCATGTAAATCTACATGACAATGGCGCCATGAGTAAATTTCATTAAAACTGGAAATGGTTACTAAGTTACTTTGTAAAATATTACAATAATTATTAAAAGATGGGGTAATTAATAGAAGAAACAGAGAGGGCACTCGCAACGGCTTTACGGCCAAGCGACGGAGTTAGTCAAAAATATAGAGCTAGGCAGCCCAACTGGCACTACAGAAACTGAAAGTTTCTTTAAAGTAACAAAATATTGCTAATTAATCAATAATACCGGATTAGATGTATTTCTCTAATTAGCTTCTCTGTTATCGTTTATCCTAATAAAATGTCCCTTTCACTGCCGTTGACTGGTTCTTGATTATCTTCGCCCTCATAGATTTCCCATACGACGTAATTTCTTACTTTATATTGTGGAGTGAAACCTCAGAACTGGCACTGTAGGGTTTTTCCAAACAGCTACATTCCCGGAACGATAATGCTCATAAAGCTTTTTTTATAACTTTTGATTAACTACTGATCGACTCCCCACCTAAAATGCTAGCGCGATAACTTGTTCTTCGGGAGAAATTGACGACCCCTTCTCTTCTATGCATAAAAAGCAGTGGCGGCGTAAATTCACAAACTGGACTAACAAGATGCTAAATGAAATTTTACCAAGAAGAGTAGACAATAACAAATCACACCGCTCGGTGAATTGCAAACGCACTACAGCTCCGTTACACCTGAAATTTGATGTTCTGCATTATGTAATTCTATTTAATCACATTAAACACCGATTCTGTGGATTTAGAGGTCGGCCTCCAAAATGTTGTGCTTTAAAATAGTCTTGAGTTCCAGACCTCAATTTTATCATATTTCTTTTCACATTATCCCTCATTTGGATGAATATTATTCTTTCTATTATAAATATACGATCTACATTACTAGCGTTCTAGAGATGTTCCACACTCCTGCATCGATCTTTTATAAAAACAACAAATTGAACATAAGGAAGCCTTAGTGGCATCGCTTTTCTTCTACAGCAGCTAAAGCTGGTTAGTTTGTGGTTATCAATGTTGAAAATATAAATATGTAAAATGTATTCCAAAAGCTATAGACAATTGTTCTTTAGTTGGGTAATAAAAAACATAAATAAAAGAAACAATGCGTAAAAGTTGCTTTATCGTAATCGATACAAAATTGTTTAGTATGTCAACAACAATCTACTAAAAAAATCTTTTTACATCGATGAAGTTTTGCGGATATATTACTGTGGATAGAGACCAACATAAGCACATTGCGTATGATTTTATATTAAAAATGACTTAGGCTTATTTCGTATGGAACCGGCAAAAGTAAGCATAAATATTTTTTAAGTGCTATAATTATCAATATCATTAAAATACACAGAAAATCGCATGGCAACTTTTAATACTCTGGCTATTAAAGCTATTATTATGGACTTAAAACTTTCCAATCTTGCATTTGTTTCTTCGAGAACCTCATCTTATGGTTTTTGTGTACTTCCGAGTAGTATAGCCAATTTAATTTGTACTTAAAACAACCTAAATTAAGGTAGGCTGTAAACACCTTTACAGATCATGTGTTCAATTATGATTTCAAACATAATTTACCAATAGAACCTAAAAAGTGGAAATAGGTGAGCTAATGTGACTCGAAACAGTCATTCAGATACACCTTATTTATTAGAAAATATGTATAATTGTACATAGTTAAAATAAGTTAATTATAAAATGTTAGTTCTGGTACAATTTTAACACTAATACCTTATAAAAAATTGTATTGACATGCCACGCCGTTCTTCAAAAGTCTACGTATTAAGATTCCTCGGCCATGTTAGATCGGAATGAGATAAAATTGTGTTTGCATGAAGTATTTAATTGATATTTAACGTTTCATAGCTTACTTCAGGATTTATATCTCTTTTTATATACCTACTGTATTTGATTAAGTATATGATGCATCACCCGCAAATCGACAGTCATGAAATTGTATTTTATAAAATAGTTGTAAGATACGAAAATAAAACTTATAAGCCAAATTTAATGTTTCTGTGATCCATAAATGGTTTGAGTGCAATAATTCTAAAATAAAAATGTTCCAAATGTCAAAGTGTTTGGGTCATTATAAGTTATAAGCTTGGAATTAGGAAATAAACTGTATTCAATATTATTTATATTTTAAATTGATTTAATCTTAAGTGGGTGTTAAATATACGGTGGGGTAAGTGCAACATTTTAGGATTTATATCGAGTAAAGTATCAACACGTAGGGTCTCGGTAAGTCAGTGGAGTTCGCTTCTGCAACCGAGGTTACAGTGAAAACACGGAGCGCCCGGGACGAAGCGGCTGAGAGTTCGACTTCCGGCAAGGGCGGTTTAGGTTTAAGTGACGCCCTCGCCCCCTGAAGTAATGCATAAGCGGTTTCGGTGAGCAATGGTCGTTTTAAGAATAAAACACGTTTCCTTATTTGGAACGGGATTAATTTGTTTATTTAGTAAAGTATCATTAATTAAGTTATTTGTAAATATTGGTTTTTAATTTAATTTCAACTTTGTGAGTTGGTTAAAAAATAGCCAGGCAATTTTTGTTCGGCGAATTTAAATCTACTGTTATCTATTTCTATCAGCAAAACACTCTCCTATATAAACTTTTGGTTTCTAAAGCTCAAGACAATTGTCATCTTTCTCTTTTTATGTAAGCTGCACAAATGTCTTTCCCCTAAAGAGAAAAAAAATGTTTAAACTTGATTTAAACACACATAAATTTTATTTTCTAAAATTTACGAAATCCAGTTGCATGTTTTTTAAATGCAATTCCCATTTATTAGCAAGAAAAATTTAATGTTGCAATCACCAATTACTAAATTTAATATGTTTAAATTAGATTAAAAACTATATATTTCAGTTCAAATTTACGAAACATTATTCGTAATTTAAAAGCCAGTGTTATTACGCAATCATACGAGTTAAAGACCAGGAAAATGCAATTCTGCATTCCATGCACAATACCGACCTACAGTAGTTAGTTCAACGGGCGACCTTCGCTCTAGCAGGAAATAAAAACTGCACAAATTGCTTATCTGCTGTTTTGTAATTTAAACACTCTGGCCTAGTAAACTGTATATATGAACTTTGATATTGTTACTGCGTTAAGCATTTTTAGTTTTGTATAAATACTAGTCTATTTTCATAATAAAAATCAATCTGCATTTAATGTTTGATTCATTCACTACGTCGCCACTCCTATACCAAGCCATAATATTGTCGAGATGTGAGGCTGCATCTCAGGAGTGAATTACTGTCGTCCCTTTAAGTGCCATTGACTAAGCTGGCTTAAAGCGTAGATGCAGTCTCATCTACGCACTTAAAATTAGGGATAGAATCAGCGCAAAGTAACGGAGTCCTGAAGCAGCCTCTCAGGCAACTCTGTTCATGGTCCTTCGAGCCGGATCTGTCTCCAACTAACGAAAAAAAACACATCCCGAGAAGAAGACAACATCTGCCAACCACCCAGTTCCCAGAAAATGGCCAACAACATGGAGGAATTCAACAACTTAGCTATCGCCCAAGAAGAGCTCGCGCAGAAGATAAAGCAAATATTATCCAACAGCAAAAAGGACCCTGCCAGCCGAAAAAATGAAGCCTACATCGCCAGTCGCAACAAAACGCTGGACGAACTTTGGAACACTGCAACTAAAAATCACGCAGAAATGGGGCAGCTAAGTATTCCAACTCATAATTATTTTAAAACAGGGTATTACGACCAAATTAAAGCCATATACGGCGAAGCAAAAAGTTACTTGCAGAGCTGTTCAAAAACAACGGAAATTTCCAACGCCTCCGTAAGCAGAACGCAAGAGGAAATGGTGGCCAACCCCGAGCAAAAGGTTCGTATCCGAAAACTGCAGATTCGGATCCAGAATTTTAAGCAAGCGATGGACGACGCCGAACTAACACAAGAATTAGGGAGGCCCGCCATCACGACAAGGGAATTAAGAGAAAAATGGGATCGTGTGGTCGAGATGGACGAAGAAGTTATGTCAAACGACATGGCTTCAGAACAAATGCACTTCAGTCCTGAATATACTACGTTGGAAGACAGGTATAGAAATTTAATTATTTTATTGCAAGCGCCGACAAGGAACGAGCAAGCAGCAGCCATCTCGCTTCCTCAAGTCAAAATTCCCATATACGAGGGAAATTATGAGGAATGGGCCACTTTCAAGGACCTGTTCACTAAATTAGTAGATGACAACCAGAATATGGACGATGTCACCAAGATGCAATATTTAAAGACGCATCTTAAGGGAGAGCCAAGCCGACTGATCCATCATCTAGCTGTTACCCAAGCAAACTACAACACCGCCTGGAATCTGCTGCAACAAAGGTATCAAAATAATCGCCTTATTTTAACTAAATTGCTAGATACCATATTCGATCTGCCGGTCCTCTCCAAAGAGTCAGCCCAAGGGTTAAAAAGATTGCACGACTGCATCAAGGAATGTGTGGAGGCAATCAAAAATTTAGGCATCTCCACGGACAGTTGGGGTCCGTGGATTAACAGAGCTATCGCTCGAAAATGGGATCCTGAAACCAACAAATTATATTAACAGTCGCTTCAATGTCCAAATGAAGTCCAGGATCACCAAAATTTAATGGCCTTCCTGCAAGTGCGGTTCCAATCTCTAGAATCCATAGATGGAGCTCGAAAGCCCACGCAGGAAAGACCACAGAAGAATTACGCTTCCGCATCCCTAAATTGCAAGCTGTGCCATGGAGATCATTACATCGACAACTGTAGCCAATTCCAGAGGCTATCTACCCATGAAAAACTAGAAGCAGTAAAAACCAATCGATTGTGCTATCGATGCTTGCGGCACGATTCAAATATACCATGTCGTGCCTATTTTAATTGTAGGATCTGTCGCTTCCCGCATCATACACTGCTTCATAAGGCGCAGCCACCATCAAGGCCGCTCCCTGCCCAAAAGATGAGAACGTCAGCTCATACAGCAGCTATGAAGACTTCCAACGCTCCAGAAAAGAAGCCGAAGTCGGACATCATCACCGCCAATTTAGGCGCACAGGAGAGCCAAGTTCTACTTGCCACAGCAATGGTTCAAGTAAAGGCAGCATCCGGGATGACTCATCTACTACGAGTATTAATAGATCCCGGGTCTCAGGGGTCGTTTATCACGGAAGCATCAGCCGAATTATTGGGGTTACCCAGGACCAAAGTTCGAGCTGAAATCACAGGAATTGGGAACAGCGAGCCAAAAATTGCCAAATGGAAAATCCCAGGTTTGATCACACCTAGATTTTCAAGTGACTTTTCCCTACCTGTAAATTTACTAATACTTACCAAACTTACCAAAGCCATGCCTTCATCCCCTATCCCAAACATAAATATCAATTCCTGGAGCAATATTTTCATCGCCGATCCAACCTTCAACCAACCTGGCCCCATAGACATAATTCTAGGCGCCGAAGAATATTCAAAAATAATTCTAGAAGGAATCACTAAAACAAAGGATGGCATCTTAGGACAAAATACCGAGCTGGGCTGGATCTTATCTGGAACCATTGGAAGACAACATAACGAAATCATTAAAGTCAACATCATGGTTGCCAAAATCGAAGAAGATGAGCAGTTACAAAAATTCTGGAACATAGAAGAAGTCCCCACTCAACGAAAAATTTCTCCAGACGACCAGGTATGTGAAAATAAATTCACAGACACAGTGCAGCGAGACCAGGATGGAAGATACATAGTCAAGATTCCATTTAAGCAAACTCCAGTGAGCATGGGAAAATCCAAACCCTCGGCATTGGCAAGATTACTACATCTGGAAAAGAAGCTGAGACAAGACCAAGATCTAGAAATCCAATACAAGAAATTCATGCAAGAATATCTGGATCTAGGACATATGGAAAGAGTAGAAGAAAAACAAGAAAAAAATGGCAAGTATTATATCTCACACCACGGCGTAATTCGAGAAGCAAGTTCATCAACGAAGCTCCGTGTCGTCTTCGACGCTTCGAACAAGGCATCTTATGGAAAATCCTTAAACGAAGTCATGTATGCTGGACCGAAACTTCAGCAAGAACTGGTCGACATTCTACTCCGATGGAGAACTCACAAGGTCGTCTTCTCTGCGGACATTGAGAAAATGTACCGACAAATCAAGATGGACAGCCAAGACCAGGAGTATCAACGAATCTTATGGAGATTCGATCAATCACAGCCAATCAGGGAATACAGGTTATGCACCGTCACTTATGGAGCCGCATCAGCTCCCTATCTGGCCATCCGAACCTTGCACCAATTAGCAGAGGACGAAAAATCTTCCTTTCCATTAGCAGCGGAAGTTGTGAAGAGAGATTTCTATGTGGACGATGTACTCTCCGGAGCCGACAATTTAGAAGAAGCAATCAAGCAGCAAGGTCAGTTAATTTCCTTATTAAAACGTGGAGGTTTTACCCTACATAAATGGTGCAGTAATGATATGCCATCATACAAGAACTACCCGAAAAATTGAAGGAGCAAACCTACCTCGAAATAAGTGAGGACGGCGTAAAGAAGTCATTGGGCGTTCACTGGTCTCCATATGAAGACGTGTTTTGCTTCAAGGTGGATGTGAAGCAAAAGGGATCCACAAAACGCAGCATATTATCCGAAGTCGCTAAAATTTTCGACCCTTTGGGTTGGTTAGCACCCATCATCATCACTGCTAAACTGCTCATCCAAGAGCTATGGCTCGAAAATGTCAAGTGGGACGACCCAGTCTCAGAAAGTATCCAAGGCAAATGGGAAACATTTAAATCTCAACTCAAATCAGTAGAAGAAATTACTTTACCAAGGTGGCTTTTTACCAAAAAGGAAGCTCAAATGGAACTGCATGGATTCTGTGACGCCTCCGAAAGAGCTATTGGAGCCGTGGTCTACACCAGAGTCATCACGTCATCAGGCCAATCCAAGGTATCATTATTAATAGCCAAATCCAAGGTGGCACCAGCTCGAGCAAAGGCAACCCTACCCAGACTAGAACTCTGCGCAGCAGTACTACTTTCTAATCTATTACAACGGGTAATCACGGCACTGGACATTCCTAAGGTATCTATCTTCGCCTGGACCGATTCCATGGTCACACTAGGATGGATAAAGGGAGATCCAGTAAGATGGAAGACATTCGTCGCAAATCGCGTAGCCGAAATCAACCACCTGATTCCGGCTCAACATTGGAACCACGTCAAGTCAGAAGAAAATCCTGCAGACGTCATCTCCAGAGGTACTAGTCCAGGAAAATTAAAGGAACATACACTATGGTGGGAGGGACCAAGCTGGTTAATTAACAAAGAGTTATGGCCGTGTCAACCAGACACCGCCACAACCAATGAAGAAGCAAAAGGTTACACTGTGCATCAAGCTACAGTTCATCAAGACGAGAACGAGATTATTCATCGCTTCTCGTCTCTGACAAGAATGGTACGAGTCGTGTCATACTGCCGAAGATTCATCAACAAGTGTAGGCGTCTTCCCATTCAACCAGGATGTCTATCAGTTAAAGAAATGGAAGACACCATCCTCACACTCATCAAGGTCGTCCAAGGAAGTGATCCTATTTTGAAGGCAACAGGATCTCAAATCCAAAAGAGAAAATGTGTGGACTCCAACAACAAACTCGCAAATCTCAATCCATTCATCGATCAACATGGAATCATACATGTTGGAGGAAGGCTAGAAAATTCCAACTTATCCTACCACGAAAAACACCCAATTATCCTTCCTTATTCCAATCATATTTCCAAATTAATAATCCATGAGGCACATTTACGCACCTTACACGGTGGCACTCAACTCACACTGTCCTATGTCCGAAGAAAATATTGGATCATCAACGCAAAGAAAGCCGTCAGTTCCAGCATCAAGAAATGCTTTCGATGCATCCGATTCAAGGCAGAGGCAGCCCAGCAATTAATGGGGAATCTTCCACCAACAAGAGTTAATTCAACCCCGCCATTCTTCCATTCCGGAGTGGACTATGCCGGTCCAATACAAATCCGAACATCTAAAGGAAGAGGGCATTCTTCATCCAAGGGATACATTGCTGTTTTTGTCTGTCTGTCAACCAAAGCAATACACTTAGAAGCCGTCAGCGACATGACAACTAACAGCTTCCTAGCAGTCTTCAGGAGGTTCATCGCCCGAAGAGGACGCTGTGCACATCTTTATAGCGACAACGGAACGAATTTCGTTGGAGCAAGAAAGGTCTTGGACAAGGAAATCCGTCAAGCAATGGAAGGCCCAGTTATCCAAGAAAATTTATCCACCATTGGTACTCAATGGCACTTCATCCCCCCAGTAGCCCCAGACTTCGGAGGAATATGGGAAGCAGGAGTAAAATCAATGAAGCATCATCTGAAGAGAACCATTGGCAACGCTACTCTAACGTTTGAAGAATTAACAACTTTGCTTTGCCAAATAGAAGCCTGCTTAAACTCACGTCCTCTGTGCCCACAAGGCAACAATATTGAAGATACCACTGCATTGGCACCAGGCCATTTCCTGATAGGAAGAGAGATAATCTCACCACCGGACCCAATCAGCACACCAATATCAACAAATTTGTCAAATCGCTGGAGATTGATCCAAAAAATCAAGCAAGATTTTTGGAAATCATGGAGCTCAGACTACCTTCATGGATTACAGCAAAGAAACAAATGGAAGAAACCGGTGGAGAATATCAAAGTTGGTGACCTAGTGCTAATCAAAGAAGAAAACATTAATCCTAGTAAATGGCCCTTAGCGAGAGTTACCGACATTCATCCTGCAACCGATGGATCAGTGCGAGTAGTAACCATCCAAAAATCAGGAGGACATCAATTAAAACGTTCCATAGGCAGTATCATTCCATTACCAACTAACGAAGAATCGCAGGAACCAGAGCTTGAAGAGAAAATTTCGGCCAACAGCACCCACACACAATCATTCCCAGTACCAAAGAAAACTATCCGGTCCAAATGGAAAATGCTTCTACTCATATTTACTCTCCTTACCACAAATACACTGAGTAAGGCAGAATTCAACATACAAAAACCAGACAGCGGGTACTATGTAGAGCATATTGGACACGGGAAGATTGAACGAGGAACATTCAGGATCGAAATTCAGTTCGAGAGAGGGAAGATCGAAGAAGACTTCGAAACAGTTACCGACATGGTGGACAAATTGGACGACCTCTGCAACTCTGCGAAAGAACTGTCCGAAGACACGTTATGCAAGACATTGGTGCATCATCTTCTGGAACAAAAAAGGCATATGAAATGGATTAAAACTGACATGGAAGATATCATAGCAAGACGAGAGAAACGAGGAGTGCTTGGGACTGTCCTTACGTCAATTTTCGGAGTAAATGACGAAGTCTATCAAGATATTGATAGACTCGACAAAAATCAACAGGAATTAATAAAAATGGACAGTCAACAATCCAAATTCTTGCTGTCAGCACTTTCAAGATTTAATGAGACCGAAAAACGAATCGATCAGAAACTGGAACATTTCCAAGAGAAGCTGAACCAAGGAATCAGGGCGATCAACAACATGGACAAGTGGTATAAGGCAACCGACTCCAACCGATTAAATATCCACATCATCAGTGTCTATCAAGTCGCCACAAATGTTATTAGTGAACTGTGCAATTACCACACAAACATTTTGAACGTTCATTTCCAACAAGGTAATTTTTACGAGTTAATAACACCTGCCCAAATCAAGCAAATCCTCGCAAATGCAACCAGTAAACTCTCGCCAAATTTAGAAATTTTACCGACTCCAATCCTGAAGGTCGACATCGAACATGATGACATATACATCAACGTCCAAGGATACTTCATCATAGTCGAAAAAACCGAATATACCTTAATCAAGGTGACACCAATTCCTCTCCAAATTAACAATGGGTCCTACTGAGTGATCGACGTACCAAAAGGGATCTTCGCTGTGGATTACAACTTACAAATGTACTTTCAAGAGACAGATGAGGAATTCAAAGAAAATCTCCAAATTACTCCAAACACGTATATCTGCAGTCAAACAGTCGTGAAAGGAATTGAAAATAACCCAAATTGCATCATTGAGGATATATATCATCGAACAGAAATTAGTCAGTGCAGCCTACGAAGACATCAGATCCAGTCCATTATTTGGAAACAACTATACATGGAAAACACCTGGATGTTCGTAGTCAACAAGCCAACCCGAATAGCTATCACTTGTAGTGGCAATAGGGAAGAAGTCACTGTCAACACTACAGGTGTGATTCAGATCTCGTCAGACTGCATCATACAAACTACAAAGAATACGTTAACCCCCAGGCATAGCAAGAAATTCAAGATCCTCGCAGGATATTCCAAGGCCGTCAGCATCAACTTTACCAACACAATAACACCCAACTCCTTTTCAGAAATTGCAGAGGAGCCAGTTCTAAAACAGTCAGACCACTTCGAGGATCTACAAACTTCACAGTTGGAATTCCAGCAGCACCTAAAAGACATAACTTGGAAAACCATCCGCCACCACTCCTATCTATCCAGCGGGATCACAGGCAGCCTATTAGGAGGGGCTATTCTAATAGGAGCTTTCTACTACATTCGGAAAAGGATCAACCGAAGGAAGCATCAATCCAAACAACGCCAGTCAGCTGTAGAAGAATATCCTTTAAAAACCCTTAATGTGGAAGAAACAATATAGTTTTCCTTTTCTTTTTCTTCGGCCTAAAATTGGCAATATGTTTAAACTTGATTTAAACACACATAAATTTTATTTTCTAAAATTTACGAAATCCAGTTGCATGTTTTTTAAATGCAATTCCCATTTATTAGCAAGAAAAATTTAATATTGCAATCACCAATTACTAAATTTAATATGTTTAAATTAGATTAAAAACTATATATTTCAGTTCAAATTTACGAAACATTATTCGTAATTTAAAAGCCAGTGTTATTACGCAATCATACGAGTTAAAGACCAGGAAAATGCAATTCTGCACTCCATGCACAATACCGACCTACAGTAGTAAGTTCAACGGGCGACCTTCGCTCTAGCAGGAAATAAAAACTGCACAAATTGCTTATCTGCTGTTTTGTAATTAACACTCTGGCCTAGTAAACTGTATATATGAACTTTGATATTGTTACTGCGTTAAGCATTTTTAGTTTTGTATAAATACTAGTCTATTTTCATAATAAAAATCAATCTGCATTTAATGTTTGATTCATTCACTACGTCGCCACTCCTATACCAAGCCATAATACTGTCGAGATGTGAGGCTGCATCTCAGGAGTGAATGACTGTCGTCCCTTTAAGTGCCATTGACTAAGCTGGCTTAAAGCGTAGATGCAGTCTCATCTACGCGCTTAAAATTAGGGATAGAATCAGCGCAAAGTAACGGAGTCCTGAAGCAGCCTCTCAGGCAACTCTGTTCAGTGGTTCTCTTTTAACAATTGATGGACTGAATGATGTGCAAAACCTATTTTACTTGTAAACTACAGTGTAGTGCCAGCATTTGCGTTTCAAAAACGAACTTAATAGAAAATTATTTTATCTAAGTACATAGAATCACAACGGTGCGTGGTGTTTTAAAAATCAATGCTTTTACGGTATAAACAGTAAACAAATCTTCTTCAGAAGATATTGAAAAGCACCCCGCGACTCTCAATAAAAATGAGTAAAACGTTCTGTTTCTGGATAAGGGTTGGCCATGATTTCGTTTTATCAAGTTACTTTCTTTATTATATGTATTTTTTCTATAGCACATGTTAAAGTGTGCTTTTATCAACTCAAAACAAAAGGTCAAGTTTTACTTTAACAGCAAGGGTAGATAAAGTAGCACTTTAACATCAAGGATAGATAAAGTAATTTAATTTTATAACTTTTGTTTAAATTAAATATGACAGCATCGCATTATCGTAGCAACCCAATCTAGCTACTGACATTTTGAAATGTCATGGACTGTCTTTATTTTCTTTTGAAATTGTTAAAGTTCTTGCTATAGAAAAAAATATTGTATTATACACGACGATAAAGTTATTTCTATCCACTCTTGAATCATTAACGTCTCGACTTCGTCTCGACGTTAAACGATTCACACGTGGATAAAATTTAACTTTATCGTCTTGTATAATAAATTACTATTGTTTAATTTAGGTTTTCCTATTATTAAAAACTACGTTTTACGGTGCTGCCAAATCTAAATTTAGCGATTTTAAGAAGATCTCGGTAGTTCATGTCAAGCTCGTGTCAATTTGAATTCAAGTTGAATCAACGCAGCAAGAAGATGACCAAAACGATATCAAAAGAAACCAAAGTGCACATTAAAAAATGGTTTGAAACCCTACGAAATATGCGGCCTGATTTAACCCATGATTGTCTGGTAAACAGCGTTTGCAATATTTTTGGGGTAAAGATAATTATATACATGTTTTGTATATTTACCTAATAACGCATTAATTTTTAGTTTGGGAGGTCGACAATAGAAACAGAAGCGTCTATTATACCTGTACACTACCACGGGAACGTCGGAGCAATCATATAGCAATGCCCAGTGAACAAGAAAATTGAAGAAGATCAAACCCCCTGAGTGGATGCAGCGAAAGTGCAGTCGAAACAAAGCACAGCATAGTGCGGTAGTTCATATTTTATTCTCTGTGCATGGTTGAAATTATAGCATTTTTCAGGTACTCTACCGAACAGTAGCTTTACTTCATGTTTCTCCTTCAGCTCGTTTAGGCGCTTATTGTAAAGAAGGGATTAACCGAGGTACCTACTATAACATGAAAATAAAAGACGTGTTGCCAATATCGTCGAAAAATACGCTAAAACACAGAGGAAGACAATTAAAATTCTAACAATTTTCTGCCACTTGTAAAAAACATGTTGTGATTACTTTAATAAAAAATTAGATTTATAAAATCTCTTGCGTTAAGATACAGAGGAAGCGCAAACGATAAATGATAGAAAACATAACCTTAAGATAAAATTATCGAACGTCAAATATTAAAGTAACAATTCAACTCCTTAAACACTAATCACACTGCCAAAACTGTCTAAATTCCATGGCCAATCCTCATCCAGAAAGATCGCGAATGCAATATATGTACTCAAATAGTTAGTTTAGTAATTATACGTAAAATAGTTACTGATTTTCTTATATCTATCATTAGGTGAGCATATTACAGTAAACATTTTTTTTTGTTAAATTGTACAATAATATTAATATAATATGATCAGATATTATTTTCATCTAGTATGGCTATGGAATATTTCCTAATTTATGAATGCAACTATCAGTCACTTAAAAATCAAATGTCAAGTTTGACATTGATGTATAAACTTAGTTGCATTCATAAATTAGGAACTATTCCATAGCCATACAAGATGAAAATAATTTCTGATCATACTTTATTATGATAACCAAGACATCAACAGAAAACACATCTAAATTAGTGCTTTACGCTACTAGTGTTATAAAACCGCAATAACCAAATTACACAGAGGTTTTCTAGCACGGCTCAAAATACCTTCCAACAAATTTATTAGAAAAATTAAGAACACCCAGACTGTGACACTGGGCACATCTACTGGAAGGTTAAATTACCTTATTATTGTATCAGCTTGTAAACTCTTCTCGCGATTTAACAAAAAAGTATTGTACGCAGCTCCTACTGAAAGTGTGTTTACTGAAACAGTACTTCCAGGATTTTCCCGCGGCTTATCCTGGAAATTGCCTACTCGTCCTGTAAAGTCTCACTTTCAGTAAACTCTTGTAAGCCGGGTTATTTATTGTTAATACTACATGAGATTAGTGCCTTCGAATAGACTCTAATGTACGTAAGTACGTTATTACAACGTTGTTTGTATGGAGCTAGGTTGATTTTACTAAAAAGGTATTGGTTGCTATTGACGACGGGTCGTAAACAACTCACTTACGTCCCTAGGGAAGGTGACTAGCCTAGCAGCGTATCAGTTGACACTCTAATGTAATTTATTCGAATTTTTTACTTTATCGGGCGTAGGAAAAATTTAATATGCAACTCGGAAAGGAAATATCTTTGGCTAGTCTCGTCCTCGATTGGTAAATGCTGTTTACTTCCTTTGATATAAATAACTATTTAGCACGATCGCATTTTTTTATATACTTACTAGCATTGTTAACAGATCGGGTAAGTTGAACTTACGACTCCAGACTGGTTTCCATATAAATTATAAAAGTAACTACTAAATTTAGAGAATATCCTTGCTCTTTGATCGTGAGAAAAATAATATGCGATACACAATCCTTAACTGCGTATAACAGATCTCGAAAATTGAAAAAGCTCTATCCTTTTGGTCTCTGCTTGTAACTTTTATCGACCTGGCGTAACGCACTTACCGATCTTGTATCGTAATATACTATAATATGTGTAACTAAAGAGCCGTGATAGTAGCTAACCGGATACAAACTACATCAGACTGACCGTTTTCAACCCCTTCCTAACATAATTACTTTCTGAAATCGCACACCCACAGCAGCATTCTGTTATATTCAGTTTGTAACAGGCATATTCGAAGAAGACATTATCTGTCCAACTCTGCAAAAGGTGAAACACATAAGAAAATTCTGATCGGGAAGATTTGGATGTTCATCCTGATAAATATTTAAAAATATGTATTTTTACTTAGGTAGATTTCAATTAATTTAATTAGTTTGACAGATTTGCAGCTTTTATTAAAATAATACATGTATCACTGATATCATAATTACATAACATCTTTACTTAATAGTTATTTGTACACCTAGGCTACGAAATAACTCTTTGGCGTACCGAAGAATGTTTGACGGTATAGACCAGGGATGAGCAATCTTTTTTTACAACGGGCCAGCTACAAGTTTAAAAATGTTGTGCGGGCCGCATGTAAGAAACTTATGATAATACAAACACTGAATGATGAACTCAAATGATCTCTTTATTAACAAAATAAACCTAATATAAAAATTACAGAAATAAAACACTCATTAATAAAAATAATACCATTAAAAAGCGACGAAAGATATATGTGGGAAAAGATTATTTAATGCGAAATAGGGTACAATGAGGCTGTAAAGATTTTGAGAGGTCAAAATGTAAAAATCTTTGAAGGCCGCACAAGAAAGTGTGGTCTAAACGAATACAGATAATCAAAAACATATCATTACATTTTTGTGCAACCGTGCTGTAAAATATACGGCTGCGAAATTCGTTTTCGCGGATGGTACTAATAACAACGGCCTGGAAAGATTTACGACTGCGAAAACAAATTTCGCAGCCGTAATTACTTGGTAAAATTAACTTTTCGGCATGTTTGCCCAAAAATACGACCAGTTTTATAATTACTATGATGTATTCTATAATTCTATTATAGAATACGTTTCATTCAATCGTTTGTTTTCTATAACTTTACGAAAATATTTTATGTACAAGGTCAATGTTAATAATACACAAACTATACATAACAAAATAACAATAAATAGATCAAAGATATTAAAATTAGAATCAGTAATTTCTACAGTAAAAGTTTTAGATTTGTTATCAAATAGCTGATATAATTGGTTTAAAGGTACATACTTAGTCAATGTCTTATCTTCACCTTCTAAAGAAAGATTTACTGTTTTAGAACGGTTATAATACTGCAATAATTGGATAACTGCGTTTGTGTTTTCTTTGATACTGGTTACAATATTAGACAAATATGTTTTAAAATCTGTTATATCATTACTGATATTTTTAAAAACTGCAGAGTGCATCTTACGGTCCAGTACAACATTAACAAAATCAGATTCATTGATCTCTTCGCCAGTTTCAGATTCAGAACACAATATACCATCAACATTTTCTTCAGTGTATCGTGAAGTAGCATTAAATAAATAGTCTTTTCCTTTTGTTCTAAACGTTTTGAGCATATTTGTTAGAAATTTACACGACCATATATTGTCATTGATACTAATAAAATGCAGACTTGGTACATGTAAAAACAGAGATGTATAATTTATGAATGATAAACTATTATTATCTAAATCCAGCAGTTGAAATTTTTTCAGTGGATACAACACCACTTCGTTCACAGCAAAAAATCTATTATGAGAGAGGTTTAAGTTAATTAGTTCTTTCAAATTGGAAAAACTGCCAGTTTTAAATTGTGTTAAGAAATTGATATCGAAGTTTAATGTTTCTAATTTTGGAATATTTCTAAAGCAGCCCACTGGAACTTCCTTAATCGTATTATTACTTAATGATAACTGTTTCAGGTTGTCTAAACCGATGAAAGAGTCAGTAGCAAGCGTTGATATTTTATTGCTGCTTAAGTCGAGGCTTTTTAAATTACTTAAATCGCTGAATATGTTGGCAAGAATATTTTCTAAACAGTTGTAGTTCAGTTTCAAATTCTGAAGGCTAGAAAGGTCAAAAAATGTTTCTTCCTGCAAGCTCTTCAACTTGTTGGCACTTAAATCTAATGAAATTAACTCACTTAATCCTTTGAATGCGTGAATCTCAATAAATTCCAATTTATTTGAAGACAAATTTAAAAATTGAAGTTTATGTAAATTCGAAAAAATATTTGCTTCTATTCGTTTACTGTTATTATTACTCAGGTCAATCATTTGTAAAGAATATAATAAGTTAAGACTTTCATTTCCAATCGACGTTAGTTTATTGAAAGCCATGTTAAGACCTTTTAATTCTTTTAATTTTTCAAAATTACTTGCATGCAATTGAGTCAAATTATTGTTACTTACTGATAATTGACTTAACTCACTTATATTATCTATAAAATCAAGGTCACTTAATTCATTGTTGTCGAGGTTAATAAATTCTAACTCCGAAAAGTCGATGAAAGTATCGTTCGCTATAGACTGAATACAATTATTCTTTAAATTTAGTTCGTATAGCTGGCATTTAGCTTGTTGATTAAATGATGCACGTGTAATAAATGGATTATACGAATCTTCTATATCCAAAATGTCATAGTAGTCCCAACAAGCCTCATTATCATAATAAGTAGTTAATTCCAGGCTTATATTTTTACAAATAAGCTTTCTTCCGTCATAACAGGTTTTATATTTACATATGTAGCCTATATCAATCCAACCAGAACATTGCGAAGACGATCCGAATTGTATGTGTACCACTGTTGCAATGCACCACAGAGCAAGTGATGGTAGCGACAGTTTCATGATATTCTGAAACATATATTTAATTATTTATATAATAATAATAATAATAATACATACTTTATTGGTGAAAAAAGAAAACAAAATAAAAGTATATAATTCCTTACAAAGATTTGCTCATCGTAATGGTACCTGCAACTTAACCTATTTAAACAAAAACCAAAATCCTTCACCAACGGACGAAGTTCAGATCGTTCGGAGACGAGCTGTTCTACCACTTAACCCAGAGTATAACTAAAATTTATTATTTCATATTGAGTTGCTCGAGATTATGCTTAATTGAGAATTTTCTTAAAACTAAATTGAAATCCTAAATTATTTTATTGATTAAACCAAAAATAAAAAAAAACGGAATCCGCATGTATGTGAATGTACACATTAAATGTGTTAACCACTATTCATTAAAATTGTCCTATATCTATTCTTAAAACAGAGTAAACTTATTCCGATCAGATGTTCAGGAAAAGAGTTCTACATTTTGTAAATATTAAATGTAAAACATCTTTCATATAAACAGGGCCCCCGCAAGGGTTATCGTCGCCCGCGTGCTGGAAATATTTTGGCGCCCTTTGAATATACAAGGTGTTATGGAAATTAGTGCAAATATTTTAACCCGTAATAGAATTCGGTAAACTGGACAACTTTTCCATTTATCACTATTTCGGAAACGCCCTCAACACTGAGTTAAAATTCAAAACAGTTTTACTCTAAAAATGCATACCCACCTATGGAATACTGTTTTAATTTAAACGAACAGAACACAAAAAAAAATTCTTTGATATGCAAACCAACAAAAACTGCATAGTTACTGATAAAACCTTAGTTCACATATGGTCAGCAACGTACCTTACCAATTGAGGTAGGCAAGTTATTGACCGCATGTTTTTTGTGCAAGAACTTTGCAGTTTTAATATATCTTGTGTCATTCACCTTTAACGTAGATTTGCTTACCAAGCGGCTCGTCAAATTTGGGGGAGATAGATGATTGAAAAAATATGCGATTAAATGAAAAACGATAAATAGAAAAGTTGTTCAATTTGGTGAGCTCGATCACTGGTTAAAATATTTGCACTCATTTCCACAACACCCTGTATGTAGTACTTATATAAATAATATTTTGAAGTATAAAAACTTTAAACTGTTACATATGTTTTTTTTAAATTTCCTGGTTTGCTGTAGTTGTAGTGGTTTAAACATTTTAGCCAAATGCGAAAACACATTTTATTTTAATTTTGTAATGACACAACACAGATTTTAAAAACTAAAATTTTATTCTTCTTTAAATTTTTTGCAAAGGAAAAAACAAACCAAACAATAAACAAATAAAACATGCAATCATCCAAAAATTAAATAGGTTTTTTTCTGGAGTTGGCTGCTGCAAATTCTTTTATAATATTGCCAAAATGAATTTTATGGAGGATCTCTTGCTCTATAGCTAAGATTTCCAAACCAGATCATCTTTCTTGTAACATGGTAGACCTCAAATACTTTTTTTAAATTTTTTATTTTGAGAAGGATATCTCACCAGAAGCTACAGACACAGGTAAAGTAAGCAGGATTCTTAATGTAATGGTAATATTTGGTAGAGATGAAGTTAGATTGTTTTCAAATATATATTGTGGAAGTCGAGGGGATTTGACGCTTCAGGTAAGTAATGAAAACAACCTTAGGGTTTTTATCTCGTTCAAAAATCATTTTCTTCTACGTCAGCCTCCTTCTTTTGTTGTAGAGCACGACAGCTTTTTAAAATATCCTCGTCATTTAATTTAAAAATATCACTAAAAAACCAAAAACGTCATAATCAGATATCATTTCAAATCTACTATTTAAAGAACTTAGTGTTTGATCAACTATTTTTAAAAAAGAAATGTATTTTAAACGCGGTTTTTGGATCTTGAGGTGTCTCATCCCTCTATTCATAATCAAACAATTTTGGTTTATACTTTCGTTTAACAGTATTTAACGGAAGAAAACCTTGCTCTATCTCAAGAGCGGCTGCTAGTTTTCCAGCTTGAGCAAGTTATTCCTCGAAACATTATCATCTCTATAATATTTATTCAGGGTATTGTATATTGCACACAAAATTAACTAACCTATCGATTTTATTATATTTAAAAATTAAAGCTAAAGGACTAGCTATTTGATTTCAAAAATATAATGTTTTCTGTCACAATAGGTCATTATATCAACGAACATAAACTTCAATAAGATTATTGATTATATTATGAATTGAGTTAAAAAAAAAAAGATTTCTTTAGTGCCTTAGTACTTTTTTCATTGGAATCGTTTGAAATTGTTGAAAAAATAAAAATTCAAATTGTATACAAATCTCCGGTTTGGCGCCCCTTTTGACTGGCGCCCGCGTGCGGTGCACGCGTTGCACGCGCGGTTGCGGGGGCCCTGCATATAAAGCTGATTTATGGATGGGTGGAGATATTTACCCTTTAGATCTAATATTAATGGAATGCACATCTGTTCGGAATTTTATATTATTGTACAGATATGGTGGAGAAAAATTTGTGATAATCTTGTAGCATAGCGTAGCAAAATAAAATTTTTGTCGTTGTGTCATATTAAGCCATTTCAGCGTCTTTAACCTGTGATGTACGTGATCTCTTCTGCGAAAACCAAAAATAAATATTACGCAAAAGTTTTGCACTTTTTGGATTAAATATTATGTATTCAACTATTAAATACTCAATTTACATTATTACTGATAGATGACAAGATGAAGAAATATTTTAAATTAGCATATTGTATTTAACTTTGTTCTATCAAGTAGCTGTTACAAATTTTATTAGTTCATTTTCAGATTAAGAAATATAAAAGAAATAAGTGAAGATAATTATATACTATAAGAAAGAATAAAAAACTGGAGAAACTGTATGTGGTACAACATTTTTTCTTGTATGTGTATTTCATCTGAATTAAAAATCTATTCTACAAAGGTCTCCAATAAAACAATTTACTGTAAATAACTTAGGTGACTCTTCGAGTTCGTTTAGTTGATAAGTTTCTTTAGTCTTAATTTTGAAAACTTTTAATATTGCGTACCGGTACCTACCTTACAAAAAATAATATTTTTAGAACATTATCTACTGTATGGAAATTCTGTGATTACACAGCGTGATTTACATCAAGTGGCAAAAAATGAGAATTTGTGTTTAGAAATTATTATTAAGCAAAACATATGAAACAGTGAAACAGGGGCAGCCGTAATAACCAAGGATGTAAGCTTCAAATACCACTTACCCAAACACACCAGCTCGTACACGGCAGAGGAATACAGCCTACTAAAAGCTCTGCAATACATTAATGAATCAACCAGTCAAACCAAAAAATTTCTCGTTTGCACAGATTCATTAAGTGCCCTCCAAGCTGTCGCCGATATCTATACAAGAAGTCCAACCATCCAGGAAATTCAAAAAAATATCCATACAGTCGCCACTGCCAATGTGAAGAACGAAATTATATTAATGTGGACACCATCACATACAGGTATTAGAGGAAATGAGAAAGCTGATGCAACCGCCAAGGACGCTTCCACATCAACCGAAATTATCAAACAGCCAATCTCAACATCAGACTGCAAAAGTATAGTAAAGAAGAAGATTAAGGAAGAGTGGGACCAACAATGGAACACAACAACCAACAACAAATTAAGAACCATCAAAGAAAATACAGCAGAATGGAAATTACCTAGCAACCGGAAGGAACAAGTGGCTTTAACCAGATTAAGAATAGGACACACATTACTGACGCACAAATATTTATTACAAAAAACAAACGTAGAAATATGTGATGCTTGTAATAAAGGTATAACAGTAGAGCACATCATCCTAGAATGTACAAAATATGTAACACAAAGGCGACATTGTAATATTCCAGTCACACTGAAAGAAGCCCTCGCTAATAATACGCACTCAATCACAAACATATTACAGTTTATTAAAATATGTAATATCGCACGTCTTATATAACAATTTCAACTTGTAATGTAAGAAATATGTAATATTATTGTTCCAGGGTGTTAATGACCTCTGCAGTCGAAACACCATTAATAAACAAGATTAAAAAAAAAAACAGTTTTTTTATCGGCCGTTGTATAGGAAATATCGAGGCAAGAAATTTTCTGAACTGAATATTTTCTTGCAGAGTTGTATGGTAGATTTTCACCACCCCACCAGTATGACGATTACCATTCTACATTGTCGCAGCCTTTGAAATTCATGGTAAAATATACAACGAAATGTCTTTTTAGGAATCTTCTTTGATATTCACAACTTTCTAAACCATTACCGCTGCAAAAGCCGTAATCAAAAAGAATGTCTGGATATTCTTTATTATGGACCTGAATTTTTGGCAAAAGATTATTTTTTACACTAAGAATTAAGAGCAACACGCAAAGTATGTGACAATTGTCAAAAACTACTAGTTTTTTGTTTTCAAGAAATTTCCATGGCACACTATTTCATATATGGAAAATTTCAATGATAAATTTCTGTATAAAAATTTCTATAACAAAGGCGGATAGGAAAAAAGCATTTTCATATGTTTTGTATACTATTTAATTCTGAACACGAATTTTCATTCCTCACCACCTGCTTATATCATATATTTCAACAATTAGGGTGCGATGAAAGCTAACTATTTAAAAAAAATACAAACTAAACAATTGAAACCAAACTAAACTTTTTTACTTACAGTTACTTTAACAGCTACAAAGCGCACTGATGTTCCTCACACAGCTCTATTCCTTTACAGCACCAAATGTCTGTATAAATTACTTCCCATATCAACATGACATTTTATCATTTAGCTCTGACTAAGCAAACGGTCAGCAGATACGCTTATCATTTCAACAAACAGCAGAGGGCATAAAAGCCGAGACATGCATAGACTACTACAAGACTGTTTTGGGGATCTTGTATGAGTACCACACTGACAAATAAAGTTGTATTGTTAGATATTTTTATAAAAGTTGAAATTGATGTATGTATTTTTCAGTTTCAAAGATTTCCGCTTGAATGCAATGTGATAATATAGCAACTTTGTTGTACAGATATAATTTTTGTGTTTTATGAAGCAGGATATTGTAGAAGATATAGATAAACCTCAGTCACATGTAAAATTTTCGCCCACGCGGACTCAGCTTATATTTTCATTGTCTAATAGTAAAACAACTACTATTAGTTATTTCCGTAGCGATATTGTTATTATTAACTTTACTTTACTTAAATTAATGCTAAAATAGTACGATATAGTGATTTTATAATAGGTAATTTTTAAAAGATCAAATGTTACATACAGGAGACAGATCCATGAGCATAACAAACTTAATTAAGACAGTTATTGAAAATTATAAAATATCCATAGCACTTAATTTGTCGGTAGGTTGTTAGTAAGCACGAATCCTTGAAATTTATTTGTTTTTGTTGAAATATTTTGAAAAAGTGGGTTAAAAATTATTCCCACATTCAATTCCCGTTATAAGGAGCTTTTGTGTGTCATTTATAAAACGGGCAAATCCGGCAATTTTTCAGAATATCTTGATGACGAGAAGGCTAATGATGATTTTCTTTTATCAATTGGTAAAAGTACATGAGGTAGATACAATAGTATATTACGCTACAAGTTGAGAAAAGTGATGTTTTTCTGAACAAGTATGGCGTGTTTGAGTATGAGCGTTAGCGAGTACTTAAACGGCTATACGAGTTCAGAAAAACCAATTTTCTAACGTGTTGAGTATACTATTTTATCGCATTTCATAAGAAATGTAAAATATTAAATTTGTATATACAAGTGACACTAACTGCAAAAACATAACCAAGATGAGCATAACTCATTCCTATGTACTAAAGCACAATAAGCAGCTCCAGTTGATTTTATGCGTTTGGCAGTACTGAAGTGTGATGTTGGTAACACTGAAGTCCATATCGAATTCGAGGTTAGCAGGTTAGGTTTTGCGTCAATTTGTGTCAAAACTGACGCAAAACCTAACCTGCTAACCTCGAATTTGACATAGCCTTATAGTGTCACCAACAACACACTTCAGTATTGCCAAACGTAAAACGAATCGCCGTTGCTAGGTAGAAAAGTGTTGCTAATGATTAAAGTACCACATTTCTTATCGATTTTGAATGAAGAAATGTAGTACACTTCCAAATGAAATGCGATAAAACTTATTTTACTTATACATCACGGTGCAGTGTCAGCATTCACTTTTTAAACGTACTTACTATTTTTTTCTAATTACATCGAACTGCTTTAAAAATCAGGCTTTTCAAAGTAAAAATAGTAAACAAATCTGTTTTAGACAATTTTGAAAAGGACCCCGTGACCTCCAATAAAAAAACTTCAACGTATGGGCTAGAAGTCATTTTTCCGTAATAGTCAAGTTCTCTGAGAGATATGATGTATGATATGTACTTAAATCGTAAGTTAGTTATTATATCTAAAATAGCTACTGATTTTTGTATCTATCAAAATCTACAAATGTTTTCGAGGAATATTTTAAAAAGGACGATCGATGTGGTTTATCTGAGCAATCACATATTGCTTCTAAACTAGTATATTTTCTCCAAGCGTATGTACAGTTAGAACTACGTCATCAATTGCCTATTCTTGATGAAACGCGGATTTTTGCTATTGGTGGTAACGGAAAATCTCGGCAAGTAATAGTACAAAGATTGTGAAACACTTATATGGACCACGGAAGAAATTTGTTGTCTTTCATGCTGAAACTTTCGAAGATAATAATAAACATTTTCTTAAATTTCAACTACTCTCCACACCCAAAGCCAATAAAAAGCAGGATACGTAATAATTCATAAATTATGTGCAAAATATGCCCACCAAGTAATAAGGTTGCCATATCACCGCCAATTAATGCTATTGAACTGGTATGGTGTCAGTGTAAAAGGTATGTAAATGAAAATATGTTTAGGTTTTAAGCATATTTTATTGTAGTTTATGCACTATAGTATGTACATGCTTGAGGGTTGTAATATGAAGATAATTTTATAGGATCAATGGATATCAATCAATCATTATAAACATTAAAAACATCGACATTGTGTTTAGTGATTTAGGAGAAGACTGATTGAATACTGATTGGGTACATAATTATTTTGAATTTGAAACAAATCCTCTGAAGCACAACAATCTTTTCCTTAAACAGTGATTAACAAACCACTTATCCAGTAAAATATACTCAAAACTACACACTACAGTCAACAGATCATGTGTAATGCATTGAACAAATGTCCAATTTACTTAAAACAGCAAATGACCTCACGAGCTCGCGACGTCAGCTAATTAAGTCCTGTATGACCGCCGACCTGAACTACGAGTACAGATATTAGGTACATGTTGATTGCAATGATCAATTATAGTTGAGCATTTTTCAATAGACAAGTTAATCAGTGCCTTCGCTAGTGTGTGTTGGCCTGCGTGTGAGTGACTTACCATCATCATCATTAATCGTTCCCTTATTTCTAAGAATCATGATTTTCCTCAATTCTATTAACAAGCCCTCTCTACTTGTTTCAATCTTCTGCAGTTGTTATTGAGTCTCGGAAGAAGGCAACAGTGAGACGTTGTACTTGATCAGTTCAACGTGTTGGCGAAAGCTCTCTACCTCTGAATGCTGCAACATTCTCGGATACTATGAGATTTTCAAGGATTTCACTAGGACGTCTTGCGATATGTCCAAAAAAACTATAGCAAGCGCCGCTGCAAACAGATGGAACACTTGATTGCAGATGTTAGTTATAAACTTGATTCGATGTTCGCTCGGTTGTTGTAAATACTCACTAAATACTCCATCATATACTGGAGACTTGCGTTTCTTTAAGGACTTAACAGCCTCCTCCATCTCTGATATTATTAGTTCAGGTTCAAAGTCATTTTCCGTGATACTGATTGGAAACGTGTTGTAAGTCACTTCTGTCTTTCTATAGAGCTGGCCATAATAGCTCTTCCACACCTCTAAGATTTTCTGAATGTCATTGGTAATTATGCCTTGTGTATCCTCAATGCTTCAGCTCTTAGGTTTGAAGTCTCTAGCAAGTGTATGCACTTTTTGAAAGAGATTTCTATTTCTTCACAGATACTATTAGTGTATAGTTGTTTGTCGGCACTGCAGCGACGTTTGATATTTACTATCAATATTGCACAAATAAACACGTAAATAACCGTTACAGGTGGTTGTAAAATAAATGCATTGTCACCGCATGGCGATTTTCTAGCGTTTCAAAACCGTTGCCGGTGAATAAAAATTGGTAATACTAGTCTAATTGCAATTGTATACCATATTTGAGTAAGCGTTTGTAGATAGATATTTTGACCATTAGCCGAATAAATTTTGTGTTCAGAGGTAACTACACAAATGTGAATAAGGGGCATGTGTTTATTTATTTTATTTATTTAACCAGTAATCCATACAGAATTTTGTAATCCAATTTACAATGTACTGGGAATACAAGAATAACTAAAGTAAATGTATCTATTAACTTGTGAAACTATGTCTTTGGTAAGGCTGTAGAATAAAATATGTTATTTGTCAAATGGATTTTATTTATAGTTAACAGAATTTTTGGGAAATGTGCAGAAATATGTTGTACTGCAAACAGAATATTATTGTTTTAGTCTAGCCAGTGGAACTTTTAATCCGATTTCTTCTAATAATTCTGGAGAGTTGACAGCGTTATGTTATAATTTATATATAAAGGTTACAGAAGCTATGTCTCGTCGTACTACTTTAGGGCAGGCTTTATTCCAACGAAACACACACAAGGTATGCGAGTTAGATTTCTTATAGGTAATATTATATAGACTATAACGGAGCTGATATTGAAATTTCTTATAGAGGAAGCGATGCGTAGCGGTAATGTGTAAAATAAAACTGATTGTTCGTTTGTTCTTTAAACCAAAGTATCCAGACAAACCAAGAGGGTTATTTAGTTATTTAGTTCATTTTCTCTACAATAAATACTTCAAAATTATTGTGGTAAAATAAATACCAGTCGATTGAGAAAAGTATATAATGGTAGAAAACTAAGCACGTTAACCAATAAATAAACCAAATTTGGAGTTTTATATATCATACCTAGATTAGAAAGTGACTTATTAAAATTTGAGGTTGATATTGCACTACATGTACTAGAGTTTTGTATTTAAAATTAGGGTTTTTACTTTGAAATTTCGTTTTCCTTTACAAAAAAGCGAATGGAGTGCGACTAAGGGCTTAATTCACGACTGGTAATACATCACTGTCGCATAAGATAGAAATTTCATTTAATCATATATAATCCACTCACAATGCTTTCTCTTCCCAGTAGGCTGTTATATGTTTTTATTAGGTTGCATGAATGAATTGTGATAGAAATCAAACTGTGACGTGAAACTATGGCATTTTTTAGAACTGATTTCATCATATTTTGCAATTTTAATGGCAAAATTCCGAATATTTTACTGAAGGAGACAAACATTTATCTGCCAACAACGCAAGCCTTAGAAAATCATATCAAACAATTAAAACAATATAACCCAATGTTGTCATGTCTAGTTATTTCGCGCCTGCTGAGAAGAGGAAACATTGTGAATGGATTATACTATAGTGAATTTCATGTAGAGTGCAGTATGGCGATAATAAGGTAATGTTTCTCTTATGGGAGCTGGATTCACAGCGTTACCGGCTGTAGACTGAGCACGGCGGTACCGGCTTAAGCCAAAGGACCTGATTACCTTTAGGCATAGAAATATTATGCACTTATGTATGGTATGTATGTATGTATTATCTGTAACCTCGTTTACCTTGCGGTGTAGAGGCTGGTGCTTTATGCGCTGGAATCTGGCGGTACAATGCTGAACTTGCCCCAGATCGGGATACAGAGTTGGAGCGCCCCTTTGGTAGTTGCGTAGCAACTATTGCGTGAGGTGTGTGTCTTAGTGATGTGTTGACCTTGTTATTCTATCTCTTAGGTCTGTGGTTCTGAGTAGAGCACAGTTAATTTGGTACCCAACTGCCAACTGAACGGTCTCAGCGAGCCCGATTCCAATCGCCAAGGCTACGGAAAAATCCCGGCCCCCGTGGGATTCGCACCGAGGACTTGCTTAATGCAAGCCTGGCGCTTACCCAACTGCGCCACGCGGCTTTTATGCACTTACGACAAATTCCATCGATTCAACTAAAAGGAATCATATCTATTAAATAATGCACAACACTACATGCCGTGTTAAACCGGCAAAAGTACCAATGCGTTTAGGTACTGACGGTTTACCAGATTCGGATTTTTGTAAACAAACTTACTATTACTTTTAATAGGGATATGACCACAGAAAACAATTACTTATGCCTATTGGTTGTGTTTTTTAACTACGAACACAAGTACATTTGATTTAATAATAAAAAGTTTTTATTACTGATTTTCTGAATGAGCCCAAACAACAGCCTTAGAAATCGATTTTCCGAGTTTGTAGCACGATCCAAGTTCGGGTGGCTGCGTGCATCTCATACTAACGCGCGAAACAAATGCGGCATGCGCCGTGGGCTATAGCGAGTTTTTAAAGATAATGCAGGTCTGCCTAAAATGACACACTGAGCTTATTTTGAATTTGGCGTTTTAAACCGGCTTCCAACGGTTCAAGTCACAGTTTATGTTGGTAGCTCTGCTGTGCCATTCTAACACAAACAGTGTGTGTGCAGTGAGTGAATTTTATAATTGTAAGTATTTGATGTTATATTTTCGATTTGGTTAAACCAAAATCCTGGGAATATTTAAAAGCATATTTAGCTCCGATTATGGCTAATGCCAGTGTCATTATTGTTCATATTCTTTATGCAGGGTGTATTAAAAATGGCGCATAATCTTTGTTTTTTGTATGATTAACTTGATAAGAGGCGTCCACGAATGGGGCCCCCAATTAATCCACTGCGAATTCCGGTTCAATGGGATTGCCGGGAACTGCCACTTAATAACCCTTAACTTGGGTTCAGTTAGTTGTTGGAGTGAAACAAGACTTAACAAACACGAGTATATTGAGTAACAACGATTACAAACGTCACTGATGGACCGATGGTTTTTTTACAAAAGCTTCAACTGTTGTGACACGCTTGGATTGGCCACGCGAAAATAGCGAACTGCGCGTAACCGTAACACAAAACAACCTGGAAACGTCTTTACCAGGGAGTTAGACCGAAACGCAAACCAGCACAAAGCATGGCTGAACTTGATCACTCGAAATTCTGATTCTAACTAACACTGAATTTACAACGAGCCGAACTCGCAAATTCATCAAGGAGGGGAAAGCTCAAACACTATTGGCTGAGGCGATCCTGCGTAGCCAATCGGAGCGTCGCACGTAGGAATAAATACTTATTCTAAGAATCTTAATGCTAAGCTCTCTCAATGAGGCAATTGAACGAAATCCATAAACACATGATCCCAAATATGCTAAGTCGGCTTAAGTTCTATTAGAAAATGTATCCATCCGCTTAAATGCCATTAAGGGAAGCTTACAAATTCCTTTCCAATATTAACAGAGGCAAACAAATACGGCAAGATGCAAATTTGACTTTACCACGACCTTTTAATGAGATAGAACAGTTATGACTTGAATTACATGAATAATTATAATCAAAAAGGTTTTGATGCACGCATCTGTGTGAATCAAACATGCCGCCCCCGAAGTGCCGAATATGGCACGACGTGATTAAATCCCAAAATTAAACTGAAATCTGACACTACCAAATAATCAAATGCGTAACAAGAACTAATGACAGATGTTAATCCAAGAGCCTTACAGATAACTTACAACTAGCATGAATACAAGCAAAGAAACAACTAAACCTAGCAAAATGTTCAATTAACGAAAACTACCAACTAAGAGCAAAGTCAATGTTTATTGCCCTTGATCGCAATGATCGTCTTTGGGTAGGATGTACACTTTACGCACCGAGCGTTTCAGGAGATTCCCTCGGGAATCGCGCACCTGCACCACACGCACAACACCATCCGCTCCTGGATATGTGGCCGAGATGATTGCCAGTGGCCAACGGTAGCTTGGAGATGCCTCGTCGTGGACGAGTACCACGTCGCCCACCTGGGGGGCTAGAGACGTGCTGGAGGACTTCCACTTAGGCCGGCGCTGCAGGAGGTGGAGGTAGTCTCGGGACCAACGATCCCAAAACTGCTGGGACAGCCGCTGGACCAGCCCATAGCGGCTAAGACGATTTTCCGATATGTCCTGGAGTTGGGCTTCCGGAAACGAAGTCAGCTTCCGACCGATCAAGAAGTGGGCAGGAGTAAGGACTTCGGGGAATGAGGCGTCGGTAGGGAGAACACAGAGTGGGCGGGAATTTAGTATCGCCTCCACTTGAGTCAGCATGGTGTAATACTCAACGAAAGTTAACTTTGCATTGCAAGATATTCGCCTTAAATAATTATTCAATGACTTTACCCCCGCTTCCCAAATGCCGCCAAAGTGCGGAGAGCGTGCCGGAATAAAATTCCACTTAATGCTATGTTTCGACAATTCCTCCCTTATGCATTGCTCACTAGAGCCCGACAGGATATTTTTTAATTCCGATAGCTGATTTCTGGCACCGGTGAAACTGGAATAGCGCCTGAAAAGTTCAAATTCTGGGACGCGATGGTGAAGAGTGGCCACTACTGGGCGCGACTCTTGGGCTGCTAGCTCACCCGAATCAATTTTAACGGGCTGGGGTTTTAAGTCCGCCTGTGACAAAAACTCTGGCCCGTGCCACCACAAGCGTGAGTTGAGTAACTCCTGGGGTAACATTCCCCTGCTAATTATATCGGACGGGTTGCAATTTGTACGCACGTGAAACCATGCTTCCCTATTGCTTAGTTCGTGAATCTCGGACACCCGGTTCGCGACGAACGTCTTCCAATTACTCGCATCCTTATTTATCCAGTGCAGAGTTATGGTGGAGTCCGACCAATAGTACACGCGGTCAAATTTAAATGCGGAGGAATCGAGTATAGTTTTAATCAAACGAGCCAACAGTAAGGCTGCGCAAAGCTCCAGACGAGGCAAGGATATTGTTTTTAATGGAACGACCCTTGACTTAGCACAAAGCAAATTGGTGGTGACATTACCGCGCGCGTCAACGCAACGTATATACACGGCGCACCCATAGGCTACAGAACTCGCGTCCGCAAATCCGTGGAGATCTATCGAATTTATGTCATCGCAAATTACCCGTCTCGGAATTGCCAACGAGCCCAAAGCGCGTAATGAAGAATGGAGTTCGTCGTATCTGGAGCGCATCTCCATGGGCACCGTTTCGTCCCATGACAACTTCAACTGCCAAAGCCGTTGCACGAGAAGTTTCAAAGTTAGAACGCTTGGACCAAGTAGTCCCAAGGGATCGAATACTTGAGCCATACTAGAGAGTATAGCCCGCTTGGTAACTGATTTGCAACAGCTAGGGTTCACTCTGTAACTTAGCACGTCCCGCCGAGTATCCCAAAAATGCCGAGAGTTTTCTCCGTGGCGTCTTCCGTCAAAGAAATGGGCTCTACGCTGCCGCGATCTACACCAATGGCGCTAGCTACTTCACTGTCGTTGGTTGCCCACTTTCGCAATTCAAACCCGTACCCCGACAAAGCGCTACTAATTTCGAATTGCATTTTTATGGCTTCCGCCCTATTTTCAAAACCAGTCAGTAGGTCATCTACATAAAAATCCCGGCTAATTCTTAATGAGGCCTCTGGAAGCGACGCTTCGATTTCCTGGGCGATTTGTATCAAGCACCTAGTTGCTAGGTACGAGGCTGATTTAGTACCGTAGGTGACCGTTAATAATTTGAAGCATTTTACCGCTGAGGTTTTGTCGTCACGCCATAAAATTAATTGGTATTGCGTCTGCGAGGGGTCCACGAGGATTTTCCTATACATTTTGGCGCAATCTGCTTTCAGCACGTACTTGAATTGCCTAAAGCGACAAAGAATTGCAAACAGCGACTGCTGGACCACTGGGCCCTTATGTTGAAGGTCGTTAAGCGATACTTCGGAGGAGGACGCACAACTGCCGTCAAAAACAACGCGATGTTTGGTTGTTGAACTGTCCTCCTTTATGACTGGCAAATGTGGCAAATAAAACCGAGTATGAGGGAGACTCGCTTCGTCGTCCACCTTGCTCAAGTGACCAAGCGACTCGTATTCTTTGAGAAATGCGGAATACGCGGTTCTCAACTCGGGATTTTTTGACAATTTGTTTTCTAATGAATAGAAACGCTTTAACGCTATACCGCGCGAGTCTCCCAGCGATGGAGCATCTTTCCTGAAAGGTATGCTCACGATGAACCTACGCGGCTCCGACGACGCCCGTTTCGTAGTCGATTGAAAATGGTCTTCGCAAAATTTGTCATCAGCAGAGAGTCGGCCTGATGAACCGTAAGCCCCCTCGATTTCCCAAAATCTCTGAATGCCGTGCTCGATGCCGGCTACACTTAAATGAACTCTATTTGAAAGAATGAGCGCTCGATTTTCGACATTCATGTTTCCGCCTAAAACCCAACCAAAAAGAGTTTTTGTTAAGAATGGCTTCTCTGGGCCCAATTTCACCTGCCCCTGACAGAGCACTTGCCAAAAGACATTCGCGCCTAATAAAAGATCAATCTTTCCCGGTGTATTACAATCTGAATCGGCTAGCACAATGTTTGGTGGGATCTTCAAATCCCTCAACGAGAAAGCAAGGACCGGCAGAGGGTCCGTAATTTTGTCTAACACAACACAACTCAAAATGTCCTCGTATTTCCCGTTGCGGGAGCGGATTCGAACGTTTGCTCTGAATTCAGCGTTCAGAGCCCTGGCACCAACACCCGACAGTGAGGTGATATTACCTCGTTTCGCAATCTTCAAATTTTGACACAAGTCGGCGCTAACTAAGTTAAGTTGGGATCCGGGGTCCAAAAGAGCTTTTGCCCGGGAAAATGACCCGGAGGATCCTTCTACGAATACGCTAACAGTGGACAATAAAACTTGCGCTGGCGCCGCGATTGCAGGACGGCTACAAGCTGCTGAAACGGATGCGACGGGTGTCTCGCTCGGGGCGACGGCCCCGACCTCCCGCGTGTCGCTGTTGGTTTCTGGCGGTCCAGGACGCGGCGTATTTTCGTGCGCGTCACGCTTTGGACGCAAACACAGTAAAGTATGGTGCTTTTTTCTGCATACGCGACATCTCGACGATGTGCATTTTACCACGAAATGTCCGGGCTTGAGACAATTGTTGCATAGTTTCAAACGACGCGCCTCTTCGATACGAGCGTTAACCGACAATTTTGAAAAAGATTCGCAAGCGCTAATCGAATGATTACTATTTTTGCAAAAATCACAAGAGTGATTACCTTGCTCTCTGGCTACATGAGCGCGTGCATGACTTTTTTGCTCGGATCCCTGATTTCCCAAACTCGAACCTATTTTCGCAGCTTCCAGCGAACCTAATAAGTGACTTTTGCTTTCTAAAAAATCTAACAACTCTCGCAAAGTAGGAAATTGTCCGGTATGTTTGTATAATTCCCAGTCAGTCTGCATTGCTGAGCTGAGCTTCGAAACTATGATATGTATTAGTATGGTGTCGACTGTGGGTTCCCCGTACGCCTTTAAATTTTCCAAAATTCTAACTACACTATCAAGCAGCCTTTGAACAGACGAATGTGAATCCTTTTTTACGCTCTCTAAACTGAATAACGCATTTATGTTTGATTTTACTATCAGTTTCTTATTTTCAAAGCGCTTGACTAGGATGTCCCAAGCAATGGTATAGTTATCGTTGGTAACTTTTAACGACGAGATTGAACTAGCAGCTTCTCCCTTAAGTGAAGAAATCAAATAGTAAAATTTCTGAACGTTGGTCAAATTAACGTTGTTATGAATAAGCGACGTAAAGGAGTCATGAAATTGAACCCAATTCTCGAATTTCCCCGAAAAGGAAGGCAAATCTAAGGGTGGTAATCTTAATCCAGCGAGCTCTCCTGAAGGGCCACTTTGCAAAGAATTTTGACCTATATTCGGTTTTATACCCGGACTGATCTTATTTTTTGATAAGAATTCCTCGACTGTGCTACTAATCTCGTTAAAATGAGTCATAAAAGAGTCGAATTCATTGAAAAGTTCATCAAAGTGTTCAGCGTCGGCCTCCATTAGGCCCTCCATTGACTTCTTATACTCATCCAACAAATTTTGGAAACAACTAAATTCTTTTGACAAGTTGCCGACCTCGTGAGCCTTCACGGGGCTGGACGAAGAAATTCTATGAAATAGAGTTTCGAAACGATCTACTTGGGCTTTTATGAATTTGCAACGAGTGGTTAAAGCGTGAGTTTCCGACATGACCGCTGATGTCGAACGAGTTTCCACCATGACTGACACAAGCAAAAAACAACACTAAACGAAGGTGTAATGGAAAAGGACTTACTTTTGATTTGAGAACGTAGTAACTTCTTGACGAACAGAAAACCAACCCGCTGCCGATCGCTGCCGCTTGACGTGGGACCTGGACTCGGTGTAAGCTCTCGATGGTTGAATTTCCTGGTGTTGGCGAAGCTTCTTGACGCTCTCCGACGAAATGATGATGGAGCAATTGCATCCACCAGCTACTGGAAACTTGTACACTCGCGTTTTTTAGCTTCTTCCAAATCCGGCTCGAAGGACCAATGTTTTTTGTATGATTAACTTGATAAGAGGCGTCCACGAATGGGGCCCCCAATTAATCCACTGCGAATTCCGGTTCAATGGGATTGCCGGGAACTGCCACTTAATAACCCTAACTTGGGTTCAGTTAGTTGTTGGAGTGAAACAAGACTTAACAAACACGAGTATATTGATTAACAACGATTACAAACGTCACTGATGGACCGATGGTATTTTACAAAAGCTTCAACTGTTGTGACACGCTTGGATTGGCCACGCGAAAATAGCGAATTGCGCGTAACCGTAACACAAAACAACCTGGAAACGTCTTTTCCAGGGAGTTAGAACGACCGCAACCTAGCACAAAGCATAGCTGCTTGCTTCCTCGAAGTTCTGAATCTAACTAACTCTGAATTTACAACGAGCCGAACTCGCCAATTCAAGGAGGGGCAAGCTCAAACACTACTGGCTGAGGCGATCCTGCGTAGCCAATCGGAGCGTCGCACGTTATTTAGGAAAAATGCTTATTCTAAGAAACCTTAATGCTAAGCTCTCTCAATGAGGCAATTGAACGAAATCCATAAACCCATGATTCCCAAATATGCTAAGTCAGCTTAAGTTCTAGTAGAAAATGTATCCATCCGCTTAAAAGCCATTAAGGGAAGCTTACAAATTCCTTTCCAACATTAACAGAGGCAAACAAATACGGCAAGATGCAAACTTGACTTTACCACGACCTTTGAATGAGATAAAACAGTTATGACTTGAATTACGTGATTAATTATAATCAAAAAGGTTTTGATGCACGCATCTGTGTGAATCAAACAATCTTCACGTAGAGCGATTCTTCGATTAATTCTGAGTAGAAAATTTTGATACTAAAATATTGGATTGGTCTTTATAAGAACTCAAGAGTGGTACTTAAAAAACATTTTTTTCTCAGGTAAAGTCTCTGTGTTTTAAATACGTCAAAATGTCATGAAGGAAAGTTGTTCAAAATGTAAAATTACTAATTTGCTAAGAAGAACGGGATTGACATATTAAGCCTTACACCACAGGTGTTGCATTTTACGGACCCATGAAAACCTATTACGACCTGAAAGTTTCTTTGTGGCTTAAGGCAGATCCTGACAGAGTTTTGTCAAAATTCCAAATAACCAGATTATTTGCAGTAGCTTATTCCAAGTTTTTAATAAATAACGAAAATTATAACATTTCATCTGCTGTTAGTCGTGCTTCTTTAATGACTAGGGTTGGCTGGCGGGAGGAACACCTATGCCATTAAAAGAGAAAAATAACCAACAGGCCAGTTAAAATCGCCTAGACAAACAAGAAAGAATATTGTGTGATACACGCACTTAACTTTTATCTTTAAAGAACCCACTCAGTTTGGAACCAAAAGATCCACTTTATCAGCGGCGACTTTAATAGCCACAGTGATGTGTAGGAGTACGAGCATGACGATAGAAACGGAGAGCAGTCATTCAGTGGGCGGAATCTAATCAGTTGTTCCTAGTGCATGACAGTAAGCTTCTATTTTCGTTTAATAATGGAAGTTGGCGTAGGGATACAACCCTGATCTTTCTTTGTAAGCGATGACATTTCACAACATATAATATATCACTCTCTTACGGTGTTACTACAGTTAGTATCAAATTAAATATCCCTTTTTCTATCTATTAAAAAGAAGCAATATCAGGTATAGCTCGCTTATGTGCTCACCTTACTTCTTAATACAATAAATAGGATTTGACGTATCTCATAAATCAATTTGACATTTAGAATTATGTCATGTCATTATAGTTTTTTAAAGCCACGACTAGTCAGTTTTACAAGCAATGGGATTCCTGACTCCCAGCTGAATGGGTAAATTTTTAACTAACAACTTTCTCTTGTAGTTAAAGACTGAATTACTTTGAAAATATAATAATTATTTGACTTTGTGAATCAAATACACGTTTGAGGTACTTCACAAAATTAAATTCATACTTTCAGTTTGTTATTAGCACATCGAAGTTTGATCTGACATTATAAAAATAAATAGATATTGTCAAAAATAGTTTAATCAAATGTTAAACATTCAAACTTGATTTAAATGAAGATTCTAAAAAATAACCTAATCCCAAAATGTAACTTTCAAATTATAATGGTCGAAAAAAGTCGAGTACTCGAATCACTATTAAATTTATAAAATTAATTCTTCGAAATTAAATTCTAAATACAATTACAATTATATTAATGATTTGCCGCACCAAACTTGCTATATAACTTCTTAATGTTTTATAAGAAATGGGCACTAACCTTCTGATTGTCTATCTTGTACCTGAATGTGTTATCTCAGTTCCTAACTGGATAAATTCTAGTCAGCAAACACCTCCTTAGGTTGTTGCCGACCAAATTAAAGCTCGTTGTAGCTCTTTGAAACCTCTATTATGTGGCTAGACAGTTCAACAGCATACCACACAATCTTGAATTTTATATTTGAATAATATTTGTGACTTATAGTCAAATTTGATCGTAGAGAATACTATATTGCTACTACAAATCAAATCGTCAATTATTATTCCTCACAATTAATGGGAATTTAACCCTTAACGTGCCTAGTTATCGTAGATTATCAAGTCAAGTTATTTTTTACTACTTGATATAAACAACCCTCTGGTTGCCCTTTACAACACCACCAGTTAAAACATACAACTGTTACATCACATGATATACATTAGATATCTGGATATTATTTAAATTAAATGTATCAATCATACGCTACGCTGCATTACAAGCAGTGCACAAAAGCAGTAGGCAATCCAATTCCAAATACACAACACCGATCAATTATATGTCAAATAGTACCAGCAGTTCTTTCGCAAGGCGTGAAACTGCGCAGAAGGTTTAACTTCAACAAAACTGACTGGAAAAAATTTGCACATACTTTAGATACAATGGTTGCTGATATCAACCCCGCACCTGAATGATATCCACAGTTATGAATGCTACGCACATTTCATCGAGGCTATCAATTCCACATGGCTGCCGAACGAACTATCTACAAGGTCTTACACCTAAGTCTGCTGTCAACATGGAGGAATATATATCCCTGTTCGAGGTCAACCCGTTAGGGGAAAATACAATCCAAGCTGGCAGAGTTCTAGTGTCTACAATAGCTGAGGCAAAAAGAAACCGCTGGATAAATGCTGGGGAAGAACTTGACATGACTAAAAGCAGTCAAAAGACATGAGAACTATTTAAACAACTAAATAGTGATCCAAATAATTGCAACACACATACAAGGATTGGGACACGTGAAGAAAGTGAGAATAGTCGGTTCAGTAAAAGTTTCAGTAAAACAGAACTAGAAGAATCGATTGGTCGATGTAAGAATGGGAAAGCCGCAGGATTGGATGACATCAAAATGGAATAAATTAAGCATTTTGGAGAAACTACAAAGGAGTTGCTACTAAAACTAGTTAACTGTTATCTGACAATGCATCAAATTAAAAAAAACTGGAGGAAAACTCGTGTGATAGATATTTTAAAACCCGGAAAAGATATATCTCTTCCAAAAAGCTATCGGCCTATCTCACTTTTAAGTCACTTAAATAAAATCGTCGAAAGAATGCTGTTGAATAGAACTATCCAAACTATTGAACCATTATTCATTCCTCTGCAGGTAGGCTTTCGCCCAGGAAAAAGCTGTCAAGCACAGACCCTTAAGTAACAAACGACTTCCGGGATTGGACCGTGTCATGATTGAGATCGAAGAACTCAACGTTTCGCCCACTTTCGTAAGGGGCTTCATTAATAATATCCACGTTGAATTAAATCACATTCGGAAAGCTCTTAAGAATAACGGTTACCGTGCTAGGGATATACAGTCTTCCATCAATCACCATCTTCATCCACGGCCACCCAAACCTCCAAAACCCGATCCTCCTGCAGCAATAGTCTTTCTTCCCTATATCCACCAAGTCACCGATCGCATAGGAAAGTTTCTTCGAAAACAAAACATCAAAATAGTATTCAAACCCCTGAGCAAAATCTCACAGGTTCTTCCTTCATCTAAAGATAAATTAAACACTATGTCATCTAAAGGGGTTTATAGGGTCCCTTGCTCTTGTAATGCTGTATACATTGGTGAAACAGGTCGTTCAGTGAAAACTCGCATCTCTGAGCACCAGCGCTGTCTCAAGTCAGGTCTCGTTTCATCAGCCATCGCCGAACACCAACGCGATACTGGTCCTAAGATCCTTTTTGATAAAACTTCCATCATCTGCAAATCCCCATTCTTCTTTAGCAGAAAGATTCGCGAAGCCATTGAGATTTGCAAATACCCTAATAATCTCAATCGGGACAAAGGCTTTCTCCTTCCTTCTATGTGGAAAGTGCCAATTCCTAAGCCCCGCCCACCGCCACTGAACCGCGACGGCATTTGCTGAACCGCGACGGCGCTTGCCTATAAATTCTCGCCTTTCTTCTTCCGATAGTTAGTCGAGTTTCGCCTCTGACGTGGTTCACACGTTGAGTTACCGTGCTCTTCTATCCCTTCCCTTGCAAAGAGTTTCGCCTCTGGCGTGGTTAACACGTTGAGTTACCGTGCTCTCTTGCTTTTTCTTCCTGATGAAGGCCCTTACGAAAGTGGGCGAATCGTTGAGTTCTTCGATCTCAATCATGACACGGTCCAATCCCGGAAGTCGTTTGTTATTTAATGACAATGGCCGTAAAAGCCTCAAAAATCACAGATCCTTAACTTGACATAGTATATTGAGGATAGGTATGAAACCTCCATGATAACAGGTGCGGCTTGTATTGATTTTTCAGCTCCGTACGACACAGTTAATCACCAGATACTGATAAATTATATAATCTCACCAAGATTATGGCTTTGTTCAAATGGTTGCACCCTCCTTGGTAACCGTAGATTCTCTGCCGAGTTCCAGGAATAACAGAGTAGGTGGAAAACGCAAAAGAATGGCCTACCACGGGGAAGCTTCTCTTCTGTTTAATATTTACACCGATCATCAGTCACTTTTCCTGAAAACTAGAAGCTGTATCTATGCTGATAACTTGCCTCATGCAACTCAAGCTAAAGACTTTAAAACAATGGAAAATAGTCTCACTAATACACTTGAACATCTTGTAACATACTATAAAGCAAAGCAACTGCAGCCCACCCCTGAGAAAACGCAGGTATGGCCTTCCATATTAAAAACCGAGAAGCAAAAAGACGACTTCAAGTGACATAGAGGAGTGTTCAACTGGACCGAGCTCTGCATTTTATTGGTTAGCACGTCTACCTAACATTCGGGAGGTTGTGGGTTCGATTCCCTCGACCGTCTGCTTTGATTCAGGTTTTTAGGAGGTTTTTCTGAGCCAACAGGGTACTTTCTCTGAGGCAAATGTTGGGGCAGAATTTTTCCACCTTTCATGGCTTCTCTTCCATTCTCCACCCCTCTTTTCTCTCACCCATCCTATAATTCCCGTTTTTGGCTGAAGAGGGACGCAAGGTCCCTATAGCAGCGCTCCCCAGTTGAGGGAATTGAAATGACCCTGAACCTTTCCTTTGTTCAGCTGGAGCGCTGTTATGCTCCAAAATATCTGGGAGTTACATTTGATCGTTTTTTAACTTATAAAAGGAATTGTACGAAAACTGAACAAAAAGCTGCTGCTTGTAATAATCTCTTGCTAAAATTAACTGGCACAGACTG
>CALNHX010001549.1:0-218947 GCA_940337035.1 Agriotes lineatus
GGAAGAAAACTGTATATCAAAGATTAGAAAATATATATAGGTATTGTCTGAAACACCACATGAATATCACAGTTCGGCGACATGAATGCCAAAGTAGTCCAGGAAACATCTTGTATGACTATAGGAAAACATATCTTGCATGAAGTGAGCATTGAGAAGAGAGTCCGACTTATTAACTGTGCTGCGTCCCTTGGAATAGTTGGAAGGAAGCACTTGCTTCCTGCACAAAAACGTACACCAAGTAGCATGGACCGTTCCAGATAGAAACACAAAAAATGCGATAGACCATCGTCGAATAGACACGCATATATCTGATATAATCAATATTCGATCATATAGAAGGGCTAGCATTGAGTCCGTAAACTTTCTTGACGGAGCTAAAATACGTAGTTGCATCGAAAACATTAAGCAATAGAAGAGGGATGTATCTAAGCTAAACGAGATTCCAAACGGAGAAGATCTAGAGTGGTGTAGCTTGAACAAGCGTCCACGTTCGATCACCAAAGTTAAGCAACGCTGCCTCTGGTCAGAACTTGGATGGGAGTTCCACGGCTGCATCTCTCGGCGCCTCGTGGTACGGCTATCACGGAAAAAAGTTGGTCCCGGCGGTCATACAACATCATGACAGTCGTTAGTGGGGTTGGAAGTCCTCATAACTGCACAGCGACGCCTATAATTGGCCTAACGGCTGTTGGCTGAGTGCGAATTAAATAAATAAATAAGTTAAATAAAAGAAGAATATTCCCTTGGTAATCTTTAGAACAAATGTCACAATAGACTAGAACAAACCACAAATAGTAGTAGTGATAGAGAAAGCAGCAAGAAAAAGAGAAGACTACTGGTTTGATGATGAGCGCAGATAAGTATCTAGAATGTGTCTTACCTTTAACTTGACTGCAACTGCAATATCGAACAAGAGCAGCCGTAGAAAATTATAAAGACGCCAGGCGACTGGAGAGGAGAACACATAGACACAAGTAAAACCTACCTCAAAAGCAACTGCAAGAGACAAAGAAGTTATATAACAATAACATTATCCGGAAATTATACAGGAAAGTGAATAACGCAATAAAGGATTTTTTAATAACATATAACAATGTGCAAAGATAAACAGAAAAATAATGTTTCTGATACGCAGGGCATACTTGATAAAGACTGATTATTTCGAAGACATGCTAAACAGGGAAGCAGAAGGGGAATAAGAAAAATAAAAAGAAAAAGAAGAAAAGCGGGAAGACGCTACACTACTAGCACTACAAGAGATAAAAACAGCTATTAATAAGCTAAGTACCGAATATCAACAGAATAGTTTAAAAACTTGGGAAGAAATTGACTTTATACTTATGAGTTGGTCGTCGAAAGAAATTCCCGCTGATTTGAACATAGGCGCACCATTTGTCCACTTCATAAAAAGGGAGACGCTGTTGTGACAGTTATAGAGGTATTTGCTAGTACAATTAGCGCGTCATTAGACGGACCTTCAGTCTTTCTTCTACCACATTTAGCTTTTCCCCTTCTACCACTTCAAGCCTTTCTTCTAGGCTAGGTGGTGCACCTACTTTTCGTACCCTTTTCCGACTTTCCCTTTGCAGCACTTACCTTAGACAAATTATTCAGTCTGTCTTTACTGATTATTTGGACCAGTTCTTTTATTAAAATGAATAGCAGTCAAACGAAACACTTAGTAGTGTGAACTACATTAATTGACAATTAAATTGCAGTCGGTAAAACTTGAACCTACGCACCTAGAGGGAATCTAATTTCTAGTCAGACGTCTTAATCACTATGCCAGGAACGCCACGTCACACATGGTTATCGCCGTTGTATAAAGTGGCGAGGGCGACGTAAGGAAGCAAGCCCAATCGCGGACGAAACAAATTCGATCGGCTACGATCTAGCTCGACGCATACAGCTTCACTCGCGTTTACGTTTATTTTCAATCAGGGACATAAGCGTAAATAATGACATTGTACTGATCTCAGGTTCCAGTATCAGTGACTTTTCGTAATAAGTGTTAATGATACGAGATCGCAGGTCTACAGCCTCATAGACCAAGAATTTTGGTATCAAATAAATCTCTTGGTTACTGGTTGAGGGTTATGCCGGTTTCCAGCCTCAGTGGCCTAGTTTATGACTTGGAAAGCATACCCTGTGGTGTTGAGCAAGTAAATCGATGAATACTGGTTTGTTGACTAAAAGCGATTCTTTTATATACATAACTTTTTACATCGTAGGCGCAAATAAACGAACATTAAAACATCCAACCTAGTAATGTATGATGGCATAATAGCAATTAAAGTACACAAATATAACGTTGCATTTTGTTCATGCGTGCTGTAAATACATTCTGCGTGTCACGTGCCAGTTAAAATGCTGAGTTGTTATTTTAGCACATTCTTATGAATTGTAGACCGAACGAATTGCCTCAGGTTTTTGAACTGTGTTTTAACTAATAAATTACGAGAATTCAACTAGTGTTTTAACAAGGTTAGCAAACAACATTTGTAAGTTAGTTCTTTTAACTTGCATAGACATTTTTTTAATGTTCGTTCCTTTAGTTCATATTTCCACTATCAAAGCTTTTTATTCTTCTGAAATTTGTGACAGTTTTCGTAATCGACATCAACAAGAATTGGAAACAATTAAATGTATAAAGGTAAAAAAATCCACACAGTAATATTCGCTCATTGTGAATAGCTAAGCAACTGAGAAAAGGTCAATTTCATATTCTCTTTTTCATTCCCTTCACTGCATCCTGTAATTCCAGGTCGTTTATATTTGATTGTAGCGGGAAAAATTAGTCCTGAAACGCAATGTTGATTTTTTAACGAAAAGCGATTAATTACGGTAAATTGCAATATTCATTTAATAATTCTAATGGAGGGTTGAATTTTTTGTGTGCGTGCGCCTGGGACTGAATTAATAATTTTAATTAATTAGTTGAGTTACTTTCATATGCTTCCATTTGTATGCAAAGTAAATTAAAGTGCTTTCCGTAATTGAGATTTTTTATCTTGTCTGTTTACTTAATAAACTAGCTGCGCTTTTAGCGTTTGCGTTTTGTGCAACAATGTTATATTTTATTCATCAGCGTTCTATAGGGTAAATTACAATTCCGAGCAAACGATGTTGGTATTTTCACGGTAACGACAATTTGCTCGGAACGGGCGCGTTTTAATCTTGTTATCTGTAAGTAGTTGAGACATTTGCCTAATTTAAAATAATTGCGTACTTTTTGCTACGTCAGAGCCTGTAACGAGACTTTGTAGTCCAAATGCGCCATTGCGCTGCTATCTCGTTAGCATTATTAAAATTTTATGCGGAATTAAAACTGGAACTGTGTAGCTCCAAGAATGAGACGGAATTTAGGCCGTGTAACAGCTCCGCTCCTGTATATGATAAAGAAAAATTATTGTCATTCCTAAATGCTAATCCGGAGTTTTCGAGTCATTGCAGATTGATGACGCCATATTTTACCGAAATAGCTTCATTATTTTTTACACCTCGTAAAAAATGACGCAAGATGCGCGGTTTGATACACAAATGATGCCGCGGAGCATAAATATGAACTACGGCTAGTAGTTTAATGACCATTTCGGGGACCCTCCCCGAAGAATTTTACTGTCGCTAATACTTATGCGTCTGCGACGCCTGGTTCCTTCTTTAACAGTCTGCTTTTCTTCCAGAAAATGCCCTGCCAAGCAATTTGCAGCCGCTGCCAGAAGACCATGCTCAAGGTAATTATTTTATTTTTCCTAAAGCTCTTACGTCTGTTCCACTTTGAGCCTTCATGCAGTAATTTTATTTCTTTCAGTGATTTTATCTTGCGTATTGTTTAATGAGGTCTTTCCTTTTTCCTGCTAAATAGGAAATCTTACGTTTATTACTATGTGTAGAAATAGGAAGGCGTTGTAGTAATACTATAATATCATAGTTGATTATTTACACTATGGAACAAACGTATTAAACAAAATTCATGAAACGATGATTATTTAAGGCTTACTGTACATTATTTTTGATTATACGTATGATAGATACTGAATGTATAAACAAGTTCATAACAACCGGGGCATTATAATTCATAACGCCTTCTCATGCGGGCATTATAATTCAGAACACTCGCTCATCGTTAGCAACCAATCACATACCTCAATGCGTTGATACGTAACTAACGTATACAGCAATCAATGGCTATTGATTCAGTTTCTGTTCCATTACTTAAGATATTAAACAAAAGTCATACGGGCATAAACATTTTCATAATGCCCTTGGTACATAAACTATGATTACAACGATCGAAACCATAAAACTGTAAAAATGTATGTATCTTATTTTTATTGCTGATATAGTCGTTTATACTAGTTTTTTTTTAAATTGAAGATGCATACATTTAATTGTTCGATCGACAATATTTTTCTTTTTTAATTTTTATTTCGAGAATTTTTTAAATCAAAAAAATAGAAATCCACTTTCTTAATAAAGATATTTGTATTTTACCGCATATTGTTCTTATTCATGGTTTAACGTTTGTGTGTTTAAAATGTATGATGCTGTTGACTAAAAATATTCCAATATGACGTGAGAAAGGCGAGAATAAAAACGTTGATCTTATTCAGTTAAGTCAGTAGTATTCAACGTCCTTAAAATAAAATTCATCAGAACTATGTCGTGTTATGGCAGCAAGTTACTTTCAAGAATAAAACCTCTAGTATATATATTGATGATATCGTCTTGGAGTAAATGAAGGTCTAATAATAGTTTTTATGATACTAATGACATGTGTCCTTTGGTATTATTTAATTAAAAAAATCTGTGAAAATTTTAGTATCAGTTACCTACTACTTTTTCAATTTTGCTTTTACATTGTACAGACATTAATGCCACACTTACTCTAATAATATCTACGACTTTGGAAATTTCAGAATTAGCAAATAATGCAATGTGTATTTGAACAACTTTATACAGTACTAGTGAGTCACCCGAACTACGCTTCGGTTCGCTAAATTAAGAGAGATTCGTTAATATAAATTTAAAAAAAAGTATGCTTTAACCGGGAATCGAACCCGGGCCACCCGCGTGGTAGGCGGGCATTCTACCGCCAGACCATTATGCTTGGTTGAATGAACAGCTGCTGTAATAGCATATGAATATAGTGAATCACCCGAGGCACCTGCTGCTGCAGCACAGTCCACGCTCATAGACGAGATTTAAAACTTTTTCGCACTTTTTTGGAAAATAAAAACCGGCCTACGATCTAAGTCTAAAAATTTTAAGCCATCATACAACGTAATCGGACCAGTATCTTCGGAGGAGATAGCGAACAAACATTCACGCAAACATACAGGCAAACATACACGCAAACAAACACGCAAACATACACGCAAACATACAAAGAGAGCACCGATTTTATGTTATAAGATATCTCGAATATTTTTGAAATGTTCAATTTCTTTCACTACAGCTTCTTTACAACTTAAAATTAAATAGTTATATCGACAAAATCACTTATAAAAAATTAAGCAGTAGAAAATATAAAAGTTGTCAAAAAACAACATGGCCTCCAGAGATATAGAGCTACCCTGGATGCCATATTTAGCATATAACTACAGTACAGATTCGCTAATCCGGACAGATACAATTTTTCCTATGTCTCAATTTGTGAATCTTCTAGATGTATATAAAAACATAAATAAAACAAGAAAACTGGGCCTATGTAATGAATTCTAAGTAATACATATTTTTATCAACAAATAATGAGCCTACAAGTATTTATACAAAATTTCTCTGTAAAATAATGCATTTTTCTGATTAAATACACAAAACTTCTCAGTTGGAAAAACCCGGATATAGAAAGCCTTCTCTATTTCAGGGGCCTCGGTGGGCGAGTAGTATCAGCCTCTGCAGCCGAGGCCACAGTGAAAACACGTAAAGCTAGCGAGAGTTCGACTTCCGGCCCGGGCGATGCAGTTTCACTTAGTTAAGGTAGTTTAAGTGACGCCCGCATCCCCTGGAGTAATGCGTAGGTACACTTGCTTTCAAAACTTTCGCGTACACCTATTTTTCGCTGTATTAAATCAGGGTTGTAATTAATCAAATCTGACATTTAACTTTTTGAAAAGTCAAAATGCCTCGACTGACAGAGCACTTGCTATCAATGTCTTTTTTAACCTAATCTTAAAATTACCCGTTCACACAGCTAAAATTTTGCAAAATCGTTGTTACTTGATTTTGAATGTGTACGCGAAAGTTTTTAAAGCAAGTTTACTTTCGGGGGGGGGGGGGTAGAACTTCGGTTACAAAGTGAAGAGAATCTAAATAATGAAAATTCAGTATCACATGATTAAATCGGTGTGAAGCAGTATTTTCTAATATTATAACACAAAAGGTGTTTTTGTTAAATCTAAGTTGTTAGCTTTATGCATGTTTTGACTGAATATAATTTTAATGCGGCGTATTTAAAGAAGTAGACAACATACTTAGACGTTAAAAACGAGTATATTTATTACAAAAATTACTCGTAACTTGAAATATCTGACACTAAAAAACGTTAATGTCGACATCAAACGTCATTGAGGAACTTTTGCAACCCAATCCAAAAAGGCAATCCGACACTTCAAAAATAACAACTTTTTACAACAAAATTACGTATTTTGAGGAATGTTATCTTGTTATTATAGTAGTACGATTATGAAGTCATAAATGGCGTAATACTGAAATTTCGTTACAAGGACTATATGTTATATGTATGTAGTTTTACCAGCGTCCATAGACTGAATGCACATAAATGAAATGTAAATGTGAGATATTTGCGACTTTTGTAGAAAATTAAGGGATTCCCTCAAATTTATTTACAGTTGGGGCAAAATTTATATTTCTGAAGCATGTCATTTACAAGATTTTAAAATGTGCTCAGATTATAGAGGTAAATGGCATAAAACTGTCCAATTGTGGCAGTGCCCCAGTTATTGAGTTGGCGAGTTAGCGCATGTCCGGATTAGAGAAGCTGTGCTGTAGTCGAACCGGCAATAGAATTTAGTAGCTTTCTATACTACGTTTTAGTGGCCAAGTCAAAAGTTAATTTCGGGGGTATACATTTGGCAAATATATGCTCTCCGTAGCACGTGCAGATAATTCTACACCAATTTAATATGATATGTAAATCATACAGTATAGAGCTGTATACTCAAAATACCAATACAGTGGTTGGAAATATAACGAAGAAGGGGTAGGCTAGATGTAGAATATTTTAGAACAGGTGATGAGATTCAATCATCTCGTCCCTGAAATAATTAAAGTTCAATGCAGTCTTATATTGTGGGTAACCTTTCGGAGTGCCAAGTAACGCAATAGTTTCTTATTTATATTCTTCTCTGTCTAGCTTCTTAGTTCATCTAACCAATTATTGAAAGTTCAAGTCTTAGTAGATCGGTTATTATACGTAGGGTTGAACTGTGGGCCCGCAGAATAAGACTACATTCGACTCTAGTGATAGAAATGTGACATATGAATTACGGAACCAATCACGGAAAGCCTTGAACGTAGCAGATACTATCGCAACCATCTGGCACAACAAATATGTGAACCAGATGAATAAGATGCGAATCTATAAAGCCATGGTGAGGCCCATGCTTGCCTATGTCACTGAAACCCCAGCAGAGACAAAACGAAATAATCAAAAACCCAGAGCTACAGATATGATAATACTAAGAAAAATTGTAGGTGTAACGTTGGGACCGTATAAGGAGCGAATATATACGTGAATGATGCAATATAGAAGATTGTGAAAGAATTGAATAACCTCGTTGAGCGAATTCCAACAACCTATTACAGGACGACCACCCATGATAAATAAATAACACCCAACAAACTTGTCCTAGTAAATCCAAAGAGCAAGACAACTCATCGTTTAAACCACACCAGAAGACAAGCTCTTTTATAAGGGTAAAAGGTAGGAGAGCATAGTAACTCAATATATCAATTCAACCTATCGGAAACAAGAAGGCGAAATTTTTCGTCAAAGGTTGTCGCAGTTGAATCGAAAAAGCACAAGGCGGGGTTTTTAACAAATGAGTGCTTTCCACATTGATGGAAGAGGATAACCTTCGTCTCTATCGAGGTTGTTGTGGTATTAGCAAATATTAGTGGTTTCACATATCTTTCTGCTAAACTCTAAAAAATAATCCTATGACCGGCATCTCGTTGATGTTCGGTTTCACCAATATACACAGCATTACAAGGGCAAGGAACTCTATAAACACTTTTTGATGACATGCTATTTAATTTATCCATGGGTGACGGCAAAGTACTTGAGATCTTGCTCATTTTTTATTTTCAAAGAAACCTTCTAGTGCGATTTGTGTCTTGGTGGATATATGGAAAAAAGGCCATCGTTCAATTGGATTCGTTTACGGTGATTTCAATGGAGATGGCAACCTGTATATTCCTAACACGATAACGGTCGTTTCTAAGAGCTTTCTGAATATGATTCATCCAACGTGGATGTTATTGAGATAATCGAGTTGATGTTTACTGTTGCGGTGGATTAAAAGGACCGGTAAAGTGGCTTTACCATATGCCCAAATGATAAAGGTATCATCAGTGTACCGAAATTATACCTTAATAATAATAATAATAAGAATGGTCTTTATTTGCCAAATAAAAAAGGATATTTCTTAATAGCTAGATTTAAATGAGGCGAAAACTTTGGGTTTCAATTCAGAACATTCCGTAGACAAGGTTTCAAAGGGTTCCATGAAGGTATTGAACACGAAATGTGAAAGAGGCTGGCCCGTAGGCGGACCAGACATTTGTTTATAAAGCTGTTCTTCAAATGGGAAGTAAGTGGAAGAGAGGCATTCTGCTATAAGGGCAGGTAGACTGCAATCCATTTGACCATGGTTTGATAACTGTTGGATTATTGCTATAGAATCGGTAATAGGAACCTTAGTAAAGATGGACAAGGGAGTGACATCAAATCTCACAAGCAAATCTTTAGGTTCAACGCTTATAGTAGATATGAGTTCGGCGAAATGCCGTGAATTGCGTGTAATGGTCCAATCCGGGAAGTTTTTCGTTACATAATGACAATGACTATAAAAGCCTCCAAAATCATTATTTGATATGTTTAAAAAAAGGGTCGTAGAATTCAATCACCTACAACGTTGACGTCTGAAGTTGTTAAGAAAGTGTCTCCTATATTTAATGGCGATTTGTGTAACCAATTAAGCAAAAACTAGCTTCATTGGAAAAACCAAACATTGAATTAACATCACTGTTCTTACCTGCAATTGAAATCGTCATCAGTCAATGTTTGTACCAGTTGTAATTTATGCAGATACAAGTCATGCCAATATGTCACATTTTCGAATGATTCGAGTTAATAATGTTTCCCACACTGCTGAATAGAATTGCAATAATCTTACTAGCTAGATTAAACAGTAGTTTGGCAATTTCTTTGAAAAAATATTTTTTGTACGATAAAAATAGAATGTTTGCCTAATGGCGCACTATTTGAAATCTGTTGAAGTGCTTGTTGAAGCATTTTAGTGGAAACGTTATTTTATGAGAATATTTCATTTGTCATACTTTTGTTCAGCACAAATAGTTTTAACTTTCGTTATTTTTCAGAAGGTTATGTAAGTAAATTTTCAAACGTGTAATAGCAATCCATTATTTTTTGTCCAGCATGGAAGCAATCAGTATACTACAACTCCCCCAAAGTGCATACGTGCTCGCCGCGCCCTTCACATAGGAAATCATTAAAATTGGCCACAAAATTAAATTTCCGTTCATACAAAACAGAAAACAGCGCGGAATACTTTATTGATGAAAGTAGCGACCGATGTTATATTATTGCGTTTAATTTCGCGACTAAAAATCTGACAGCTTGCATGTAATTTGTATTAATGGCCCTCCTGTTAGTGGGAAGAGTTACATAATTGTAGATTCACACTACAAAATTACTAAAGTTATTGGAAATTGTTATTGTAGATTCTTAATTCAGTGCATTTGGTGAAACACCATGAAATACAATAAAATGGTTATCACTATGATCTAAATAATACTAAAATAATTTACAGAAATACATAGATACTCTTGTAGTTGAAGGTATCGGGGTTGTGGCGTCTTATGTAACGAATTACTTTCGTAATTGGAACGAGTCATTGTTGAGATAGAAGGCTTCATCAGGAGGCACGAGGACAATAACTCAACGTGTAAACCATGCCAAAGGTTGAACTCCTCTGCGAATATTAGAGAGCAATGAAAAAACTCGGAAATTATTTTATTGCGCCAAAAAGATTAATACAAAAAAAAATAATTGAGATCCTTCTCTGCAGTAGATCCTTCTTTATGGACGGCGCTGGAGAATAAGAAGTTGAAACTAGCTATTTTATCAGAACCATACACCAAAACTCCAGGGGTTACATAAAAAATGGAAAGAAAAGGCCCAAGATTTGCGTGTCACACAAGGGAATCCGCTGTCTTTGGCAGTATTTAACTCTAGAGTCGAGTAGCGAGTGAACTGTGATCGCAACGGACACGTGTTTTTATAATTGCGCTCAGGTGCACCTTAGCTGTAATCTTACCAATCTTAACCAACTACATAAATGACTTCGTTTTGATACTACACAGAAGTATGCTACATTTTAAAAAAATATGTAGCATTATAGTGGAAAAGAGTAATCGTCTTACATGCTCCTATGTTCGCACTAGCCTCCACCAATAGCAAAATGGTTTACAATATGGATATTTATTATTTATCTCCTTCAAAATAGCAACCTTCTGAATCTATACACTTGATTCCAACGTTTATACAGGTTTTCAAAACACTTTTGATACTCTTTTTTTATAAATGCTCTTCAATTCGCTCGTTATTGATTTTTGAATAGCGGGGACATTTGACAATATCGACTTCTTAACTTCAAATTTAACAGAGGCAATAAGAACAAGTCAATGGGAATATGGAGCTGGATGGAAATACGAGTGGGGTTCACGTCAAAACCGGAATATTCTCAGTGAAAGTAAACATTTATTTATTAGTGTGATTTTTTATTACAGGCGATATTAAATATACCCTAATCTAAACAAATAATCAAGTACTCTTGCTGTCATGATAGCCGTTCAGTTGTTATTAAACGTAGCAGTTAACACTGTCAGTTACACTTTGAAACAGCTCATTGTTATTCAGTTTCTTGTCCATGAAGGCATTAAACATACTGAAATTTTACGCAGACTTAGTGCACACTTTGGTGAAAGTACACTTAAAAAGTCGCAAGTATTTGAGTGGGGTGCTCGATTCAAAATTGGCCGCGACAGTGTTAGTGATGACCCTGGAAGATGAGGGCAACAAAAGTGGTTCCTGTAGTTGTTCAACATGTTGATAATTTGATTATGCAGAATTGGAAAATCTTTGTTTCGGAAATAGTGCAAACAACTAATTTAAGTACTGGACCAATACAAATTATCATCCATAAACACCTCCACTTTAAAAAAGTGTCAACTCGATGGGTGCCACATCAAATTTCGGAGCAAGACGAAGAAGTGAAAGACTACCTAACTGGGCCATTACATTTATCACCACCAATCCAAGCTTTCTCGTCAGCAGAAATAATAACCAGATACAATATCTAAATAACAGGAAATCGCCCGGATATGATCTTATAACAACGAGGGTGCTAAAAGAACGCCCAAGAAAATGTATAACACTGATAACGATAGTATTTAATTCCATCCTTCGTCTAACATACTGGTCTAGTCAACTAAAGTTCTCACAAATTGTAATGATAGATACTGAAACCGGGAAAGCCACCTAATGAACCTGCGTCATATAGACCAATAAGTCTACTTCCGGTATTATCAAAACTATTGGAAAAATTAATATTCAAAAGAATTCGAGCAGGTACTCAACACCAGTTCGGTTTTAGAAATGCCATCGTCTAGTAGACATGATTTATAAATCATTTGAAGATAAAAAATATTGCTGTGCGGTTTTCCTTGATGCCAGTCAAGCTTTTGATAAAATCTGGCATCAAGGACTACTATTTAAAATCAAAACATCCTTTCCTCACCATTTTTTCTCCTGCTCAAATCCTACCTGGGAGATCGTCATTTTCAAGTAAAAATTGGTAGTGAACTCTCGGAAATCAAGACAATAAATTCTGGTGTCCCGCAAGGTAGTGTCCTTGGACCACTCTTATATCTAGTATATACCGCTGATCTACCCACAACACGAACAACTACAACAGGAACCTTCGCCGATGACACCTCCGTTCTCTCTTCTCACACTAACCCAGAAACGGCAAGCCAGCAGGTACAAGAGCACATTGACCTTATTAGCAAACGCCGTGTCTAGAACTACGCTACCGTGGAGCGAAATGAAAATAATTCCGCGTGAACCCCTCTCATATGTTGAGACACGAATCTGGCACACACTTTTCGCTTTTTTACAGATCCGCAGTTAAAATCTGTACACGCTTCCGCGTTCATGTGAAGTTTTTCAGGCATCATTGTAAAGTACTTAATTCGGCAGTCTCGTTTCTTTACAGCTTCAATATTTTATGGTGTTCTAGCCTTTTCTTAAATTTAAAGCAAAATTTCGTGTTAAATTCTTGTTCCATTTTAACTAAGGAAAAAAAGACAACGCTATACAGCAACGTTATGTTTGTTTGCCGGTACCAAAGCAACGTATCAGAATAAACAATTGAAAATTATAAATAAAAGGATAGACCATACGCCACTGTATTTAAATTGCTCACTTCTCTCAGTTGTGCACTTATTCCCGGAACGTAGTTATTTTATGTCGTAGATATGTAACATACACAGTATATAACCTTTTTACTTTCCCATACCCATAGGTATAGGGAAGTCTTGGAATCATGAAAATTTTGGAAATCGAGATTTTCACAGAAATATCCGTTTTGGGCCTCAAGGAACCCAAAAAAGTGGTTTTTAAAAAATGTCTGTCTGTGTGTGTGTGGGTGTGTGTGTGGGTGGGTGACGCTCCTACAGCCGAAAGTATTGCTCCGATTTTGATGCGCTTTGGAATGCGGGGGTGTATCGAAAATTCATCGACAAAATAAGCTTTTCAAAAAAATCCGAAACCGGAAGCGGAAGTTACGCATGTTTTTTTGGTATCACTGTTTTCGTGATTAAAATTTTGAAAATTTTATCGCGGATAACGATAGAGGGTCATAAGACAACTCTATAGTTTTTTTTCGAACTCGCTAGGTTTAAAATGAAGGGCGCTATGATTTTTTGAAAATTTTGAGTTTAACGCCCTATTACTCAAAAACGGATGAATCGATTCAATTGATTTTTGTTTTCTGAATAGTATATGAAGGCTAACATGAGGTGATATAAAAAGTGTTTTGAAAAATATTAAGGGGCCTAAATTACAAATTTTCAAAATTTTGGAAATTTTCTAAAAATCATTTCTCAAAACTGCCCACAGGAATTTGTTTAAACTTCATACACTGATAGACCCCGAAAAGGGCTATCGATCTGTTTTTTAAAGAATCTCATGAATTATCTGTGGCGCCCTCTACGAAACTTTGAAGTTTGAAAATTTAAACCCCTTTAATTAATAAACAAAACGAGATAGGTAGCTGGGGTTTTCACTGGATTACTCAGTGCATAATGGAGCATATGAATATGCAAAAAAATATTACACTCGTGGATATATGTAAGCGCACCGGCCCCCTCCCCCCTCTATTTTGAAAAATATTTTTTTTATTCTAACGGTTGTTATATTTTTGCGTCAAAGAATCTTCCGCGAAAATAAAAAAATCGATTTTGTATGCCCTAGAAAATATAATTTCCAGGTACTTAGAAAATTTCACCTCGGTGCTACAGCCGTTTTGAGGAAAATAATACATAAACTAGCACAGTGGCGGCTTGTCCACTTGGCGCCATCTACAGAAGCTCGGTGGTCACGTTTTGAACTACACATCTTATAACATAAAATCGTAGCTCTCTTTGTTTGCGTGTAACTATGTTTGTTCGCTATCTCCTCCGAAGATACTGGACCGATTAAGTTGTACGATGGCTTAAAAGTTTGCTAATTTTCAGACTTATTTAATTAACTTCTCTAGGCAGCAGTATAATTTAATTAACTTCTCTAGGCAGCAGAGCGGAGCGCCTATCGCTGTCTACTATTAGCTCGGGTGCGCGCATTATTCGAACAGGAGAGTGTGGTTCTGCGGTAAGCGTGCTGGCCTATCACGCGGGAGCCCCGGGTTCGATCCCGTCGATGCATCTTTTTTTTAAATTTATATTAATGAATCTCTCTTAATTTTGCGAACCGAAACGTAGTTCGGGTGACTCACTAGTTCTTTTATATTTACCCGCAATTTACGTGAAACTGTAAACGCTTATCACGGTGAAGACGTGAGTCATCGAGTTGAAATTTTGATATGTTGTAAAGACTGTTGAATAAAGACGATATGAACAGTTTCCAGTATGGGAAAGTCCAGGGAGGTAGTCACGTCCACTTTTTTTGTAATTCTTACAATAATCCTAGATATCAGCTGTGACCCAGAAACTCAAACTAATTATTTTTCTCATAAATTTTAGTTGAATGTTTAAGAAATAGAATTCAATTTTGCCTATAATCTTACTCGATTTTCATGAATAACTGAATTTTTCATTTCGTAGTATTTAGTTCAACAAAATGTAACTATTAAAATTATTTTGTGGCCTTTTGTTTTTCCTCGATGCTAGAATTACGTTTGTATATTTTTCGATTTTTGTGCATAGCGGTGAATTAATTTAAATGTGGCTGTCCATTGATGAACCGCAATATCTGCATTTATTCAAACTTTTATTCACAGAAGACGAAGAAGAAGATGACGAAGAATTGGAAGGTCTAGATGACATGCCAGAAACAAACATCGACTTTTCAGATTTTATGAAACGGTACTAGTAGTGCCATCCGTCACAGTTATTGTCTTCTTACATTAATGTGTTGCAGTTTCGCCCACCCCAAAATCGTAAGAGCTTGCGGCCTGGCTCTTAGAAACTTCGAACATAACTCTGTCCAAACAAATCACTGTATTGTTAAGCTGCTGCACCGCATTGCTTGGGACTCGCAAATGTACACCATGATATTCCAAGCATCCATCTTCAGGACTTTCCAGAAGATTTATGCCACTAAAGGCATGCCTCAGTTTAAAGTACGACTCCGCAGCGTGTTTACTGTTATTGCGGCCCTAATGTTATTGCCTCTTTTAAGGAGCTGGTCAAATTCGCGACTTACATTCTACGGCAGTTTTTCAAACTGGTGGAAACAAACCCGAAGGCCTTTATGGAGGTTTTGTTCTGGAAGTCGAGCCGCGACACTTACGACATCGAGCACGGCTACGGAAGCCACCAAGCGAGGTAAATTAGGCGGCGGCCCTAAGCCTGTTTAGATTTTTCTCATTTTATTTGCAGCTCGCAAGCCGCTGCCAGGGCCTGGACCGAGCTCCAAGAGGACGAACTAAGACGGTTGTTTATGGAGCACCAAGAAAAGCAAATTACAGAAGGTAATATAATACTGGGTTGCTGTCGCATGAAACTGACTGCAGGTGGAAACCGAATGAAATGAATTTATTCCCTAATATCATTATTAATATTCTTCTAAAAAACCTAATAACAGTAATAACATGTCCAATTTCTGGCAACTGAATAGTTTTATTACGATATAAATATCCACAGTAGTTGGCAACTATCAAAGAATGGAAGCAATAGCTAGTATTATTATGCTTTCAATATTTCTAAGAATTGCCAAATATCAATAATTTTATATTGAAAAAAATCTGTTGTTTTTATTTTTAATGGCAGTACAGAGTCGTTTAAGCATCGAATAATTTCAATACTTAACAACAACCAAGTGATTCGACAGTTTTTTCGTTAACACGTCGAGAATTGTTTTATACAGTAAAATCCCGTTGATCCAAATCAATTAAAACCAGCTCAATTCAAAGAATGGAAACATCCGGATTACCAATTCGAGTACTTTAGTTAAATTTACAACAATCAAAAATCAAAATATTTATGTCAATACTTGAGCTGTCAAAACTGACACAAAACCTAACCTGCTAACCTCGAATTTGACATAGACTTACAGTGCCACCAACATATTATTCATACAACAAATATTTCAATGCCAAGCTTGATTTCGTATATTATTATTGTACAAAGCCTGTTTGCCATATTTAGTTATTGACAAACTCAACAGGAAATCAGTTTTTTAAAATACTTAAATATTGAAAACAATTTAGTTAAATCCCAAGAATATTAAAAAAAACAGATATTTTAATAAGTCCCAGATATATTTGACACTATAATTATACACTAGTTATTCAAATAAATGGATTTTATTACCCACCTTTGACCAGAAATATTTCGAAAAATACGGCCCAGGGAATTTTTTTCATATTTTCCCAGGGTTCATTAGGCATCCCCAAGTAACGCACCGTAGAGTTAATCCGCCATTTTTTGGACACCCTGTAGATCAGCGATTCTACGCCTGACATCGACTGTTTTGTTTTTTCACTGGGTCCAACAATTAAAAATATTCAATCTAGAGCCATGATGATGAACATCGTTGTTATACTAACATTGTTGGGATTTTAATACGTTTGATATTACTACAAAATCATTCGATGTTTTCTTGTTTAATTAATTTTCCAGTCATTATATAATCGTAACGAATATCACTCGATCATCAAAAATAATTGATTACTTCTCACCAAAAAAATCCTTAAAAAATCACTTCAGCTGCGCTGTCCGACTTTTCGTAGAATACGTCTCTCGTTGGTCAGGAAGTAAAATAATCGATTATTTTTTATGCTCTTGTGATATTATACCTGAATAATTCAAGTAGGAAATATCGAATGATTCCATGGTCTTATTCGATAGTTATAATCGTTGACTTTACCTCAATAATTGATTTATTCATTTTACATATCAGATTGTTTATATCTACGTTATGCAGCTGTCGTACCATCATCATTTGAATGCTTGATGGTGGTCAAGCTGTGCAATGATTTTCAGAGCACTTGCTTATCATACTGTCGACTATTTATAGCAATTTCCAAATATAAAGTGATTAAATAGCAGGAGTTTTTATGGAATAATTTTTAATCGTTATTCACTTCGACTAAGTATTCATTTCGATAGCTTCAGCGTTATTAGTATTAAAATTTAAATTGCGCCTTTGAACTGAATAGTATACAATATATTTCTCTATTACCGAATAATTCGATAGCTACTACTTTAATGTTCGCCTTAGCTGCATCATTTTTAAGTATCTAGTAGGTACTACCGTATAATTAAAGTGCATACTCGAAAAGCACTGAATTATTTAATTTCAATAGTAGGTATACTATAATTATTTCTCGATTCAACCGAATATTTCTTATACTTCTGAATGTTTCAATAATTAGTGTTGAACATACGATAGTACTGAATTTCGATTAACTTCAGCCACGATAGTACTGAATTTCGATTAATTTCAGCCGCATATTTTTGAAAGTATCGATTACTACCGAATAGTTCCTTGAATAGTTTGGTGAAAAACACTAACTTATTATTAATTTCAGTAGTATTTTTCAGTTTAATGGAATATTTTGTATGCTACTAATTATTCGATTGTGTGTAACATATAAATATCACTTAATTGTTTATTGAAACTGAAGAAGTTGGTAGTTGCAATAGTTAATCGGCAATTATTATGATGAATGCTAAATTACTCATTAGTTCCGGTAGTATTTCATTATTTTTTAGTTTAACCGAATATCTTTTCTGCTGTTAATTATTCGAGAGTGCTTCATGTATAACTAACACGCAGTTGTGTATTAAAGCCGAACACGTTAATAGTTGAGGTAGTCTAATAGTTGTCAATTATTCACCTGCAGAATTTCTAAAGTATCAATTACTACCGAATAATTCAAGTGCTTCACAAATTCTAATTTATTCTGAGTTTCAGTAGTATTTGATTATTTTTCAGTTTTTCCGAATATTTTTTATGCTGCTATTTATTCGGTAGTGTTGAATCTATTAATAAGATTTTATAGTTAATTAAATAATAAATTATTGTTTAGTTTCAGTAGTATGTAATTATTTCTCATTTCAACCGAATAATTCGATAGTGTGTTATATCTAAACTACACCCAATTGTTTATTAAAGCCGAAAACGTTGAAATACTTGCGGAGTATGATAGTTTCATTCGGTAGTACTGCATTTCGATTCGACTTCATCCGCATATTTCTTAAAGTATCGATTGCTACCGAATAATTCTAGTTATTAATAACTTGTTCGTTAGCTTAAGTAGTATTTAATGATTTTTGAGTTCACGGGAATACATATTAAATAGCTGAATAATTCGATAGTGTTTAATTTATAAAAAACACTCAGTTGTTTATTAACACCGAAGACGTTCATAGTTGATATAGTTAATCATTGTCAATTATTCTGATAAATGCTAAGTAATTTATTAGTATCGGTAGTATTTGAGTATTCTCCAGTTTAACAGAATATCTTTTATGCTGCTAACTATTCGAAAGCGTTTAATGTAAGTATAAATAACACGTAATTAGTGAACGCGTTGATAGTTCAGGTAATAATAGTTGTAAATTATTTATGATAGTTTCATTAGATAGTACGGAATTTCGATTCAGTTCATCTGCAAAATTTCTAAAGCATCGATAACTACCAAATAATTCAAGTGCTTGACAATTACTAAGTTATTCATTAGTTTCAGTAGTATTTAGTTATTTTTATGTTCAACCGAATAATTTTTAAGCAGTTGAATAATTCGATCGTGTTTAATGTATAAATAACACTCAATTGTTTATTAAAATCGAAGCCTTTGATATTTGAAGTAGCTAATAGTCGTCAGTTATGACAGATTCATTCGATGGTACTGAATTTCGATTGACTTCAGCTACATAATTAATTATATATGATTATATGAAAATATACACTGTGTTTTTTTTTATCTAGTTAAACAAATATTACGTGCATCGTTTTTTTACGAGTGTTTAACATTTTGATAACATTTTAAGTAACCTAATTTCATAGTTGCCGCAGCGCCATGATGCACGTAATAAGTTTTGTAACGAGATTTTAAAAAACCACAGTGTATATACCTAATAATAATGCATAATTATATATAATTATTCCAATATTTATACCGTCGAGTAATTCGTTTGCTTTTGTGCGTAATAAGTCTTCCCTTGAGCCCTAGAATATTTGATAGTTTCCACAACACTTTATTTTGCTTATATGTATAACAATTGGAGTAGTTATTGACTATCAAGGTATCCAATAATGTTTACTATTTAATCCTCATAACTGTTATTCGTAATAAAGTCGGTGTTTTCTTGCATGATTGACTTCATTTGCAGACGTCGTCGATTGGATCGTCAATAATCTCATCGACAACACGCGATCCCGCAGAGCGGTGCTGAAAAAGCTGAAGGAAATGTGTCTTTTGACCGAATACAAAAGAGGCGGCAGTGGCAGAGCCGCTCGTCGTCAGTGGGGCGAAGATGAAGAGGCGCAATTGAGGGAATTGTACGAACAATTTAAAGACGCTATGGGTACGCGTTAGCACTAAAATAAATGGACTGCTCCAGCTCTTAAAATGCGTTTCAGATCCTCTCGGCTGTATAATGGACAGGTTGGACGTACGCAGGCCGAAAAACAGGATCGCTGAGAAATTACTCGTGATGGGCCTCATTCAGGACAAAAAGGAAGTTAGAAAGAAGCGGGCCAAGAAATCTCGAGGGCCACAAGCGCGAGGTAAGCGAAACTCCGTCATTTATTTGTGCAGGTTATGGATTTTCGATTTAGAAATGATGTGTCGCGGAATTTTAAAATTTCGTATAATGCCGGTTATTCATACAGCATTTGTAATGTTTCTTTAAAATTACAATTCTGGCAAAAAAGCGTCTGATCTACTTACAATTGAGGTACCTGAAATTGTTATATAATGAATGGCTGTGCTTTTTCTTATAGTTTATTATTAAAATACGCTGCGCATTTTTTCTTGCGAAAATATATCCGGGAGATTTACAACATTGCTAAAAGAAGAAATTACGGCGAGTTTGCTACTTCACCCTCCAAGTTATTACAGTTCTTACCTGTTGAGTTCCCAATTTACTGGTTATCGACATCTGGGAATTAAGATAGAGGTAGAAACGATCCCCAAATACTTTTAATCCTATAGTAAACACCGCCTGTGACTTTTATGGCGTTTCTGTAACTTGTAGCTGTTACGCACATATCGAAGTGGACAAGTGGACAGCGTGCGTATTGAATGATATAATTTAAACAATCGTATCAGATCTTGAAGGAATATTTAAGAAAATCATTAATTTTGCTAACATCTATCCAAAAATACCAATCTAAACGCATATTGGATTGTACTTATGAGAGTATTTTTAATTTAACAAGGTTTTTCGACAAAGCCGCGTTTTTGAAAGCATAAATTGGGCCAATAAAAGATAAGCCAAACTAAATGAGAGATATATACAATTACGGCAGTTTAATCTAAATATTAAAAACTGACCGAATTACAGCATAGTCCAGTCAAATGGTAGAAAATAGGGGACAGTTTTGGTGGAGTTTTGATATTTGGTGCTTATATGCTTTTTGGGTCCGCTGTACACGAACATCAGGTTTTCCAACAAGAATTTAGACCGGAAACACGTTTTTTTAAGCAAAAACTGTGTAAAAACTAGATTGCTTTTAATTTTTCTAAAATTACTCGAAAACTCCAATTTTGTAAATGTTGAACCTATATGAAATGAATGAGGATAAAATTTAAAAAGTTATACTCGTAGTCCAGTCAAATGGTAGAAAATAGGGGAAAGTTTTGGTGGAATTTTGATATTTGGTACCTATATTTTTTTTGGGTTCCTGTACACGAATATCAGGTTTTCCAACAAGAATTTTGACCGGAAACACGTTTTTTTAAAGCAAGAACGGTGTAAAAACGAGATTTTTTTAGTTTTTCTAAAATTACTCCAAAAATATCCAATTTCGTAAATGTTGAACTTATATGAAATGAAAGAGAATAAAGTTTCCTACATTTTATGCACGAGATGTTTTTTTCTCCGATGAATCCTTCAGCCGCGAGAGCGCCACGAAGTTAGGTGTTAAAAGCAAAAACAAAGGGAATTATCCCAGTTTATTTCAAAGTAACTCGAAAACTATCCATTTTTCGTAATTCAAAAATGGTAGTAAGTATATGAAATGAATCTTCATAAATGAAATGTTGGCAAACCTAATATTTGCGTACAGCGGCCCAAAAACATAGGAACCAAATATCAAAACCATAATTTCTACCATTTGACAGGACTATAATTTCGCGGCGTTCTCGCGGCTGAACGATTGATCGGAGAAAAAACTTCACGTACAAAATGAAGGAAATTTTATCCTCTTTTATTTCATATAGATTCAACATTTACGAAATTGTATAGTTTTCGAGTAATTTTAGAAAAACTAAAAAGAATCTCGTTTTTTACATCGTTTTTGCTTAAAAAACGTGTTTCCGGTCAAAATTCTTGTTGGCAAACCTGATATTCGTGTACAGCGACCCAAGAAAATATATAGGAACCAAAACTTCACCAAAACTTTTCTCTATTCGCTTTTTTTGAGCACGATTTGACTGGACTAGCAGACAAAGGAACGACTGAGTCATTAAAAATATGATTTAGTTTTTACTGACCTGGGACTATTGCTGTTGCGTGATCCGCATATAAAATACAAAAATTACAATTTATGTTATACACTTAAATTTACTTATTCGAAAAAAACGTTTCGGAAAGGGTTTGTATCTTTCAGCTATGCACTATTTTTCTGTAGGAAACGACATTTGAACAACAAATAGCTAAAAATGTTAGTCAACAAACTCTCATAGACAGTTGTAAATATGCAAAATGTGTTTAATTGCATTTATTTTAAAGGGCCATTACTTCGAACTTCAACAAATAGCATTAGCAAATTATTTCATCTTAGTAAGTAACACTTTCAGGTAATTTTATACATTAGTTATTACTCCTGGTTGTCCTGATTCACGAGGTGAAATTGTAGGCTAGATTTTGAAGAGGTTAACAAAGGTTCCAAGCTATTTAGGCCTCGCCTAGTTTAGTACCTTTATTAAACTATTAATGTCAAACCTACAATTTCACCTGATGTATTGTGTTAATCGTACATTCGTAGTAACTAAATTTCTTAAACTATGTAAGTATAGCCACAATTACATAAGATTCGGTTTACTACTAAATTATTTTTAGTTGCCTGAAAATGAACTACCGTCGAAACATGTCGCAACTTTGGAAAATATATACATTTTATGGGAGAGGTTTTATATTTCTAATTCCCTCCTACTGTTATATAGCCCCATTACGAGCAAATGATGCATTTAAATATTGATTTATTATAACTTTTTGATTTATTTTTGGTTGTAGAATAATTCTGCAAGGCATGTATCCTTATTTTAGAAACACCCTGTATACTTATTTTCATCGTAAAAGTAGCAGGAAATGAAATTTTGTCGAAAAACGTTTTTATATGTCACGTTTCCAATATGGCAGCGCTGGCGCCAAATATACGAGTTAGCCAGCGCCCCCGCAACCGTTCGTGCAACGCGTGCACCGCACGCGGGCGCCACACTAAAGGGGCGCCAAACCGAAGGTTTGTATACAATTTGAATTTTTAATTTTTCAACAATTTCCAAAGATTCCAATGAACAAGGTACTAAGGCACTAAAGAAATCAAATATTTTTTCTATAGCCAATGTTAAAATGTGCTTTAATCGACTCAAAACAAAAGGTCAAATGTTACTTTAACGGCAAGGGTAGATAATAGTATATTATGTAACAAGTTTTATAAGCATCACTTTAGTCACGAGTGTCTAAGCGAGTTTATATAATGTGTTACATGTTACATACTATACTTTTTGTACTACCACAAATTTAGACAATATAACATCATATTATTTCATTAAGATTTTGAATTTTATGTTAGGTTAAATTAAGCTTGACAAACGTCCAAGTTGACTATTGAAAGTTGAAAACTAACTTGATTTTCGTTTTGACTGTGGCTAATAAAGCAAATATTGTCTGAACTTAACTTCACCCCGTCAGTAAAACGTCGTTGCCAACTTTAGCCCGTGACTAAGAGGCTGTTTAATCACAGGTTATGAAGGCGTGATTAAAATGTCACTTAGCGACGTGTATGTTAGTGTGCTATATATTTTAGTTTAAATTAAATATTACAGCTTCCTATTATCCTAGCAACCCAATCTAGCTATTGATAATTTAAAATGTGATTGACTTTCCTTATTTTCTTTTGAAATTGTTCAAGGTCTTGCTATAGAAAAAAAATGTATTATACTCGGCGATCAAGTCATTGCTATCCACTTTTGAATCATTAACGATTCACTCGTGGATAAAATTTACCTTTATCGTCTTGTATAATAAATTACTATTATTTAACGAGATAAAAGCCCTAAGATTGTTTTCGTTACCTCAAGCGTCAAATCCCCTCGACATTCTACAATATATATTTGAAAACAATCTAACTTCATCTCTACGAAATATTACCATTTCATTAAGAATCCTGCTTACTTTACCTGTGCCTGTAGCTTCTGGTGAGAGATCCTTCTCAAAATTAAAAATAATTAAAATTTATTTGAGGTCTACAAGAAAGATTATCTGGTTTGGCAATCTTAGCTATAGAGCAAGAGATCCTCGATAAAATTGATTTTGACAACATTATAAAAGAATTTGCAGCAGCCAAATCCAGAAAAATACATATTTAATTTTTGGATGATTGAATGCTGTATTTATAGTTTGGCTTGTTTTTTCCTTTGTAACAAATTTAAAGAAGACTAAAATTTTAGTTTTTGAAATCTCTGTTGTTTCATTACAAAATTAAAATAAAATGAGTTTTCGCATTTCGCAAACAACTACAAGAATATTACAGCAAACCAGGAAATTTAAAAAACATAAATGTAACAGCTTAAAGTTCTTATACTTCAAAATATTATTTATAGAAGTACCTACTACATATATTCCAAGGGCGCCAAAATATTTCCGGCACGCGGGCGACGATAACTCTTGCGGGAGCCCTGGAGGTAGCAAAGTGAAAAGTCGAAAAGAAAGCATCAAAATTTATAAAAGTGCCCAATATCCAATCCAAACTCTCGGAAAGCTTTACAGGTAAAACTAGCAAATAAGTGGACGAATACTTAACGGCGAAAAGTAAGCAGTGTGACTGAGAATTACTTAACCAATTTAGACTAAAATAAGTGGGTGTTGTCGGGGTAAATGCTAATGTCTGTGCTATAAGTAAGGGGCGTGGCTTTGAAAGATAATATCACTTCATTCAATGAGTGTGAAACATAATAACAAAGGAGGTTGCAGTGAGCGTAGAATGTTACTGGTTAAGCAACGATAATTGGAAGACATTGGTGGATAAGTAACTTGATATTATTGTGATCGCGCGCAGACGTAAACAAAGTCAACCGAGTATGACCCAAGTTATTCTTGTAAATTGCAGAAATGTTTCTCTGAAGTATTCATATTGAAATTCTTTAGACTTAGAGGATACGTTTTCAATAGATTCTCCTATAAAAACTAATCTGCTATCGTCGTATATATATCGTCTGACAAAGAAAAACGCAATATAGCTATTACTGATATAACGCTGATATATCTACAATACATCAAATATGCATTTGTAAAACGAAACAGTAATATATGTTGCATTTACATAACCGCAAGAAGCACGGTCGATTTGCAATAACTATACGTAGGATGCGGATTGATTGATGGCGTTTCGGTTTCATACATTTGAACAAATTCTTTTTCCGCATGAATAGAGCTTGATTTACTGCAATTCCTGCATCGAATAGTAGCATTTATATTATATATTTATAACAGAACATCAGGAAATTGCCATTATTCTGAGAAATGATGGAATTTTATACGGGCGAGTTGGATATGCTGCAAATGATGACGGAAGCAACCCTGCAACATTTTATAATGAATTGTTTTTGTCTTGCTTTGTTGTCAGTATCACCAAAATTTCGGGTAAATTGAATTGAATGTATTGCGGTTCGATGTAACAAGGAAAGCATCCTACGAAAACGTAGATAAATGATAACTAACTGATAAACTGATAAAGCGCAGTAATTGAGATAATTGGATGTATATAACATATAACAGACAGTAATTGCCACCACAGAGATGACATTATAGATATTAACGATACAAGTTTGATTATGAGCATCTTAACGACACGAGTTCGATTGCCAAAAACGAGGCGGTGAGCCGAGTTTTGCGGCAATCAAACGAGTCTCGTTAACTGCCATAAGCAAAACGTGTATTGTTCAATATTTTATCTTCATCAATAAATTCTGATTCAACGTATTTCTTTATACAAAAAGAGTGCGGTAATATTCATTACCACACTGAGTGCGGTAATATCTATCCATTACCGCACTGAGTGCGGTAATGAAGCTCTTAACGATACTAAAATTAATTTGGTTAAGAGGCTATAACAACACTGATGAAGATAAAACAATGTATACAAACAAATCACAATAGAGTGTAGTTTACACGACTGCTGAAGCTAAGTAGTTAATAACCAAAACCTAGATAATACGTATAGGGTTTTCTAAAAAAATTCGAGGGGGAAACTCAAAAAAGCCTACTGACTTCAAGAAAATCAGTAATGTCTTTACACGGAACTTTCCTTGCAAGTACGGCGCGCATCGATCGCTGTACATCTGCGATATACAGCGGTCGCTACGCGTTTCTATTCGCGCTAGCTGCGCTGCGCGGCCATTGTTGAACATTTCTGTCTCATGCAATGGATTCAGTGTACGGCGATCGCTACACCTTTCCAGTACGCTGGCTGCTGTCGTCGGCGACCTTGTTTTTTCTTTCTTTTGGATGTTCACCCTGTATATGTTTTATCGATGTCTGCGTTACATAAAAAATAGACAATTTTATTTTGTAACGTCGAGCCAAGTTGACATATCCGTAACTGAAAATATCGTCTTCCTCCAGCAAATAGTTTTTGAGCTATACCGCCAACAGGCGAGCAGACGGAATTGACAAAACATGTTTTTCGTCATATAGAGCAGTGGCCTCCAAACTTTTTTGGTCGCGTACACTTAAGTCAGAAACAACTAATAGGCGAGTAGTAGAGCGGCAGCTAAAGTAGAGCAATCAAGTTAATTCCGCGAATTAAATCCGCGGTTTGACCCAATTAATTTCGCGGTTTGACCTAATTAATTTTCGCGTTTTGATCTAATTAATCATCTAATTAATCACAATTTTTTTTCAGTCCCAGTTTTTGAATTTAAACTTCCCGGGGGTGTCGGCCATCTTGGTTTTCTGCGCGCGCACTTCGCACGGCTGTCGTATTTAATTTTGAATTTTCGCGGAAATATTTGAATTTCAAACTGGTAGATCTCTCATCGAAGCTGCTCTCTCTCTCATGCACGGAGGCCATTTTAATTTCGCGCGAATATTTTAATTTTAAATTTTTCTTCTAAGTCCCAGTTTTTGACTTTAAGCTTCCCGGGTGTCGTCCATCTTGGTTTTCTCACATTTATTTTAAATTAAAAAAAGCTTCCTGCGATGACCCATGGTCGGATCTGAACCAGCAACGGCCGTATTACGAGTCTGAAGTCTTAACTAACTGAGCTGCCGAGGCGCTCGAGGTTAAAGGAATTACACATAGTCACTTGCGTGTCACGAGCCCAGCTTTTAAACAAACTATTTTTTGAGAAATATGATTTATAAGAACGGGAATGTATAGCTTATTGTGTTTAAAGGTAGATACAATTTTTAAAAAATTAGATTTGTAACAGCTTTTGCTAGAAATAATTATTTTTATAATTTGCAATATTCTCATATAGGTAAGAAAGGAGGGTTGCGTTGCTCTCAGCGACCGTGTTTCGGCTACTTTTCAAGATCGCCCATGTAGGCTTGCAGAGCTATATGAATAGAAATAATTACTTTATTTTTATAATTTGCCCCAACAGAACGTTTGCTATCTAGTTTATGCGCAAATTTCATAATAATATCAATTTTTACTAGAGCAAATACATTTTGCTGTTTTCATATTTGAAATGCTAGAATATGATTAATTTTATGCTGCTATGCGTAATTACAAAAGACATTATAGCCCCGAGGAGGCTTTCTATTTTGTCATCCTCAAATGGCCTAACAGGTCGTTGCCTGTCGGCCACAATTATATATATCGGCAATAAGATAACATGAACAAGAAGATACACGTATTGCTTGAGTAAGAAAGACATAAACATAGTAGCAAATATTCGTTGTAACACCGATATTGACATGTTTTATTTTATTTTATAAGTAAACGTCTGAAATTGTGTCATTATATCGATAAAAACTGCATTTTAGTTTAAAAAATTCCAGTATAAATGCAAACGGACGAAAATATAAACGCAATTGACCACAAAGTAACATAATTTTGAATAAAAACACACAATTTCGTTGAAAAAATGTTCTGTTTCACTTAGGCGTTTCCCCGATACATATACATTGTGTTCCCAGATGACTGCCCGGGAGGGAAAACATTTTTGTACTTTTATTTATTCGTACAAAAATTCATGTTTTATAAAACGTTTGCTTCTTATAAAAAGGGTGCCTTATAGAAATTGAATTGCCAGAAAACTCAACTAGACTATTTCTACGCTTCACATGGGACACTTGTTTTTAAAAATCGGCTATTTTAAAAATAATAAAACTCAAAGTAAGCGTGAATCGGCTTTATTTAAAAAAATATAAATATATACAGGGTGATTGAAAAGGTAATGTTCAAACTTAAGGTTGTGAAGTGGAATACTACAAGAAGCAAACAAATATAATAAACCCATGTTTTATTTCCAACCGTTATTTCTCGTAGTTACAGACGATTTCTTTCTTTTTGTCATTGTTCTGTTACATCAAGTTATCTAGAAAATAAGTCAAACAAACGCTAATTTGTTATGACAGGTGTTTCAAGCTTGAGTTATTTTAGTTTTTTTCAGTGTGGTAATGATGGAGCATTTTTCTGTATGTGAATATGCAGAAATGCATTTTGTGTGTAGCTATTGCAGCAGGAATGCTCATGCAGCTGTGGCAGAATATCGAAGGAGCGTTTAAATATTAATTATAATTTATATTGCGTACCAAAAGACAAGAGACATACACAGAAGTTGTATACATTAATGAATTCTCTGGAATAAGTCTTAATTTGATTTAGTCGTTTAGTCTCCGCAGATCATTTTTATTTATTTGGCAAGCATGAGTAAAGTGGGAGTGCATTCAAGCGTCGAACAACGCATTATTAGTAAATTTTTCACTAAAGACTCTACCAAGCCATCACAAATTTGTGCAGGAGTTAGAGACAGTGTGGTGCGCCAGCACTGTCAGGCATGAGCTTTTATAAAGGGAGTAAAGCGTTTAAAGATGTCCGGGAACGTGTCGAGAATGAACTGCATTCTGGGCATCCAAAATCATCGACAGCAGAAGAGAATGCTGACAGGGTAAAATGCACTTACTTGAAACGATCGTCGAATTACAGTGAAGGATATTGCTTCTGCATTAAACATCGGTAAGACTAGCATGAAAAAACGCAAGTGTTCCGTCTGCTTCTTACAAGATAATGCTGGACCCCATTATACTGCTCACACGCTTACTACGATTCAAAAATTGAAATGGACTGTGCTGCTCCATCTAACATATAGTTCGGATATTGCTCCATCAGTTTTTTTAACCGTTGAAAATGTGTTTAGAGGAGAAAAATTATTTTAAAGAAGTCATTGAAGCTATTCGGGAATAGGTGTGTCACATCCCCCATGTAGAACTTCAGTGCCGAGGCGTACATTAGGTTATGTTGACATCGGTTGACGTTCATCTGTCGCTCCGCTACTTAAAAAAATCGTAAAACAATGGATAACTTCACCGCCGATTTCTTGGTTTTAATGGCGATTTCGACGTTCTTCGCTGCCGATTTAAAAAAAGAACGTTTTTCTCGTGGAATACAGAAGCTACCGCAAAGGTGGCACTAGTTCACATTCATAGGGAGGGAGACGTAGAAGAATCACATAATATATATTCGAGTTATTATGTGTGTTTTTGAATAAATATGAAATTATAATTTATATTTGAATGCTCCTCGTATATTCAACAACAAAATTTGAGTTCAACTTTTTATCTTCGCTAAGAACTGATTTCCAGCAAATAGGCACGGGGCATGATTTACGGAACTCAAGATTTGATTCAAACATGTAATAATATACCGGATGTTCTACTTAAAATAGGAGTCAATAAAAAAATAGGAAAAGTTTTCTACTGGAAAATCACATATCTCACATCAAAATGTACAGTGGCGCCTATAATTGGCCTAACAGCTGTTGGCGGAGGACGGAATAAAAAAAAATACACATTAAAAATGTAAAGTTTGAAAAAATCGTTAGAGCCGTTTTTGAAAAAAATCCAAGAAAACTGAAAAATCACAAGAGTAAACACCATACTTTCGGTTATGCGATTTTCTTCAAAAGCTTCTGCCACATCTAGATAGTACACAAAACTTATATATGAAGTTTTAATGCTATACCTCTTTTCATTTTTAAGATATTCTGTTCACAGACACACAGACAGACAGATAGACACACAGACCAATGAACAAAAACATGTTTTTTGAGTTCAGGGAACTCTAAAACGTGAAGATCTGTTAAAAACTCAATTTCGAATTTTTGGGGTGAATCCAATGCTTCCTTTATCGTAAAAGGAAGTAAAAAAGTTTTCCAGACACACTGTATACACGTAAAAATATCGTGGGTTGGCAACCTTAAAAGTTAAGAGATAGTGTCAGCACTATCAATAATTATTCGTGTATTGAATAATCGTGTACTTACTCTTTGTTAATCTGTAATTGATGTTCTTATCTTTTCTGTTACTTGGCCTATATCCAAAAACTGACTCGCTACCCCACTTTGGAGATAACTGATGTAGGGACCCTGAAACGTGAAGATGTGAAGTAATCTCGGAAAGCAATTCTTTCACGATTACAACTTCCATCGTCTTTTAGACGAGGGAAGTAAAAAATTAGGCTTTGCAGAGAAGATGAGGGATGAATTAAATTCTTAAATCGCAATTATAAAGTGGCCTGGTCGTATACTCTAGTTTAGTATAAAAGGGACAAAAGTACAAAAGTGGCAACCAATAGGAACAAGATGAAGAGAAAAGCCAAAAAACTAGAGGTTGAAAATTGGAAGAATAAAGTAGCCTAGACGAGAGATCGGGGTGGAAGAAATTTACGAACAGGACTGAATTGCGTTAGAAACCGTAAAGGAATCGTAATATAAGGTGTAGTCAAACCCAATAGATGGAAATCGCTAAACGTCAAAGATAATCCTTCCAAAAAAAGAGGGCGATTATAGTTAGTTGATAAAAATAGTTTCTTCCTTATTGATTTAAAGAGAAAATGATTTCCGGAAGATCACTGACATTAGTGTTTGCAGACTACTATCCTCTTCTGAAGGATTATTGCTTTTTTATTCTAACGTATTTTAAAATAAAATTACATCAGGCAGATTGATAGCTGAATGCGCAATCCTGCTGCAGATCGATGTGAAAGCTCCTCAATATAGCAGAAGATAGATTTTAGCGCAACCGACGTTAAAAGGTTGGGCCTTTTTCTAAAGGTAACTTAATAGCTAGAAGACGGCCGTCGCAGGGAACCGCTGTCATCCCTTTTCGATGGGGTCGGCGCAGCCCTCAAAACCTCTTCTCCGGTTTAGTTATTACGAAACACTTCCAGCGTGACTGCTCGAGTAATTTTTGTGATTGCCGTAATTATTTTAAACTGGCGGGGTTCGTTAGGACTTTCTGGACTCTGGCGGCGCAACAGCAGGCTTTCAATTATCCTCTAAAATAATTGGACCGCGCTCTGGCATCGAACTGGACAATGGTCGCTGGCTCACACGCACACCTTTCTCTAATTGATTGTGTTAGTGCGGGGGTGCGTGGCTGCCCTCTGTGTGAACCCCTCTGTTATTCATCACTGCCTCGTGTTCGGTGACTAATGATCCGCCCTAAGGGCACTACTTTCCGCCCGGTTTACACTAGCCCACAATCGGTGCAGATTTGGAAATTTCGCGCTTTAAAACGCGAAATGAGTAATTATGCCGCGCGACTTCCAGCTGAGATTATTTTATATTAATTGGTTTTTTAACCGCACAACACTTAGTTAAGGGAGCCATACGTTTGCAGTTAGGTCATGCAAAAGACAGATCCATGGCTAAATATTTTATTCTTTTTTCATGCGAATGTTCGGAAACATTTGGTTATTGATTAGAGGAATCAGGTTGCTCGGAGCAATTGGATTTGCAACACGACTATCAAGCTTATCCCAGACATGTTTTTATGTCTGAATTAAAATTAGGAAAATGCATACCTATAACTTGTACGTTGAGAAGGTAGTCGTCACCAGTTTCTACCTCTTGCAGCATGTGGATAATCGTGCATCAAAATGGATTTATTGCCTACGGGAGGAGGATATCTAACTTATATTGAACTGCCCATTTATAGGACTTAAAGGCAAATAAATATTAGTTCTTCGCTTTCTCATAATTTGTGTCCTCACGCTCACAGTGAGAGTACGCTAAGTTGCAGTAACCGTTAGAGCTTCAATGCATCGTATCTGTAAAACTGTACCGACTTTCTTCTAGTTAATTATTTTGATGAGGGAAGTATTTTACCATCGCCTCTTAGACGGAACCTGTGGTGAAACATTGCCCACTAGAAGAATCTCCTATTTTGCTTTTGCATGAAAGGACCTATGCACGCGCCAATTTAGATTTTCTCTTGATAATCGATGATATCCATCAAATCAGAGGACACAATTAAATAAAATTGCTCGTTGTTGGTTACTCTAAATCTAGAGCAATGGTTATTTTGCTGAGTAACGTATCTCATAAATTATGTGGCAATAGAATTATTTATTATGTGATCGTCACAATAATTTATCATACAGCATTGAGCTTTGCTAATTCCTGTTTAACATCTTCACAAGCTAAAATGTAATATCCTGGCGAGCCAGAACCCACATCTTGCCTCATAGTTCTTTAGCTTGTTGCTTCACCCACATGCGACTGCAAATTAATTGAGATGGATACAGAGAGAGAGAGAGAGAGAGCTTACTACTCATTGTCTGTTTCTCGGAATTTGGTAGTCTTTAGTTTTCCGGATAATGAGCAGTCAGGGTTGTCGACATTTTTCAAGAGACTGCCGAGAAGTGTTTGTAAAGTCCTAGATCCCGGTTGTTGGCATTCTGTTTGGTACTGCAATGTTCTTTGAGCGGCTACAAGGCTGTTTCTAGGGTTCATACCGTTTATTTATTGTGCATTCTTCTACATTCTCTTTGTCTTTTCTGCCATGGTCCACCGGTTGCGCAACATCGTCAAAATGGACGTGAATTCAAACTAGTCTCAGCCATAACTCTTCGTCGATTTCAATTTAATTATCTAAGTTAGCTTAACGTTAGATTAAACGTTGTTAAATCTGTTTATGTATAAATACGATGAATTATATTAATGCTTTCTGCAATTCTCTGATTCTATCGTTTGTTTACAATTGGTTCAATGAAGCTTTCTTAATTTTTTCACAAAAAGTACTAGGGAGACTCCAAGTAAGCCCAGTCTATTAAACAAAAGCCCTATTGTTCTCTTGACTCAGCATATTTGCGGCCGTTAAGAACACTTTACCCCGGTTGTGCTTTGAAAGCATTGTCTGCTGCCGCAGTCAATCACTGCAATCACGGTGTTACATTGTAAATCGAGCTTTCAGCGTCCTGTCCGAGCGGTATTGTGGGTTGTGAAGTTCAAAGCCTGCAGCAATAGGTATGACAAAATAACAAGGCTTCTCGATCTGATCTGGCATGAGGGCAAAAATAACGCCGCATTCATCTCGCACTATCGATTCGGCGCTTAGTTTTCCTGGATTCGGCAGCCTTTTAGGACGGTAAACAAGGTGTTCACGAAGGATGGCTGCAGATATATCGCAGTGGTCTGTACTTTTTGCCCTATTATTTGACTTTGCTGGCCGTTCCTTTCGCAATTATCTGCTTTGAATTGCTCAAGGGGATTGAAATTTGGCATTATTGTTTCGAATATTTCTTCCGTAGCTTCAAAATTGGCAGTATTAACATACTTCAGTCTCCGTATAAATTCTTAGCTTATATAACCTCATACGTATTCAGAAGCATTTGTCTAATGAAATTGAATACATAATCAGGAAAATATTCATTCTAATACACAAACAGACCTTAAAATTCTTACACATAACCAACTCCCGAATCATGATTTACAATCAATTACAAGAATCAACGCAGTTCTGTATACATAAGTTGAGAACGCCGATTAGTCGTTTCTACTGCCCAACTTTATGACACCGGTGGCTCAGAGGTAAAAGCCTTTGGTTCCGGGCCAGAAACTCCGGGTTCAAGCTCCAGGAACTCCAACTGCCTTCACTGGGATTCCCAATCCAGCTTTGGCAACCACGGGGTATTAATGCCTAAAACCACTAGGGGTGTTCACAAGATTGACGGCAACAACAACAACAAATATACGGTACCCCCCACCCAAGAAAAGCGCCCTTCCGTGCTTTCCAAGAATACTTCGATACTCAGCATCACTCGGTTTCGCTAATACAATGAAATGCTATGAACCAGTTATTTATCAAAAAAAAAAAAAAAAATTGCCGACGACCATAGCTCAAAAGTTGATGTTGCCTTCATTTTCGGAGGACTTATCGTATGAAAACGATCCAAGACTTCAGGAAGGTTCCTGGCGACCGGAATCGTGTACACATACGAACATACATCCCCCGCACAGCACGTTTAGGCACCCCCCAATACGGGGGGGATTGATCTAGTGGGCTGGGATCTTCACCAAAAGATCCGCACCGCCGAGACGGAGATTTGATATAGTGGGTTCATTAGTCGGTTGGCTAGAATTTTAGAGTTATTTGACTCAGAGTGGTTTTCGATATGAGGGAATTTCAATACTTCGTACACTTCGTGTCGAAGTAATTAACCAAATTCACAAGTTTGCACTTAAACTAGTATTTTGCTGAGATTTCTTCTGGGAAAGATTTCGAGCACTTGTCGATCATCAGTGCTACGTGCAAACATGCCGCTGTGCTTCTTCAACTGGATGCTTATAGAGAAGAAGAAATTGTGTTCAGATCACATTGTTCCTGTTTACATAAAGTACATACTTTGAGACATAATAGAACCACCACCATTTAAAGATATAAAATGTGAGAAACTCTAGAACACAGTGTATGGCAAAGAGGTATTAAAAATCATTCGAGTGAAAAAGAATTATATCCCAACATCAACTACAAAATTACATGTGGAAAATAAACGGTAAATTTCCTTTTAAAACTGAGCCCAAGCGGTGCTATACGCTGTCTCTTCTTGTCAGTACACAACGTAAACACATGAAGTCTTCAAAACAGTCTCAAAGACATAGATATTTGAATGCTATATCACATTTTTAATGTCGTGATCAATAAATTCGAACTTTAGGTAAGGAAAACCAACATGGCTGACGGTAAGGAAAACCAACATAGCTGACCTGATGATAAACACAAACAAGAGGAAATGTATATGGTTCTTAACGGGGGTAACAATAATATCTTTGAAATACTAAATGTTCTCAACTACTCTTCAAATCCTTGACTATCTGGAACTCGATGATCATAACCTGGATTTTACCGCCGTCTTTAGATATTAGAAAATAGAAAAACAACACATTGAAAGACATAAACTTGCCATTAAAATAGTCAAGCTGCGACAAAAAGGTAAAGTATTTATCTGCATGTTGGTATAGGTGTACCTATGGGGAAAAAAGGCCTTAGATAAAGTAAATCACGGGACGCTAATAGAGCGACATCGGTAGGCTGGACTAAGTAATGAGGATATTCGAATAATTTCTAACCTTGATTAGCAGCAGACTGCTCAAGTCCTCGTGGTAGATAAAATCTGGGAAGAATTTGGAGTCTACTGAAGAAGTTCAGCGGACTCCGTTACTTCTACGAGCTGTTCGTGTTCAGAGAAGCATTAGAGAAAGTACCCTTTAGTAAACGGATGCTATCGTTTCACCTGCTGACCCTGCAGAGGGGCTTTTGAATCGTACATACTGAGGCTGAATGTAAATAAAACTAAAGTTATGATCACAGGCAAAGACAATGACGTCAATGAACAGCTGCAGGCAATGACTTTCAAGACTTAACGAAAAATGGGATCAGTCTCATGAAATTAAAATTTGAAGCGAACAAGCCAACTTTAAGCTCATTAGGAATGTGGTCTGCAACATGAATATAAATCTCCATCTCAGAACTTGCACGCGTAAGTATTATATCTTCTCAATACAATTATACGATATGGACACCTGGATTTTAAAGGCATCTGTGATGTCGTGCTACTGACGCATAGACCATGAAGATCTTCGATTTACCACGTGACAAGTCCAACAGTATTTTAGCGCAAGGAGAAAGGTAAACAAATCAAGAAATCAACCAAAGAACGAGTACCATGCGAAATAAACAATTCAGTGCGCTGCAACTCGTCGGGCAAGGGCAATTTGATGGAAGAAGAGGACCCGAAAGGCGACTAGCAGGCAACACAATTAGATTGGTCAGAATGATCTTCTATACGTTCGTTGAGGATATGGCACACGAAGAAGATGACCTATAGGAAATCATCTGTACAAAATATAGTGTAATGTATTTGTACAAACAATACTGCAATAACTTTTAATATGCCAGATGTTGGCTTATACAGGGTTCGGCAGAAAAATGTTGGCATTTTTAAAACGCCATAACTTTTGAACAAAACAAAACACATTACTCATTCTTATCACGAATTGCTCTATAAACATTCGGATTTTATGACCTATTAATCAACTTTTCACGTAAGTACAATTTTCTTCAATACAAGCCCGAAGTCGTTCAGTGAAATTTGCTATGACTGCACAGAATTTCGTCGATGATAGCTTCAAGTTTGGCATGATTGCAGTTTTTTTAAATCGTTGTTGTTGTTAAAACGTACGGAAAAGAACTTTCTCTTTCAGCTATCTTCATAGAAAAAAGTCTGGGGCTGTCAAGTGTGGTCTACTTGATACCCAGGATACATCGCTGAAACGCTCAAATGCAAATCTTACTCGTTGAACAGAGATGCCTGAGAGGCTGTGTCAGGACTCCGTTACTTTGCGCTGATTCTATCCGTCAAGCACGTAAACAAGACTGTGTTTACGTTTTAAACCAATGTAGTCAATGGTACTTGAACGGACGACGGTAAAAACCACTTCTTGAGATGCAGCCTCACATCTCGACAGTATTATGGCTTGGTATAGAAGTGGCGACGTAGTGAATGAATCAAACATTAAATGCAGATTGATTTTATTATGAAAATAGACTAGTATTTATACAAATTAAAAATGCTTAACGCAGTAACAATATCAAAGTTCATATATACAGTTTAATAGGACAAAGTGTTTAAATTACAAAACAGCAGATAAGCAATTGTGCAGGTTTATTTCCTGGTCGAACGAAGGTCGCCCGTTGAACTCACTGCTGTAGGTCGATATTATGCACGGAGTGCAGAATTGCGTTTTCCTTGGTCTTTAACTCGTACGATTGTGTAATAACACTGGCTTTTAAATTACGTAAATTTGAACTGAAATGTATGGTTTTTAATCTAATTTAAACATATTAAATTTAGTAATTGGTGATAGCAATATTAAATAAATGGGAATTGCATGTAAAAGCCATGCAACTGGATTTCGTAAATTTTAGAAAATGAAATTTATGTGTGTTTAAATCAAGTTTAAACATATTGCCAATTTTAGGCCGAAGAAAAAGAAAAGGAAAACTATATTGTTTCTTCCACATTAAGGGTTCTTAAAGGATATTCTTCTACGGTTGACTGGCGTTGTTTGGATTGATGCTTCCTTCGGTTGATCCTTTTCCGAATGTAGTAGAAGGCTCCTATTAGAATAGCCCCTCCCAATAGGCTGCCTGTGATCCCGCTGGATAGATAGGAATGATGTCGGATGGTTTTCCATGTCACGTCTTTTAGACGCTGTTGATTATTCCTCTGGATAGGTAGTAGCGACGTCGGATGGCTCTCCATGCTACTTCCTTCAGATGATGTTGCAGGTCTAACCGAGAGGGTTGTAAATCCTCGAAGTGGTTCGGTTGCTGCAACACTGGCTCCTTTGCTATTTCTGTAAAAGAGCTTTTGTGTTATTGTGTCGTTGACTATGTTACCAATTGGTTTGGAACATCCTGCCAACGTCCATCGGCTGCCTCTTCCTTTGGAGACGAACATTATATGAGTGCATACGATAATTAATATCACTCTTGCCGAGGTTAGCTGTTTTAGAGGATGCCGCATCGGTATTCCACATTGCGTATTTTTGGTAAATTCCCTCGCAGACTTTAATAAGCCGTCTTCTTGATTCCATCTTCTACGAGGGGCTAAGTGCTTAGCGAACTCGGAGGTTTGCTCGCTTGCTGCATCTCTTGATGCCATTTCTTGTCTCCAGCTTTCATTGGGGAAGAAGTTCTTGAGATTTCTTCGGTACTGGGAACGATCATGTGCGGGTGATGTTGGCCGAAATTTTATCTTCAGACTTTGGTTCCTGCGATTTTTTGTTAGTTGTTGGTAATGGAACAATGTTGCCATTTCTTGTAGCCACCCTCCATTGGGGGAAAAGTGTTTGGTAGCGGAATTTTCATTTTCTAACTTGTTGGCTACCATTTCTGGGAACGCACCCTCCACCAGGTGTCAAATTTTTCGTGAACTCGGAGGGTTTCTCGTTTTCTACAGTTCTTGTCGCTGTTTGCTGATACCACCCTCCACTAGTTGCTAAGATTTTAGTGGACTCGGAGGGTTTCTTGTTTTCTACAATTCTTGCTGCTTTTTCTGAGCTCCTTCCTCCACCGGGTGGCAAGTTTTTAGTGGACTCGGAGGTGTTCTTGTTAGCAGCAGTTATTGCTGCAACTTCTTGGCTCCATCCATCGCTAGGAGCTGCTGTCGAAGCATCTGGAGGAGTTCCAACGATTTTTTCGTGGCCTGCAATTTCTGGACTGCATCCACTGCTTGGAGCTGCTTTAGGAGTTTCAACGATTTGTTCGTGGCCTGCAATTTCCTTTCCTTTCTGTCCATCGACTTTGTGAATGGGAACTTCCTGAATGGGAACTTCGTGGATGCGGACTTCATGAACGAGGATTTCGTGAGTGAGGACTTCGGAGGTTCCATGCGCTTGGTGATTTTCTTGTGGATGAGAAGATGCTACCTTTTCACATTCGATGATAACAGGATGTTGAACTTCCGTATTCTTTATATTGGCAGCTGCTATCGCTTGTTCTTCCGCTGTAGAATTGGTTGTTGATATTTTCTCCACCGGCTGGATTGTTAATCCGGGGATGGATCCATTTGATGCGGGATGAATCTCTTTGACTGTCTCAATAATTTTTTCCTTGCATACCTGATCTTCTTCGGAAAGTTTTCTTTGTGTGGGCACTTCTTCTATGTCCCAGAATTTCTGCAACTGATATTCTTTTCCAATTTGCCACGAGTTGCCAATCGTCGTATTGACCTTCATGTAGTTGTCCCGATGTTGATTGATTTGAGCCACTGTGTCTGTGAATTTATTCTCACATACCTGGTCGTCTGGGGAAATGTTTCGTTGAGTGGGAACTTCTTCTATGTTCCAGAATTTTTGTAACTGATATTCTTCTCCAATTTTGGCAACCATGGTGTTGACTCTAATGCTGTCGTTATGCTGTCTTCCAATGGTTCCAGATAAAATCCAGCCCAGCTCGGTATTCCGTCCCAAGATGCCATCCTTTGTTTTAGTGATTCCGCCTAGAATTATTTTAGAATATTTTTCGGCGCCTAGAATTATATCTATAGGGCCAGGTTGGTTGAAGGTTGGATCGGCGATGAAGGTATTGCTCCAGGAATTGATATTTATGTTTGGGATAGGGGATGAAGGCATGGCTTTGGTAAGTTTGGGAAGTATTAGTAAATTGACAGGTAGGGAAAAGTTACTTGAAAATCTAGGTGTGATCAAACCTGGGATTTTCCATTTGGCAATTTTTGGCTCGCTGTTCCCAATTCCTGTGATTTCAGCTCGAACTTTGGTCCTGGGTAACCCCAATAATTCGGCTGATGCTTCCGTGATAAACGACCCCTGAGACCCGGGATCTATTAATACTCGTAGTAGATGAGTCATCCCGGATGCTGCCTTTACTTGAACCATTGCTGTGGCAAGTAGAACTTGGCTCTCCTTTGCGCCTAAATTGGCGGTGATGATGTCCGACTTCGGCTTCTTTTCTGGAGCGTTGGAAGTCTTCATAGCTGCTGCATGAGCTGACGTTCTCATCCTTTGGGCAGGGAGCGGCCTTGATGGTGGCTGCGCCTTATGAAGCAGTGTATGATGCGGGAAGCGACAGATCCTACAATTAAAATAGGCACGACATGGTATATTTGAATCGTGCCGCAAGCATCGATAGCACAATCGATTGGTTTTTACTGCTTCTAGTTTTTCATGGGTAGATAGCCTCTGGAATTGGCCACAGTTGTCGATGTAATGATCTCCATGGCACAGCTTGCAATTTAGGGATGCGGAAGCGTAATTCTTCTGTGGTCTTTCCTGCGTGGGCTTTCGAGCTCCATCTATGGATTCTAGAGATTGGAACCGCACTTGCAGGAAAGCCATTAGAGTTTGGTGATCCTGGACTTCATTTGGACATTGAAGCGACTGTTCATATAATTTGTTGGTTACAGGATCCCATTTTCGAGCGATAGCTCTGTTAATCCACGGACCCCAACTGTCCGTGGAGATGCCTAAATTTTTGATTGCCTCCACACATTCCTTGATGGAGTCGTGCAATCTTTTTAACCCTTGGGCTGACTCTTTGGAGAGGACCGGCAGATCGAATATGGTATCTAGCAATTTAGTTAAAATAAGGCGATTATTTTGATACCTTTGTTGCAGCAGATTCCAGGCGGTGTTGTAGTTTGCTTGGGTAACAGCTAGATGCTGGATCAGTCGGCTTGGCTCTCCCTTAAGATGCGTCTTTAAATATTGCATCTTGATGACATCGTCTATATTCTGGTTGTCATCTACTAATTTGGTGAACAGGTCCTTGAAAGTGGCCCATTCCTCATAATTTCCCTCGTATATGAGAATTTTGACTTGAGGAAGCGAGATGGCTGCTGCTTGCTCGTTCCTTGTCGGCGCTTGCAATAAAATAATTAAATTTCTATACCTGTCTTCCAACGTAGTATATTCAGGACTGAAGTGCATTTGTTCTGAAGCCATGTCGTTTGACATAACTTCTTCGTCCATCTCGACCACACGATCCCATTTTTCTCTTAATTCCCTTGTCGTGATGGCGGGCCTCCCTAATTCTTGTGTTAGTTCGGCGTCGTCCATCGCTTGCTTAAAATTCTGGATCCGAATCTGCAGTTTTCGGATACGAACCTTTTGCTCGGGGTTGGCCACCATTTCCTCTTGCGTTCTGCTTACGGAGGCGTTGGAAATTTCCGTTGTTTTTGAACAGCTCTGCAAGTAACTTTTTGCTTCGCCGTATATGGCTTTAATTTGGTCGTAATACCCTGTGTTAAAATAATTATGAGTTGGAATACTTAGCTGCCCCATTTCTGCGTGATTTTTAGTTGCAGTGTTCCAAAGTTCGTCCAGCGTTTTGTTGCGACTGGCGATGTAGGCTTCATTTTTTCGGCTGGCAGGGTCCTTTTTGCTGTTGGATAATATTTGCTTTATCTTCTGCGCGAGCTCTTCTTGGGCGATAGCTAAGTTGTTGAATTCCTCCATGTTGTTGGCCATTTTCTGGGAACTGGGTGGTTGGCAGATGTTGTCTTCTTCTCGGGATGTGTTTTTTCGTTAGTTGGAGACAGATCCGGCTCGAAGGACCATGAACAGAGATGCCTGAGAGGCTGTGTCAGGACTCCGTTACTTTGCGCTGATTCTATCCGTCAAGCACGTAAACAAGACTGTGTTTACGTTTTAAACCAATGTAGTCAATGGTACTTGAACGGACGACGGTAAAAACCACTTCTTGAGATGCAGCCTCACATCTCGACAGTATTATGGCTTGGTATAGAAGTGGCGACGTAGTGAATGAATCAAACATTAAATGCAGATTGATTTTATTATGAAAATAGACTAGTATTTATACAAATTAAAAATGCTTAACGCAGTAACAATATCAAAGTTCATATATACAGTTTAATAGGACAAAGTGTTTAAATTACAAAACAGCAGATAAGCAATTGTGCAGGTTTATTTCCTGGTCGAACGAAGGTCGCCCGTTGAACTCACTGCTGTAGGTCGATATTATGCACGGAGTGCAGAATTGCGTTTTCCTTGGTCTTTAACTCGTACGATTGTGTAATAACACTGGCTTTTAAATTACGTAAATTTGAACTGAAATGTATGGTTTTTAATCTAATTTAAACATATTAAATTTAGTAATTGGTGATAGCAATATTAAATAAATGGGAATTGCATGTAAAAGCCATGCAACTGGATTTCGTAAATTTTAGAAAATGAAATTTATGTGTGTTTAAATCAAGTTTAAACACTCGTTCAATATTTTTACCTCCTTTTACAATAAAGGAAGTATTGGATTCACCCCAAAAATTCGAAATTGAGTTTTCAACAGATCTTCACGTTTTAGAGTCCCCTGATCCCAAAAAACATATTTTTTTTCATTGGTCTGTCTGTGTGTCTGTCTGTGAACAGAATATCTCAAAAACGAAAAGAGGTTTGGCGTTGAAACTTCATATACCGTGTGTCCACAGGGTTTCGCACCATGGAATCAGAGCAACGTTAATTTATCCCAAAGATCAGCTCTTGCTTCTACGGAAACAGCTTAATGCAAACCCTATATATTTATTTTTCTATGGCAATAAACGATTAGTATTCAACTTGACGTATGGTGTCAAACTGGACGATAGCAGGTTAGGTTTTGCGTCAGTTTTGACACAGACTGATGCAAAACCCAACCTGCTAACCTCGAATTTGACATAGACTTACAGTGCCACCAACATATTATTCATACGTTGTATAGCCATGACCATTCAAAAACGTTCGATCATTTCTGAAGGCACTTTATTTGTTACTTGCAAATTCAATTTTAATGGTCAATGCTTAGCAACCGTTTGACTATCAATTGCTAGTGGAAGAGTAGATCTTTAAAATAAACTAGCATCACTCCAGCGCTATGGTGCGTAGTCTCGTGGACGCACGGTATAAGTTTTGTGTACTATGTAGATGCTACAGCAAGCTTTTGAAGAAAATCGCATAACCGAAAGTAGGTGTTTACTTTTGTGATTTTTCAGTTTTTTTCGATTTTTTCAAAAACGGCTGTAACGCTTTTTTTAAACTTCACATTTTTATTACATTTTTAATGTGTATTGATGTGAGATAGGTGTAGGCTACTCCAGAAGTGGAAGATTCCTATTAGTTATTACTTGTCGTCGGGTGCAGTCAAGCACGTATCTTTATCACCGCTTCTTGTTCAAAACATACGTGCACTTCAAGGGATAGGACTTAAAGTACGCGTTGTCACATCTGATCAAGCAGCCACAAACAGGAGTGCATTTTCAAGCTTGGGCATTACCGAAGCACAAACGCACTTTTATGTGAATGATGCCAAAATGTTTATAATTTATGACGTTCCACATTTAATCAAAAGCGTAAGAAACAATCTTCTTTCAAATTATTTTTACGTGGAGGGCAAAAAGATTTCATGGCATGACATCGAGGATGCGTACAGAATAGACAGAAAATCATCTACTGCACGAGCTGCCGTAAAAATCACGGACGCTCATATTAACCCCAATACACTTCAAAAAATGAGGATTAAATTTGCAACTCAAGTATTTTCAAATATAATGAGTGCTACCATAACGGCGGCTGTAGGAACGGGCGAGCTACAAAGTAGCACCGCACTTAACACTGCCGAGTTCTTACAAAAAATGAATAAATTGTTCGATTGCGTAAATAGTCGTATGTTAAACGATCGGAACCCCTACGCATGTGCAGTGTCTATCAAGGTGCTTAGGACAGAAAATTATTTGAAAGAATCTCTGGAGTGGATTAAGACCTGGCAAGCCTATACAGCGAATAATAGGGTAAAGGAAGGGATTTACTGGTTTAAAGGTCTAGCTTTATCAATTAAGTATGTTCTTCAATTAAGGCCAACGCGCACTTGTGCGACGCGCAGAGCAGCGCGGCGACGAGCAGTTATATCTTTAATGTATTTCTTACCTACTAACGCGCACTTGACGGAAGCGCGGCGCGGCGCAGCGAAGCTACCCTAGCGGAATTCTTGCCAGAGAATATTTTTCTCTGCGCCGCGCCGCTCCGCGCGTCGCTTCGCCCAAGTGCGCGTTACCTTGCGACCCAAGTGGCCGGAATTGGGGTTTACGAAGTTTTCCGAAAGCAGTTGGAACTAGCCGAATGTATTCCGACAGACGCTAAACGCAAGAGTTGAATTTTTTTCTTGTCTTTCGTTGAAGCTTGAAAGCAGAACTTTTTATAAAGAATGACTTTTTGTCGTAAAATCAATAAAAATCAATAATAACATTTTTATGGGTGGTCCAGTTCATTTTTTGAGCAGTATATTTTTAATGCTGTGACCTGAATTGTGGCTTGCAACATTTGTTTCGTTTGATTGACGTCTGGCAAAGGATTATCTTTACAGGGGGGCTTATGTGTTTCTAAGCAGACATGATATTTGATGAATTATAGGTTATTGGGATTTCCAACATTCTTTTAAACAATCTACAAATCAAAATAATGTGAATTATAAAATAACTGAAATAATTTGGATGCCAACTTCACTTTCTGCCTCGCCGCCCCATTAACATTCAGCATTTCGCTATTAATTTTCAGTAATAATAGGACAAGAAGTCAAAATATTGCCGACAATAATTTTTGCGATTCAGATACGAGTTTCTGTGGCGATGAAAATAACCACGAGTGCTTGCACGAGTCGTTATTTTCTAAAGCAACAGAAACGAGACAATCTGAAGAGCAAACATTTTCGGCAATATTTTAACCTAGAGTCCTATTCGTCTTGACAATTTAACTTTTCAATTATTGAAAATGGCCAATAAAAATTCCTAACACTAAAATTTTAAATTCACAAAACTAGCGGTCTTTGAATTGTATCCTTTTCTAAAACTAAAATCCAAATTATTTTTCATTAAAAAATTGTTACCTACAGAAAAAATTATCGTATGTAAAATCACAAGAGACGATAATTTTATCGATAAATTTTTAGAAAGCACTATTTTGCCTAGAAAGATTACGAGTGTAAATTGATCTCTTTATTTTCTGATAAAACCCCGAGAGCGAAGCTCGAGGGGTTTTATCTTTGAAAATAAAGAGGGCAATTTAAACGAGTAATCTTGCTTAAGGCAAAAAGTGCTTAAGAACAAATTTATTAAGAAAAAATTACGTCGCGTGTGGTTTTTGTTGAGAATATTTCACGAATAAAATACGAAAAGTTTCTTTATTTACATTAACTTTTTGACAATGGCAATAACTTAACAAGAATTATAACATATAACATAATCATTATTATTAAATAATGCCATGTAATACCTACATTACTTATTTATTTAAAAAAAACGGGAATATTGCTGAAATATTATTATTTTGCATTAAATGTTGGGCAATTTATCGTACAATTTTGAAATATAATGGTAGGTTTTGCATTTTCATTAGTATCACCTAGCTCGTTAGCTACAGGCAATACGTTTGATGCGTTACTTGTTGACGCCGTCGTTGTTATTTCTTGTACTATAGTAGTTTTTGTTGCACGTAACTCACTGACTAGTTGCAAGTGGTGTTCGTCATCCATTTGTAAGTAGGGCCTTATTGAGGAGGCACTAGAATGTCCTGTTAATTGAATTAATTGCTGTTCACCTACACCTTTTTGCCAGTTGAGAAACTGCCGACGATCTAAAAATTAAAATATTTCGTTAGTAATTAGATATTAGTAAAAAATACGACATGCATTACCTTTTTGAGCGGTTCGTAATCTTTCTACTTGTAACATCTAGTCCAATTTTTTCCGCAGCCGTTTTCGTCCATTTTGAAATTTCATTTTTTCCCACAGGCATATTTTTATACCAATATGAATTTTTGTAGTTTCAGTTGGGAGTTAAGAACATTCTATCGGTAGTTATATTGAATGATCTTTTTTCCATTAACTTTTTAAACAATCTAACTGGACATTTTTCTGGGTGGTTTACGTTTGCAGGTAGCCATTTATTTTGAGAGCACTTTTTGTCCCCTCCTTGGCAAGTTTTCGTAAATAACGGGTTATAAATAAAAATAATCCGATTGGAACAACTACCACCATTTTTTCTCTTCTCTTGAAAAAACCACGTCATACAATTCGTTGCTTCCCCTCCACGCCAAGCAAGCTCGTATGAAACAACATGGTAAAATTTTTGTTGGAAACTATTTGGGGTGTTCTCGTCACAAGAATCTATTATTTGGTTAAGCTGATCCATTCCTAGAGCATCGGAACTTCTCTTTCTTTTTTCTACACGCAACTGTAAATTCTTCCTTAAAGCACTTTTAGTTTCACGGGCTTTTTTAAACTCGATATCTTCAAAGGGGTTGAATTTCACACCGTGTTCTTCAAAGTATTTTCTTTGGAGCATTTTCGCAACAGTGTTCCAAATGGTTTTTACACTATATTCTTTATAATCTTCACCATTCGATTTTTTCATATTAAAGCCAAAATCACATAAAATATTGGCTAATTCAGTCACTGGTACATACTTTTTCGCGACGCAAAACCTCATAAAAACTCTCCACAAACACTCTTGCTTCTTCTTCGTGTATTCGGACGTTTTATTTTCAATTTCTTCGTTGATTGGTTGCACACTCACATTCCCAAAACGATTCATTGTTGTATACGACGAAGCGTTGACAGCATCCAGCGTTGATGACAGACGTGGACGCGTAAACAAACAAAACAAACAGAAAATTTTTGGTGGTCCACGGCAGACACGATTTTTCGATCTTTTTTACTACTAATTTTATTCTAAGACATGCTACCACAAATATTGATGTAACAATGAAATAAAAGTTAGCAGAAGTACAAAATCTAAGTAAACTTCACTTAAAAGGCGTACCGCACCTTTTCCATGCTATAATTGACTGCGGCGTAAGTAATTAATGTAAAATTTGTTTATATAATGTATGTGCATGGTTACTTGGCAAGACGCGATAAATTCCCTTGGGACTTTATCGCTGCGATAATTTCCCTTGGGAAATTGTCACTTATAAAGCCATGTGATTGGTTGATTTTCTAGAATAGAGCCACATCATTGATACAAGTATGATGAGTGAAATAATCGCTGAAATAAAGCTCCTCGAAATATTGTCACTAGAATAATCGGTCGATTGGTAGTTTATTTTTAAACTGAAGAATGCCATTGGTTGACAAGTTAACTCGATCAATTCCTTTCAAAACTAGTTGTACAAATTACTATTGTACAACTAGTTTTGAGTCATACTTTTTTTCACGAATTGGCAGTTTGATAACAAGGGCGAAGCCCGAGCTAATCAAGCAAATGAATGAAAAAAAGGACTTTCAAAACGTGTTGTATACGTAGTTTTTTTGCATAGTGATCTCTTGGTCGAAATTAATCGAAAAGGACTTCGGAGTTGACAACGGCTTTTTTCTCTTTTTCCAGCTTTTCAGCTTCTTCACAAAGCAAAGAGACAATTAGAGTATCTTCGTCCGAGCTATCCATTTTATTTATTAAAGCTACCGAACACAAACAAATCCACAAAATATCCCTTTAACACCAACCCGGTTGTCGACAGAAACGGCTTTCAAGTGCGCGTTAGCACGGCTCTTCGGCTCTTCGCCGCGCTGCTCCGCGCGTCGCCCAAGTGCGCGTTGGCCTTTATGGGAAGAGTTAAAAGAGGAGGCTACAAGTTTTTATTGACCAGCAGGCTCAACCAGGACCCCCTGGAAAATCTTTTTGCTGCGCTGAGATATAGAGGAGGTAATTGTTCTAACCCCACTGCTAAAGCTTTCCGCCAGGCTCTTCAGTTCAATATGCTTGTTAAACTGCAGCATCTTACCGAAAACTCAAATTGTAAAGTCGATGAAGATGAAGTTGTCAACGTGTAGACATTCAACCTTCCGAAGAAGATTTTGTAGATTACCATGAAGATGCACCAGCACCAGATGAGCAAACTGAACAAACTCCACACTCAGAAGCGAATTATGAAAATAACGCTGCTGAAGACATTAGCGAAAACGATTCCGCGTGTGCAAAATTAGAGACTTGTGCTGTTGTTTACATTGGCGGTTATGTAGTTCATAAAACTCTAAAGCGCTTTAACTGTAAACAGTGTGTCAATATGTGTAGCAGTGATACTTCCATAAGTAAAGCTGACCTTTTTTGGTTCAAAAAGATTACGCTGATGGAGAAGTTATTGCTCATCTGAAAGTACCATCTAATATTATAATAAGAGTAGTGTCAATAGTACTTAAGCACTTTGAAGACTATTTTAAAAATAAACAATCGTGCACAAGTTTCAAAACAATACTTCTTGCAACTAGTTTAGATAAACTGCAAAGTTCAGTGCCAGAGTGGCTGCGAGAAGAAGATGGGTGTTATGAACACAAATTGTTTTTAATTCAACATTTAATTAAGTGTAAACTGTATAAATGCCTTAAATGAATGTCACAAGATTTAAGGGCGACAAAACAAATAAATACTCGCAATAGAAAAACGAAACATTTAAATAATGTTTAAATATGTACCGCGTGTAGAATTGAAAAAGCTGCCATAGGAAATCCAATTTTAATTTATTATTATTTATTCTTTTAATCAAAACATGAACTGATAAATACAGAATGCTTAGCATAAATGTAAAATAATTCCCTGGATTTCATAGGGCAATTTTTTCGGTAAGCGGAATAAAAAGCCGTGAAAAAAGCTGCGGTAAAAGAGCAGGAAAATAAGCCGCGAAAAAAAGTCGATTCCAAAAATGATTGCTGGCTTGATCAGTATTTTTAATACTTCCTCCAAAAATATTGTGTTAATACAACTTTCGTGTAGGTATTTCAACAATTTGTCTTCTAACATAAAATAAAGTTTATAGACATTATTGTAGTTGTAGTTAATTTGGGATTTAAAATAAATAAAACTTCACAATTTTTTAGTAATTCTATGCTCTCTTAGTAGTGGATCAAATGATTGTTTTCTTTGTTTGGAGTATTTATTTAGTTTAAATATTTATCCTATTGGATTTTTTACCCTCTGCGTTTTTCATCCTGCTTTTTGCCGCGCTTTCTTTTAAGCTTTTTTTCCGACGCTTCTTTTAGGCGGCTTTTTTTCTAGATTCATGTTTTCAATTCTACACCCGCTATAAAACATTCTTTGTTACCAATTAATGAATATTTTTCATATATTTTTCCTTGATTATTGTTTATTTTCATGAATGTACAAAAACTAAATCGTAATTGTAAAGTAAAGAAACTAGTTTATTTTTTAATGTACCTATACGTTTGCATTCAGAAAGCAAATTTACAGTGTGTTGCTTGAATCAACTTGAAGTAGGTAGAAAGCTAAACAATTTTGTTTACAAGGGTGAACTTTGGACTTGCTACAACACTGTAAAATCTTAAGACGATAACGACCTGTTCCTTTGTATAATGGACTGCCTGGGACGTTTTAGACTAAAATGTGCAATTTTCCAAACAAATGCAGATATGCACCCCAAATTACATTGATACTAATGTTAGCATTGCGCTGCTTCTCTTTATAAATGTAGTACTCTTTGGTTATACTTAGTGGAAAAAACTTTTTCGATTTTTTTTGGTCGCACCCCCTAAAGTCGTCCTAATTCCGAAAAAACAAACCTATAAAAAAATTCAGCCCAACCGAATAATTGTAACACGTGCCACCGAGCCCCGGAGGTTTCCAAATTGCAGATTTTAACGTAATTCACTTATTATCAATTAATATTTCGCGCACAGTAAGTCGTATCGAAATTTTGATAATGACATAAATAAAAGGAAATTTAATTTGCTACAAATTTAGTTATATGCAATTTCTTCGTAAACTTGTTGGAATTTCAAAAAATATGCGTTAAGTATTAAGAAAAGGTAAAAATTCTTGAAAAATTGCTTTTTTATACTCTTCTTCTTCCTCCTCTTAATTTAGGCTGAGAGCCTTTTATTTCCCACACATTGTGTGCGGTTTTATAAGCCATCTTAAGTCGCGGCCGGGGTAGATGGCTAGCCTAACCCCTTGAATTAGGGAAGAATGCCCTCACAGGGGTCACGCCCACCAAAGGTGTTCGTATGATGGCCGGAGAGCGTTCGATGTTTCCAATGTACAGGTGTGGGGCTCGAACCCACTACCTGCCGACTGCTGGCGCAAGCACTCTACCAGCCGGCCACACGCTCTGTTGCTTTTTTATATTAAAAATGAAAAATATAATCGAATTAAGCAAAAATATTTTTGTTTACAAATTAAATAAAACGAACAATATTAAATTACTGAAGTTACATAAATTTTAAGAAATATATTTACAAACTTAAGAATAAAACAAATATAGCAAGTTATCTATATGTAAAATATTAAATACATCACAATAGTTACTGTTTTTTGCTAAAGAAGCTTAACTGGAATCCGGATATTGACGCCGATGATCACTAACAACTTGTAGCAAGTACTGCTTTTGGTCCTCTTTTTTTTGTAACGAAGCTATTATATATTTCGATCAGTTTAATACTTCTTTCCGCAATATCATTAATTTGTGACGTGAAATAAACAATTACATATATTTATTAAATTTTCCATCTCTTCGTAAGTTCGTTTTCTTCTTGTATCTTCTCTTTCCAGTCGTTATTCAGTTCTCTTCTCTTGTTGATGTAACCTGCTATCAATACCAAGCATACTACCCTTTTTGCTTTTGAAGAGGCAACAACTGTTTATCTTCTACATCTATTAATTCTCGAGCGTTCGCATGTGCGATATCGAACAGGTCGTCAAATTTTTCAACAAATTGTTGTTCCTTCCTTTTTTGAGTCCGTTCTTTTATTTCCTCGTTTTTGCAGACTACTCCATTCAGAGTATAGTGATTCCAGCTTTTGTACGGAATGTTGTTTTTCCTTGGCCGGAATCTGCGCTTTTTATTAAAACACTACTTCTTGAATAATTAATTTTGCACTTTCACGTAAATTTAATTTAACTATACGCATATTAAAAGAAACTACTTGTAAAACTTGTTTGTTTGAGAGCAACTTACTACCAATAATTTAGTGTGCATCATTTCCTATTAAAAATATTTAGTCTTTTTCACGAAGAACTTTTGACGTTGAGGCCATTTTATGCTTTAAAATTTTAAAATACGCACGACACTAGTTCATAGTATTTAAACACGCAGCACAAGTAATACCGTTCACCTTTCGCGATGCTTTCAACTAGAGTAACTGAAGAAGGAATCCAGATTTCAGTAAACGAGTGGCGTCGCTCTATCTCTTTTTCTGGTTGAATGGTTCGAAAAACAAATGACATGCGACGCCACTACAGTCAACCACCCCTGATGGTATACCCTCCCTCTCAACATCTGGTTTGTATTGACAAACAGAGAAACTGTGTTCGACACTTCGACTCTGTTTTTTTAAATAACGGATTCTAAAAATATTTTAATATGCTTAAAATAGGTAAACGATTGAAATTATTGAATTTCAAAAATTTATATATCATAAGGTCTATTTACTTGTATTATTAGCCTAAAATTAAATAATGAATTGCAATTTACTTCAAAATTGTAATACTTCTACGTTTTCAAATTAAAAATAGAAAGAAAAAAAAATTAATTATTACGTTTTTCTAATACTTTGCCCATTTTTTTAACATCCAGTAGGTTTGCGGAGAAATTGCATATAACTAAAATTGTAGAAAATAAAATTTCCTTTTATTTATATTATTATCAAAATTTCGATAGCAGTTCCTGTTCGTCAGATATAAATTGATAACAAGTGAATTCAATTAAAATCTGCAATTCGAAAACTTCCGAAACTTGGTGGCGCGTGTTAATATTGTACGATTAGGCTGAAAAGTTGTATGGGTTAGTTTTTTTGGCATTGGAACGACTTTAGGGGTGCGACGAACAAAATACCGAGGTTGCAAAATTTACAAATGCTTACTCGCTGCACTTTTTACTTGTGTGCAGCAAACGATTTACTGCAGGCCTCATGCCGTTTTTATTTCATTTTCCTTTGGCCAAATTTGCACAATACGCTTGTTGAACCGGCGCACGGGCGCTGTCCGTTGAAGCTGGCATGCGATTCTAGCTAAATTTGAAAACGCCAGCGAAAGATGCTCCAAAGTTGAAATCTTCCTTCGTCCCGCGGACACTATGCGTTTTTTGCTGCACTCTCGAAAATTAAAATTTACAATACACTCCAGCGCAGGTGTAATTCTAGAATACACTGCTTAAATGTAACACATAAGAAAATACACATAAAAAATACATGTTGGCTTGGACTTGAACTGTAAAACAAACACTACCGGTGAGGGACGCGGATGTCCAGTTTCAATGTTCAGCATGTTGTTGAACTGAATTGCATATTTACATTAAGTGTAGGTGTTTTTATTCCTTCTGCATATCCGCTGTATTTACTTAGTAAGTTATGAATACTTTTTTCTTTTTTTTTCTTTAACAATATTTGAATAATATCTAGAAAGCAATATAATCAATAATAAATTAAAACTCTGTTTCATTTATTCTTTCTTCTTCTGCTGCTGCTTTACGGTGTAGTCCTTTTGGACTGTTCGGACTGAACTTCCACTTCGTTGTTGGGTCTTCTTTTTGGATTGTACCATAACGTCTTGATATCTATACTTGTTCGTTATAAGTTCGGGTCACGTATTCTTTTCAGCGTCTTCCGTGCTCTTTAATTTTGCCTTGTAGTGGATCTGTTCCTAGTTCTTTTCGTATGGATTCATTGGGTTTTCCCTTAACAACCCTTAAGAATTTCATTTCTGTCGATTGTATTCTTGATGTATTCGTCGCCATGTTCCATGATTCGCTACTATATGTTGGTATAGGTAATGCGATCGTTTTGTAAAATTGTATCTGTGTAAGTAATTCTCTTTGTTTTATTGCCTAAAGTTCTTAATTGTAGCACATATTTTCTAAAATTGTTCAATTTTTTGTTATTAACGTTTTTTTAGTACTCGAAGGTTTTTCTTTTGATATGTATAATAATTTATAAGTGTCCAAATAATTCCTACTGCTGACGAGGTTTCCTGTTATTAAAAATAAACCAAAAAATAAATGTAAGCCTAAATACAGCTTCATCGAAGCCCTAAGACGGAACTGTCAGATTTACATGGCTTGTTCGAAAATTGATCATAAATTAAATTTATATTTTTTTGTACTTAAGAGATTGCATTTAGTGAAAACTATTGCACTTGTCAACCAACGTGTGGCAAAATTTGTCTACATTGTATAAGAAGTCGGAGAAATATTAAAATCGATCCGTTATAAATATATCGGTTACCTAGTAGTAGTAGTTGGAGGACTTGTTAGGTATGGTTAATTTCCTTCCTTCTTGAAATGTTTAATTTACACAGTTTGCAAATACAAGGTATAGGAGATTTACTGTTAATAAGATTAGGTAAATTGCTTGTGCAGAGCGCAGATTGTGTACGATCACGACTTAGTGCATAGACCATAACCTTTCGTCAGTTTCCAAGCACAATGGCCGCTGCGCAAAATTCGTTTTAAAAATGGGTAAAGCTGAGCGATTTTTTTAAGCCCAACAATGCTTTTGTGATCTGTAAAGCAGAAAAATCACTGACTAAGGGTTGTTTTTGCAAGCATACTGTTTTCTAAAGGTTTTTGATAAATGAACCCATTTCACTGGTGGTATTTTCGAATGCCGCATATTTTCCATAGTGGAATCCGATCGCTCGGCGTAATTTATTTCCACTTAAACCGGATGGTGTCCCCCATTTTTCTTGCAACCCCAAAGTACCCACCTAGCAGGCTGGCATGTAATAGTCTGTGGGGAGTCGCGATGGAGCTGTCTGGCTGCACGCGGCATTGTCAGAAGCAGTGCCTCGCTGCTGATTAATTCAATGACAAGCCAAGATTGCCTTTCACTTGAATCATTTATCTTTTGTCCGCGGCTCGAGCCGCAATTTCACTTTTGCCGCGCACATTGTGCGTCCGTTTGTTGAACATGAAAAGTTTATTGTTCGCGAATTAGGGGGCAAGACCCCGCGTAAACGATCATAAACATATGCTCCATATAAATGGATTTGTCTTCAGCTCCCAGCACGCTGCCCGGCTGTGTTTTGCAATTTAAACGCCGTCTTCCTGTGGAGAATCGAGCTGAAAGGGATCCCCGTTTTTCGGCTGCGACATGGAGGCAAGAAGCTGCAAACACATAATGGAAGCGACGCGACACTTCTGCATAAATAATAATAAATGTTGACCCCTCGCTGAAATCGAACACTGCGTTTCTGCAGTGGACAGAATAAATGGTAAAAGTTCAACTACTGCGTTTCTCAGGTATTTGGGAGTTGAATTCGAAAAAGAACCTTCATGTAAAGATAACTGATTGTATTGCTTTGTTTATAAAGTAAGTTTGATGCACGTTTCTTCTCTGTCGAGATCAGAAACGGATTTAGCAATTCGCCGCCCCTAAGCTGAAAATTTTGGCCGCCTTTCTTGTCTTACTAAATTTCCCAAATACATGTGATTAACGGTGACTCGACGAATTCAGTAATAAATCTTACTTCTTAGAACTGCTTACCGAAACATTTTGAATATAATGCCGCTCGCTGTCTACAAAAAGCTGCTGTGTTTGTACAATACTTTCTAAAGGACAAAGGCCTTAGCTCTTCTACGTCACGGTCTCGTAACATCCGCTAAAGAAGGCGATCAGTATGGCCGTCGCGTGAACTGTGTGTACAGTTACATGTTGATTACAATTATCAATTATAATTGAGGATTTTTAATACACAAGTCGTTTAGAGCCGGGGCTGGTAGATCAGTGGTAAGCATCCTTATTACTGATCTAAAGGTCGCGAGTTTGATTCTCGGTCCCGGTGGGGTTTTTAAAAATAAAAAAATGTAGATAAAAACCTATAAAAAATGCCACCATTCAAAAGTGATGTAAAGCCGTGGGTTCTATGCTAGTGTAAAAGATCTCTTGCTAGGGTTGGAACTCCTTAGTCTCGGCTAAGTAAGACTTTGACCATATGAGCAAAGCAGTCTGCGTCTAAGGTACATGGTACTCCGCTTAGATCTTGTCCATAACAAACAAACACGTCACTTAGTACCTTTGTTAGTGTTTGGTGGTGTGCGTGTGAGTGATTTACCATCAATATTGCACAAATAAACATGTAAATAGCCGTTACAGGTGGATGTAAAATGAATGCATTGTCACAGCATGGCAATTTTCTAGCGTTTTAAAACTTAATTACTGCTACCAAGAGCAGACTTTACTTCAACTAAACACACAAAAGTATGCGAATTACATTTTCTTAAAGGAAACATTATATGGACTATAACGGAGCCATTTTTGAAATTTCTTATAGAGGTATTGTTTTCCGGTAATTTGATTTAAAATAAAACTAGTATATTGTATACCTAGGCGGTAAAGTGGTTATTTTCAAGGACGAAAGAAGATATGGACAGGAGAGGCGCAGCCGAGCCTGGCCACTTCTTGAGGACTGGATAACCACTTTACCGCCATAGCTTACATATTATTTTTTATCATACACTATCAAAAAGCTAAATATGTTCAAGATAAACGAAGTTTTATTTAATAAGTAATACAAACACAAATACATAAGGGACAGCTGTGGAAATTCAAGCGTATGAATGAATAATATGTTTTTGGCACTGTAACGCTATGTCAAATTCGAGGTTTTCCGTCAGTTTTGACACAGACTGACGCAAAACCTAATCTGCTATCCTCGAATTTGACATAGACTTACAGTGCCATATCATTGCAAGGCTAACTGTGTCTATATAAATCTGCTTATTTTCTTGGCTAGTCAACAAAATTTTGTTTCTGGGCTGGCCGGGAAAAACTGCCCTTTCTCGTTTCCATAGAGCCGAGAAAATTTAGCTTTGTGATAGTGTATGATCGTCTTTGTTGCCATTATATGTTATATATTATGATATGGAAAAAACTTGCGAATATTAACTCTAAAACTATTACTTTTATTCAAAATTATTGTGGTGAAACGAATAATGAGCATTTTAGGAGATTATTAAGTCAAAGTGTTATTAATTAAGCATGATTTTTTATTATAAATAAAAATCATTTTGTCGTAAACACACTTTATTAAATTGAAAATTTTTATTTATACGTTTCGTTAGTTTTACTAACTTCTTCATTTAATAACATAAATAAAGGGAAAAGAGAAAAATTAGATGAGCGAACAAATATGGTTTTCCTTTAACTTGCATACTTAACAATAATGAGTAGTTTAAGTTTTGGAATACTTTAACGACATTTTTTTAATTTAATATTAATAGTTAATGAAATTAATGGGATTGTTCATGATAATTCATTATTTTAAAACAATTAAACAAACGCGTTAGCATTCTGAAAGCAGACATGTAAAATGAATTGATAAGAGCATGCTAGTCTATTCACATATTTTTATAATCAACAATGCGCAAAACTGCAGAAAATTTAAAGGACATTTCTTGTCGAAAATTTAGGTTTTAATGTAGTTCCTGGGTTATCAATAAGGTCGATGATAACATCCAGAATGTTTGGAAATGATAAATACTTTGCGGATAACAACAACTCTGTAATAAAATTAAATAATATTGACACACATATACGAACGGGTATTGATATCTTGTTGGCCTGGAAAGTTTCTAGTAAAGAAAAGTGAATATGGTTGCTATGGTTACAACTATAATGTTTTATAAATAAGTTGTCAAAGTTTGACATCCATATGTTGAACGGTCATCAAACTGTACATTTTTAAAGACAGCATGTCTGAAAAAAAGATAGAATTTGAAAAAATCGAGTTTCGGTATTATTAAGTACTTATTTTTGGAAGGGTTATCGGGTAAAGAAATTTTTGCTGATATGATAGAAACCTTAGGTGTTTAGTGTCTTTGATACGTCACTATTAAAAACTGGGTTGCGGAATATAAAAGAGGAAGATCAGATGTGAAAGATGAGCACCGCCCTGGAAGACCAATTTCTGTGACCACTCCGGAAAACATTGATTCAACAACAAATCGACGTATTGTGATTAAGAATATTGCAGAAGCATTGCACATTTCCTATGAACGTGTGTATCACATCATCCATCACGACTTGGGTATGAGAAAGCTTTCGGCCAAATGGATTCCAAGATGCTTGAACGTTGATCAGAAGCGCGTACGATTGACAACGTCAAAGGAAATCTGCCGCCGTTTTGCAGAAGATTCCTCAAACTTTTTGGATCGGCTTGTTACTATGGACGAAACGTGGATCTATCACTATGACCCAGAGACTAAAGAGCAATCCAAACATTGGAAGCATGTTGGGTCTCCACGACCCAAAAAATTCCGTGTTCAAAAATTGGCTGGCAAGATTCTTGCTTCAGTTTTCTAGGACAAAGATGGGATAATTTTGATAGATTACGTATTTGGAACAAGGCAGAACTATCACGGGAGTATATTATACTGAGTTGCTAAACTGAATTACGTAAGAAATTTGTGGAAAAACGCCGCGGAAGACTTGCCAGAGGTGTGCTCTTTTTGCAAGACAACGCTTCAGATCACAGGTCGTTGATTGCATTGCAAAAAATTGGTGAAATTGGTTGACCACCCGCCCTATTCTCCGGATTTAGTACCGCCAGACTATTATTTGTTTCCAAAACTAAAAAAACATTTGAAAGGTAAAAGATTTCCGACAAATAACGAAGCAATATGTGCCGTTGAGGAGTGGTTGGCAGACCAAGACAAAGATTGTTTTTCAATGGCTTTAAATTACTTTATGAACGTTCTGCTAAATGTATAAGTCTAAAGGAGATTATGTTGGATAAATAAAATTTTGTTTTGAAATATTGTGGCGTTTTATATGGTAGGCTAAGTTCTTATCAATACCCCCTCGTACATATAATTGCACAATTACATACAAAAATAAATATAGTGCGCGATTAACAACTAGCGTGATAATAATAAAAATCGCTGTATTTAGACTGTCATCGAATTAATTACTCGGATGGAATCTCCGCAGCCGAATGTTTTAGTGCTTGGCCTGGTCGTGTTTATATTGGCTCATTCCGATTGCATCAGTGGATTGATTTATTGGCCCCTCTTGCCTGGGTTGGAACTCCGTGCAAGTGAAAGTGCTAACTGCCACTGGCTTAGGGTTTTGCATCAGTAAGAGAATTTATGACCCCTCTGAATATCTATCCGGGTGGTTCCGAAGTCTCCTGATTCTCGACTGGCCGACGGCTATTGCGTCTAAAAGGGATTTCTAACTCGGCCCTCGTAAGCCTGTTGGCTGTCGGGGTTCCCTGCCGTTTTTGTTCGACGCTTCTGCTGTCTGCATAGCGCATTAAATGGCCATACTTGCGTTGCTAATTGCGTGCACTGCACTGCGTCTGCGGATGCTGTCCATCATTCGCAACATTGTTTATGTTGTGTTTATAACGTTTGTCAATTACTCGCAACTAGCGTGCTTACCAAGCAAACCACCTGCCGATCTAAGACGGACAGCACATTCATCGGAAATGTTCTCTTCCAGATTTATTACGCTGCAGCTTTTCAAGGGGGGGGGTATTTATGGTGACTGCACGTTGCAATGTATGTGCCACTACAACTAAGATTTTTTCTTATAAACTTTTTCTCTTAAAATACTGGTTTATATTAGAACTTTTTGACGGACAATAACTTTATTATTACAAAATATTTACCACAAAGCCTGATTTATTAAAAAACTTTCTATTCTATTAAATTTTTCGTGAAAGTGATGATTTTTGTGTAAAAATAAATACATTATAATGCACAGCGCAATTACTCGCCATAATGCCTGGCATCATTATTTTATTTTTTTACACAAAGATTTCAGGCTTTCCAGCATATTTTTTATAGTAACATTTTTATTTTTAAAAACTTTTTAATAGAATCATTTATAGGGGTTCCTAAGTTCAACCCCATAAATCCATACGTCAAAAATTAAAGATATATCTTTAATAAACCTGCTATTGGTAGAAAATATAAGTCGATTTTCACTCTAATGCCTTTTCCCAGTTTTCAGTAAAATTAGTAAAACCTAATTTCAACCTTTTTTACTTCCTTTTATGATAAAGGAAGTATTGGATTCACCCCAGAAATTCGAAATTGAGTTTTCAACAGATATTCACGTTTTACACGTCATATATAAGTTTTGTGTAGATACTATCTAGATGCGACAGCAAGCTTTTGAAGAAAATCGCATAACCGGAAGTATTGTGTTTACTCTTGATTTTTCAGATTTTTTCGATTTTTTCAAAACGGTTTTAACGATTTTTTTTTTCAAACTTTACATTTTTATTACATTTTTAATGTATATTGATGTGAGATAGGTGATTTTCAAGTTGGGTTTCTTTTGTTTCTTTCTTTTTTTAACTCCTATTTTAAATAGAACACTCGGTATATTATTACATTTAATTCAGCTTAAAATTTTAGAGACAATTTAACTGGTGTCATTGTCAACCAATGGCATTCTTCAATTTAAAAATAAACTACCAATCGAACGATTATTTTAGTGACAATAATTCGAGGAGCTTTATTTCAGCGACAATTTTTTCTGTAACAATTATTGTAGTGACAATATTTCGAGGAGCTTTATTTCAGCGACAATTTTTTCTGTAACTATTTTTTTAACGAAAAGTTAAATTGTCAAGACGAATAGGATTCTAGGTCGAAATTTTGCAGACAATTTTTGCTCTTCAGATTGTCTCGTTTCTGTTGCTTTAGAAAATAACGACTCGTGCAAGCACTCGTCGCTATTTTCGTCACTGCAGAAACTCGTATCTGAATCGCAAAAATTATTGTCGGCAATATTTTGACCTCTCGTCCTATTATTACTGACAATTTTTCTCTTGAACTACCGCTCTATTTGGTACGGTTTCTGTAGAATTTGTAATTTTTTTAAGATTTTTGACAAATGCTTAAAATTTAAAATCAAATTGTTGGCTAATTATAAGATCGCTGTAAAAGGAAGTTGTGTGCGTGTATCACACCAGATCAATCAGCGGAGAGGAATTTATGGCAAAAAATGAAATTTTGTTTGTGATATCATTTTTAGTGCATTTAATAGAGAGGTTTTTTTCTTAATTTCTGTAATTGTGTAAGGTCGTTCTAGTATAATCCCCCCCCCCCTTCCACCTAATCGTATATTCTTGACTTGTCACTCCCATAACTTTATAACAAGGCTCTTCGTTACTTGTAACTAAATCATATTCATACGTTTTTTCGTGTCTATTCTATAATTAAGCCTCTTGTAGAGTACTAGTTTGTTATTGACTTTTAGTTCTTTAGAAGACTGTACTATTCACGAAGGTGGCCTAGTTTATTGTCTGTTTTCTTCTTGAGTTATTGTGTTTGTTCGTGTGTTTTGATGTAATTTTTTTTATTACTGTCTTGTACATACAATTGAAATTTTCATTACGTATATACCATTGCAGTACTTGTTCCAGGTTATTTATGTTACTGAAATTGCATTCCTTCTCTGATTAGGACTTTATTGGCGTTTTTATAAAGCTATTTGTACAATAAGTTGGAAAAGTGATGTTTTTCCGTTTCCGTCGTAAACGGAAAAAACATGCTTTACCAACGTATTGTACACAAGATTTTGTTAAATCCGGTAAAAAATTACTCATTATTTAATTATCCTATAACATAAAATCGTTGCTCTCTTTCTTTCTGCCTTTCTTTCTATGTTTTTTTGCTATCTCCTCCGAAGATACTGGACCGATTGAGTTGTACGATGGCTTAAAAGTTTGCTAATTTTTACACTTACATCGTAGGCCGGTTTTTATTTACAAAAAAGGCACGAAAAAGTTTTAATTAAATCCTCTAAGCAGCGGAGCGGAGCGCCTGTCACCGTGGGCTACGATGTGACAGATGCTGTCGCTGTGTGCTATTAGTGGAAATTGTTCTAATTTTGTAGTTAAAATATATAAAAAATAAAGTTTGCATTGATTCTTTTTTGTCTTATTTTTCCATTCTAGTTTGGAAAAATTCAACTTTTCCGCATCCAATTGAGTATTGAAAAATCTAGGAATTCCTAACCGAATTTAACAAAAATTATTAGTGAGGTTTTCCCAATTTCTGAAGTTCCATTATTTTTCGCCAACATGATCTTTAAAGCTTTAGTGGCGTTCTAATGCAATGACATAAGTATTTTAGTCAAAGAATCTTTTCATTTCGTTGAAAATAGACGACCGAGCGGCGTCTTATACCATTGACCTGCATAAATGCATACTACCTGATTGTTGCTTTTCCAAGATGCATGTAGTTATTGTTATGATATTGGTACAGGGGTTTAAAATCAGATTAATAAGAATACAGTATTAAAAATTACAAAGATGAATTTAGATATGAAATGGATACCAAAATTATTAAGATGTATTTAGAAAAAAAAGGAAATAGAATTTATAATTTAATTAAATGAAGCTAATTGAGAAACAGTAGGATTTTAACTTAATTTAATATCTGAAATGAAAATGGAAGTTAATGACAAATACTTTTTCGAAATATACTATTTAACATAGTAGGTATTAGTCATATAAAAAAGCTTTAATAGTGTGTTGGACTGTAAAAAATAAGCCAGATCGCTAAGGAGATAGATTATTGATTAGAATATAATTTTTGATAACAAAATTTGTAACGTCTGAAATTAAGAAATAAACCCCTTTATAAAAGTTTTTAAATACATATTTGGTAAAAAAAGGGTTAAATTTGAATATAAATTGACGTGTTGAAGAATAACAACTAAAATGTTAAAAAATATATTAGCAGACTAGATGGATGAATATTAGAATGTGGTGAGAAAACCAATCTAATACAGTTATGAACCACAAAGGCAATTAAAAGTAAAAGAATGTGAATTGAGTTTATTGTGGAATTACAATGCATCGACTGAATTGGATAACAAGGAATGGTTTACAAAGGAAGTGGATTACATCGACATCATTAGCAGAGTGAGCATATTTGTGGGGCTTGTCAGGTGGCATCTTGTGGCTGGCATCTGGTCAAGGTTCGTGGTGCTGGGTTATAACAGCCTTCATATGTGTGATTTGGTTGAGCATTAGAGTAAACACATCTACAGCTGATGTCGATTTTGAATGCATAGTGTGATGGAAGTATGTATATGCTGATTTAAAAATATCCCACGATGGACAATCTATAAAGTGTAAAGTAGTAAGAATTTTGGGATTACATCATTTAAATGGCTCTAGCACAACTTAGAAAATGCATTGAGATTGGTTTTCTCTCGTGACACACTGTCGTGTGATCTTAAAATGTCTATAATTCGTCTTACTGACCAAAATCTCACCTTCGGAAATTGTTTCAACACCTATAAAACCTACAAATCTCGCTTTTAAAATACGTGTTAGAATTTGGCATTATGTTTACAACTTTAAGGATATTTCATGTGTAGCTTTATGTACATAATTAATATATTGTGAAGTGTACTTTACGCTAATTCTTGAAGACAAGTCAGGTAAGAGGGTATGTAGTGTCTCACGTACTTTTCTTATCTTGGGATTCTACAAGGGCATTATTTAGATAACAAAAAAAAACGTTCTCGTACGTGAGCTTATTATCAGACGTTTTATGGGAATATTAATTTACACATTTTACGACCGTTCTTTAGTGTGGAATTCAAAAATTTTGCTTTAGGAAATCATTACAGTGATTCTAGATTTTTCTAGCGGCAATTTGTCTAATTTTCAAATCAATATAACGGTGTAAATCGTTGGTGTGGTATCTATGGTGATATAAGCAGAAATGCGGGAGGTAAAATATATTAACTTTCACCGGGAGTTAATAAAAATGACCTCCCGCTGGCGCTGGTTGGAAATTGGCAATTTTGTTTGATAAAAATAGAGCGCAAAGGCTGACTAGACTAGAAAACAACTATTATTTACGACCGGGCGGTCACTTTATACTACCCGCTAAGTGACACTAAGCAGGCCGTAATAGCTATTTATGATACAAGTTGCTAAATTAAAGTGTTTTAGGCACGCATCGTGGTTTGTCAAACGAGACCGAAGGTCGAGGTTGACATCGCGTCAAGTGCCTAAAAACTTCTTTGCAGGTCGTATCATACAATATTTTATCTACTTTGCATAAAATAATCAGACACTTTGATATTTCATAAATGTGACAATCTGTCAGTCTGAAATAAAGGAGGCCGTATCGATGTTTTTCATATAGCCACATTAAAACGCTCTAGTAGATAAAGTACTGTAGGGCCCACTCAGGATCTTGTTTGTCAGTTTGACAATCAATGGCATAGTAGGTTACCAAAATTGATATAAATTATGATTCTGGTTTTAATTGTGAATATTCTGGTCTTCGTGCGTAACTAAGGTTTATGGTCCTTGTGTCTTAGCCGGCGGTTACATCTTGGACTCTAATTTCCACGCCGCGGGCCATAAACGCCTTCGTACGCCCTTATTACATAATAATTGTAATATACACTGCCGTATATACTCACCGAAACTTTTGAAATAGAAAATAATATGTCCAGTATAATACGTAATTCGTACCTCGCTAATTATTTTTCCCAGATCCCAACCATTTTTTGAGAATGTATTTTTGCGTTTCGTTCATAATTAAAATATAATACTTAATAATGATGTAAGAATATCATATTATGTTTCTTTATTCATAGTCAAGAAAAAAAGATACAAAATTGTTACACATTGAAATGCATTCAAGTAGACTGAGTAAAGGGTAAAGTTAACCCATAGTTATACGAAATTTTAAAAAAATCTGCAATTTTTTGTTGTTGTTTTATTGCTGTCCACACGATGTGTAATTTTTTTACGTTTTTTCTTCACTATCAATGAGGAAAAATATGATATTCTGACATTACTGTATTCTGAAAAATCCGAGAAGTCCGGAAAAAGATCAAAAAATCATAGTGGCTATTTGAAAAGAGAGTTGTTCAGAGGCATTTCGAACTAAAAAGGATTTTTCATTGTTAGGATATAGCGGTCCTTGAACCATTTAATTTGCTGTATGAATTTTGAAAGTCGGAAGACAAATAACGATCCTACATCTCTGGCTGTTTTTATGCACCTCTGTATATATTTACAGAAGATGCAAATCTACATTTTTAATTATTCGTCGAGATTTTTTCATTTTTTATTGAAAACCTATTTGGTTGCTGCTCCAAAGTTGGTAAGATGGATCAGTTCCAATTACATCATTGATGACATGCATTGCCTGATCGTGTGATGCTTCTCGTATACCGTGTGTCCACAGAAGTACGCACCATAGAGATAAGATAATGCTAATAGAATATAAATATCAACCAGTGCTATGACCACCGTCCCTTTTCTTGTACCATTTATAACAATATTGTTTCACACAGTGGCGAGTCAGAAGCCACAAAACAACGTGTTAGCGTGCCGGCGATCACATCATTAGCCGATCTTTCTATTCTATTTAGTTATCCCTATGTTGCGTCCTCCTGTGGACACACGGTATACAAATTCTGTTTTAATTTGCCTGAAAATGGCAGATGGCTAGGTAGCGCGGTTAAGAAAGCGCTAGGTTTGCATTAAGCAAGTCCTCGATTCACTGGCGGATCCAAGGAGGTGTCAATGCGGTCAATTGACACCCCTTGGGTCTGATAAAAAGTTGACTATTTGGTTTTAATTATAACCAAAACCCACCCTTATAGCATTCCGAAATTTAAATTTGAATTTGCTGAAATACTTCTTCCACATTCTTCATTTTTTTTTTAATTGCAATAGGCACAAATTTGCTCTCACTCCCCAGCGTTGGTGGGTGTTTTTGTCACTCGTCGATGTCGGTTCTGTGACCTGTCTAGTGTCCACCAGTCTTCAATAGAAAAAGCAATGAACGCACCTGGTGCGTCGTGACCGGCGATTTTTTTAAAATATTATTAATAATATAATGTGTTCATTGTTTTAGTTAGTCAAAGTTTAAAATATTCAAAGGCGGCAAAATTTTAATTTTAAAGGCTAGTACTCGTATGTAAAACAATGCTTACTTTATAACATTTTCGTGCCATGGGTATAAAATATCACTTTTCAAAATTGAATGAAGTTTCAAAACGTCTCACTTTTTGCAATCAGGTGTGAAAAGAAAACTATTTCACAACCAGTGGTGAAGTAGCTATTTATAAAACCAGTGAGGAAATGCCTCATTTTATAAATTCGTAAAATCGTTTTATAAATTGTTATTTCAAATTTATTCGCTTTGTTTTGTTTAATTTTTTAGAATGCTGATACCTTCTAAAAAGCAAACAAACATTAGACGCTTTCATATAAATTAAGTCATATACAAATTTCTAAATCGGGTTTGATATATATATTTATCGAAGGAGTTGCCCCTCAGCTGACGTTTTATTATTATTTGTTGTGATTCGTCATCGCTGAATTTTACAGGAACCAACCTGTCTGCTATGTGACGTACGCAATGTCTCCATCCCTTTTTATTTTAAAATTTTATAAAACCAGAGGTCCAAACTGCTGTCGCACTAACTCGTTTTAAACCATTGTACTCTGTTACCTGGTGCGGCTGCATCCAGCCGTGGTGTCGAGACACTTACGGTTGCATCTAATTTTGTGAACACGGACGTAGAGCGTTCAAATCCGAGCCGCCAGAAATTTTTTTTAAATTAAACATCCATTCTGTGAATGCAAGAGAGAGACAACCAACGCCCGATGAGCAGAAGAGAGAGACAGATCTACCAATTTGAAATTCAAATATTTGCGCGAAAATTTAAATTAAAACGACAGCCGCGAGAAGTGCCAACGCAGAAAACAAAGATGGCCGACACCCGGGAAGTTTAAATTCAAAAAATCTGGTGTGATACACTCACACAACTTCCTTTTACAGTGATCTTATAATTAGTCAAAAATTTCATTTTTAATTTTTAACCATTTGTTAAAAATTTTCAAAAATTACAAATTCTACAAAAACGGTACAAAATCGAGTGTTAGTTGAAAAGACAAATTTTCTCTAGAATTTTAAGGTGAATTCAAAAATGTAATAATATACCGGGTGTTTTATTTAAAATAGGAGTTAATAAAAAAAATAGAAAAAAAAAACAAAAGAAACCCACTTTAGAAGTATTCAACTGGAAAATCACCTATCTCACATCAATGCACATTAAGAATGTAAGAAAAATGTCAAGTTTAAAAAAAATCGTTAGAGCCGTTTTTGAAAAAATCGAAAAAAACTGAAAAATCGCAAGAGTAAACACCTACTTCCGGTTATGCGATTTTTTTCAAAAGCTTGCTGTCTCATCTACATAGTACACAAAACTTATATATGAAGTTTCAACGCCATACCTCTTTTGGTTTTTGAGATATTCTGTTCACAGACAGACACACACACACACAGACACACACACAGACACACACACAGACAGACCAATGAAAAAAAATATGTTTTTTGGGATCAGGGGACTCTAAAACGTGAAGATCCGTTGAAAACTCAATTTCGAATTTTTGGGGTGAATCCAATACTTCCTTTATAGTAAAAGGAAGTAAAAATGGAAAAAATCTGAAAAATATCAAATTCAAACTGGCAGCCGAGAGAAGTGCGCGCGCAGAAAACCAAGATGACCGAACCCCGGGACAAAAAATCTGAAAAATTTCAAATTTAAAATATTCGCGCGAAAATTGAAAATGGCCGCCGCGTAATTCCAGAAGCAAATTAAAAATGGCCGCCGCGTAATTTAATCAGAAGCTAGTGCGTAATTTAATCAGTAGCACATATCAAAATTAATTACATCAAACCGCGAAATTAATTGGGTCATTTAATTAGATCAATTTAATTGGGTCATTTAATTAGATCAATTTAATTAGGTCAATTAAAATTAAAACCGCGAAATCCGCGAATAAATCAGCGAATTAAACCCCGAATTCGCGAATCAATTAAAAGGAGTGGGGGCAAAGTGGCACCTTTCTATTTATACAATATCAATCAGGTTAAGACGGTAGAAATTCAATATCCATAGAAAGCAGATTATTTGTCAACAAATTCCACAGAAACTGAAACCGCATTCATCTCTATTCCTGCGAATAATGGGAAGATCAAAAGTTTGTAAAACGACATCGGAGATTATTTTGACAGCACTGATAGACTTCTTGAGAGTCCTTCTAATTTAGTGAAAAAAGAATTATTGGAGATCCCATACGTTCCTTGAAAATCGTACGCATCTTTTTTCTCGGAAAAACAAATTATATGGAAAGTAATTAAAAATATTTTAATATTAGTTATTTGGATAAATATACTTGGCTTGTCTATTTTCATATAAAATAAGGAGCTTTTTTGTCAATTTTTCTTGAAATGGGGCACCTTAAGTGGCTTAAATTGTTTTTTCATGGCAAACACGCATATCTGGAAAGCAGTTGAATTTGGAGTTATGAAGTAACATATCAAAATAAATTTGCAAATGTTAATCGCCCTGTTTATCAGTAATACCCAAGACCACCCTTTTTCTATTTCTTCATTCAATTGTGTTCTGTTACAGCAGCCGCCTGAAATTCTGCATTTTTTGCATAAAATTGTTAATATCACCAAAACAGTTGACGTTAGACCCATACAACTTGATAAAAAACTTTCAAGTTACCTAAACATAAGACATTAGCTGGCCATAGACACACGTTTAAAACCGCCACGAATGTAGTACATCCGTGCCGGTTTTGAACGTGTGCATATGCGCAGCCATAAGCTGGGCATAGACACACGTTCAAAACTTCCACGAAAAACTACATTCGTGGCGGTTTTAAACGCGTGTCTATGGCCAGCTATTCAGTTTATAGAAGTTTGATTCGCCACACTTTTCCAGCCACCCTGTACAATCAAAACTGTTTTAGTAATGGGCATCACTTTCGTACCTACTTTTATATACACAATATTTATGTAACTCGCATAGTTTTAGAAATGCCCCCCCCCCCCCACCGTTTCCGTGCCTTGTGTCTATTTTACTTTTTGCTTTAGCATAGCTAGAGCGGTTTATTGTCTTTGTAAAGTATAATTGTTTTGTTATTTTTCTATAGCTAGGTAGCTAAAATTGCGGTTCATTATTCCTTTTGTTTAGCAGTGTTAATTTAACTTGCTTTTTTATTTGTTGAAATCGAAAAGAAAAATAAATATTGTACTCTTATATTGTACTGATTTTTTTTTATTTTTAACTCTTAATCTAAATATCTACCTAGTACCACCCCATAGTAGGCAATACCTACCTAAACTATTAATTTAGCCTTACTGTTCAATCTACAAAAATCAATTGACACCCCCTTAGAAAGTCTCTGGATCCGCCTATGCCTCGATTCGAATCCCTCGGGTGCCGGAATTTTTCCGGAGCGTTGTCGATTGGAATCGGGCTATGTGAGACCATTTATATTTGGGCACCAAATTAACTCTGCTCTACTCAGAGCCACAGGTGTAAGAGATAGAGTAACAAGGTCAATACATCACCAAGACACACACAATGGTTGCTGCGCAAGCGCAAGCACAAAAGCGCGCTCCAACTTTGTAACCCGAATCCGGGCCAAGTTGAGCATTGTACCGCCATAGACAAACGTATAAAGCACCAGCCTCTGCACTGCGAGGTAAAATGAGGTTACCGACAATACATTTCTATCAAGTTGCTGTGGGACATTATAATTCATAACACCCTCTCCGAGGTAAAATGAGGTTGCCGACGATACATTTCTATCAAGTTGCTGTGGGACATTACAATTCATAACACCCTCTCATATGGACATTATGAATCATAATGCCCGCATGAGAGGGCTTATCATTAGCGACCAGTCATGTACGTCGATGTTTACACAGCAATGGTTGATCATGCACTTTCTGATCCATTATTTAGACTATTAATAAGCACTAGTAAGACATAAAATTTCTTATGCACCATGGGTACTGCTTAACATTTATTACCTCGGGCGACTTATAAATTTTCGGACCAAATGGCCTTGGTACATAAATAATTTCCGTCGAAATCGGAAGTCGGCCATTTTTATTACATTTGTGTGTCAATTCAAATTCATTCATAAGTAAAGGGGATTTATGCATGGCCCAGGTCTCATTGTTACCTGGTATATAGGGTGTTACGAAATTCGCGGATATGAACTATACCACGCTATTCTACATTAAAAACTGAACAAACAATTCTTTTGCCATTTTTCGTCCAGATTCTTACTTTTTAAGGTTTTGCTACTTTAAATTTCCAAAATAATAAAAACAACGTAGTTTTCAGATGTTAACTGTTTAATAAATTATTCTATAATTAATATAACAATTATTAAAAAAATTAACGAAAACTATTTACTTAATCACCTAATCTAACATTAGCTGGAAATGGTCCCCGTTGGCAATTATCCATGTCACGGCGCATTGTTCTGCTCGAATAGAATTTCTTACCATTTCCGGCGTTATCTCTCACGCTGCCTGAAGTACGCGGTTTTGAAACTGATTTAGGTTGAGTACCGGTGTTCTGTAAACAAACGATTTTAAATGACCCCTCAAAAAGAAATCACAAGGATTTAAATCAGCATTGTAAGTAGGTATGTTTAAGGTATTCTCGTACATTTAAGGCAAACTGAGGACCTGCTCCATCATGCATAAATACCATATTTTAACGAACATTTAAAGCAACATCTTCTAATAACTCGGAAAAATCTTGTTGGGGAAAATTGAGATACATTTGTTCGTTTAAGCGATTTGGCAAAAAGTGGATAAACTAAAAGGAAAAATGAGATTGATATGAGTAATAGCTGAATAGGACGTTTGTACTGAAATGTTTTACCAGATGATTACCTAACAATCCACCCAATACATTTAAGTTTAAACGTTGCTGGTGATTTCTTATTCTAACTGCGCGAGGATATGCATGATTCCGTTGGTGTTCATTGTGCACATTAAAAACAGATTGAAAAGACATTTGTCTATCCAGAGAATTGAATCTTTAAAATAGTGATGAGCAGGGTACCATTCACAAAACTCTATTCGAAGTAGATAAACGTTGTTTTACAGATGTTGCATCTACATATAGTGGTATGGATGTTGATCACGGTCTAGAGCACGCCACACGCGGGTGGAGTTAATTCCCAATTCCCTGGCCACAGTTCTAGTGCTTCGTTTGGAATTATTATCAAATTAAGAGCAACATCATCATAAAGACGCTGATGACCAGCATTTACACGTGGTGGCATAGCAACACTAGGTACCATTGAACAGAATGTGTTTCTTCAATCTTCTAAAAACGTTAATGCTTGGTCGTCGCCGCAAACGAAGTCTCTCACCTTATAATCGGACTGCTTGCCCTGCTCGATTATTAGAAGCTGCGAGAGCCATTAGCATGTCATAATATTCTCGATTAGAAAAATTAGCAGCTATTTTTCGAAAATAAACACGAGAATATGGACACAACAAAGCTTCTGTCAATAAATTATTCTAAACAATAATTGGTTTCTTGACACCTGACATTTATTAAGGTCACTTGATTCAACATTAAAAATCGCTGTAGTTACAAAAGTGAGAGTTTTATCGAAAAATGGCAATAGTATATTACACATCAAGTTTAAAAAAGTAAATTTTTACAAAACGAATATAGCTGATTGAGTACGAGCGAGTAACTTAAAAAGCTATACAAGTTTAATAAAACTACTTTTCTTACGAAGTGTGTATATTATTTTTCGCATTTTGTATAAGTATTTATAAACAAAATTTTTTTATAAAAGCATTGTACTACATGTCCATTAAAAAAGGCGGCTGTGGAAATTCAAACGTATGAATAATATGTTGGTGGCACTGTAAGGCTATGTCAAATTCGAGATTATTAGGTTAGGTTTTCCGTCAGTTTTGATACAGACTGACACAAAACCTAACCTACTAACCTCGAATTTCACAGTGACATTACCATATAGTAAAGTGAAATTTCTATGCACCAAAGTGCCACTTTATTAAACGATTTTGAATTTAGTAAAATAGCACATTATTAAACAAAATGCGAAAAAGGATTTTTTTTCAGTTTTTAATGTAGAATGACGTAGTATAGTCCGTACCCGCGAATTTCATAACACCCTGTATACCGGGTGACAATGAGACTAGGGCCATGCCACTTATATAAATTAAACTACAGATTATGAAATGGATAAGCTCAATTGTGTATATTTTAGTGTATCCATAAGAATTCCTTCTAAATTCTAAGCTTTACTATGTTAAAAATCTACTTATTTGAAGTTTTGAGGTTTTATTTTTAAGTTTAACTTCTTTTTAAATGTTTAAAAACTAACATGGTTGTTATATGTACTATGCAAGACAAAAAAAACTGGTACAACTCTTGATAGATATTTTAGCATAATTCGATTAGCTAAAACGAGACTTTGAACAATTATGTTTATTATATCAATAGCAACGTCTAAACAATTTGACGGTTAAGTTAGAAATACCTAGCAACTGTACATATTAAAGCAGTCACATTCACAACAGGCATACTTACTGTACCAGTTTTTTGTCTTGCATAGTACATAGTTGTATTTCTGACATGAACTTTTAATAAATCAAGTGAAGAGCACAAGCTGTACAATCTTCTTCGCAGTTTCACAAATACACGAAACCCAGCAGGAGTCATCATTTGCATGGAAATCTACATTATATTAGAACACGAAAAACCACGCTCAAGGTATATTACACACTTTAATTGCTGTGTTTTTAGGCAATTAGAAATTGTTTTTAATTCACTTGCATAACCATTAGTTGTTCACCAAAACATGGTGAAACGTATCTTTCGTGAGTCGATTTCAACCAAAAACCGCAAACAGAGCTGCCACTCTTAATGTATAATAACAGAACTAAACTAATCACTATAGCTCAAAGTGAACACATTGAGTCAACAGATTTCGTAATTTCTCTCAACCATCGGCCAAAAATGCTACAGCGGAAGTCGTAGGTGAGAACATATATAATAGCAACTACACCAATGGTATTTTCACAGTTTGAGAGTTTATATTTTATACCATGACAAAGGTACCCGGGGGATATATAGCAGAGCAGCATCCCTGAAGAAGCTATGCAGGGTTCCGGTGTTAGGGTTCCTTTGGAGAAGGCATCCAGACAGATCTACAAGGTCGTGCGGGGCAGGCTTTTCTCCAGTTCTCTCACAGCTACAGTAATTGAAGGGCACAGAAATGCCTACAAGTTGGTTCTTCAGGTGTTCTGCAAGGTGACATCAGAGCCCAGCAGGGGATATTTGCAGAGCAAGCGACTAAAAAGTAGTAAAAGGTACTAAGATGCCTGCAATTGCACAACAAAGAAAAACGTGTCCAAAAACGAACAACAGCAACCTACCGGAGTTCAGAGCTGGCCAGGAGTGAGTGATTAATAGAATTAAAGTTGTATCCTAGCATAACTTGATTCATTTCAGCAATTTCACACACAATTTCTTAAAGCTGAGCGATAATTTTCAAAATAATTCAGGAATTATTAACTGCATGAAGCGAAAATTCCAAAATTACCTACATGCACAGCACCAAAAAAACAATCTCACACAACCAGCGCCATAAAATGGCCGCCAGAAATTATACTGACAATCTATTTTTCAAAATTCATTAGAATTCCCTAGAGCTCAAGGATTTTCCAAAATACATACAGAAAATGAAAAATGTGGCTAGGCATCCAAACATACAATAAGGAATTGCTGGCAACTTGAGATAATTCGTGGATATCAACTTAATTTTACATTAATGGAAAAATAGCACGTAACATTTCCTTAACGAGTATACCAGAAAAAGTCTGAGAGGAAAAATAGATGACATGATAGGAGAGGCACAACATGAGACGAAGTAGAAGATCCCAAGACCCAATATTCACATTAAGACAAATAGGAGAAAAATTAATAAGCAAAGGAAAAGAAAATCTTATTGTATTCATAGACCTGAGGAAAGCATTTGATATGATAAAGGGAAGCGATGTCTGGGAATGCTTAAGGAATAGATGAGTAGAGGAGGAGTTGATAAAAATGGTAAAAGCCTTATACAAGAATAACATAAACAAAGTAAGAGCACACAATGACGAATCTAAAGAATGTACAGTCGTGTGCAAATAAATCTGGGACAGTGTTTTTTTCACATGCAGATTCAGTTAAGAATTGAAGAATATCTCCATGGATTTCCTGCTATCAGAAAGAGTTACATTAAACTTTAACAGGTACTGAAACCCGTAACTCTCTCTGATAAGAGGAAATCCATGGAAATATTCTTCAAATTCTTAACTGAATCTGCATGTGAAAAAACACTGTCCCAGATTTATTACTGGGAAGTTTTCTAACGATGCCCATGATGGTGAATGGTAGAATACAACAGAAAAGTAGACAAACAAAAACGGGGAGAATAGGAAAAGTAGGAAGGTTATACAATATGCTTAGAAACACGTTCTTTGGAAAAATAGCAATACCAAAAAATATTAAAACACAGGTTTACCAGAAAGTGGTAAGACTAACCTATAGTTGCAAATCCTAAACTCTAACAAGAAGAAATAAAAGCAAAGTCAAGGCCTCAAAGATGAGGTTCTTAAGAAATATTTAAGGGATTACTAGAAAGGACAGGATAAAAAACTCTTGAATAAAGAACTGAAGGTAAAACCAATAGAAATAGTAATAGAAGAAAGACAGCTGAGTTGGCTAGGTTGTTTAGATAGAGTGAAAGACTACAGAATAGTCAAAGAAGTGTACGTAGGAAGACCAAGAATACGATGGGAAGAACAAGTTAGACAGGTGGCAGACAAACGAGGAATACACTGGTGGGAAGTAAAAGCAATGGCACAGGATGAAAAAGCATGGAAAAGAAATTTGAATTGTATTATGTAAAATACAGTACAACACCTAACGGTACACGGTAGAAATACCCAAAAAACTTTTTTAATCTACAACCACCACTAAAAGTAGGCCTTTTAGCGCTAGCTTGTTTCACTAAAAGTGACGTTTTATAGTTTACCGTGTTTAAAGAAATCAGCTGTTTACTTTTAGCCCATGTGCTAAAAGTGAAGTGAGGTTATAAAACTACAATTTCGAACTGGAAGTAAAGTTGTAAAGTTATTCTAGTTGCTTCTTGCGTTACAGGTAAAGTGTTTTTGAAATAATTAAAGCGTTATGTAATGAATACACTCGGATGTGGAGTATTAATAATTACATTTCGTAACTGACCACAACTACTGTCATTCGCAAACATTCGCCCGCGCACCAAGGCTTACTGTTTATTATGACATAAATTATAAGTGTCGTAGATGCAAACCTTTGTTAAATCGATATTTATGGATTAATAACAGTAAAATGATGGTTGTAGATAAAATATTGTATGCAACGCGTGCTAAAAACCGACTTTGTTTCATAATTTTCATGTCTCGTGCATAAACGTCAACTTTTAGCACTTGTTGCATAAATAGCTATTATTTTTCTAGAATCTTTAGACTTTTTTGGGGAACAACAGTATTTTTCATGTCAAAATATCACGAGAATATATAACTTAATTTCCAAGTGTCAACATTTTGTGCATCACATTCAAAATACAATTTTTAATTTGAATGCGCTTTCCGTGATTCACGTGGAATTAGTATTTAACGTATAAACATTACTTATTCTGTTACCTAGCCAAACTTTTCCAAGGAGTGTAGCACTTCGAATTGTATTCTAATTTTATTTATAAATGTGCTTTTAATCTTTAATATTTAATTAATCACGAAAAACATTTCAGACAGGTCCCCAAGTCAACACTCAGGAAGCAGCGAATTGGACGAAAGCGACGATTCGGATGACGACAACCCACCAGCACCTCAGAGGCAGCAGGCTCAAACGAAAAAGCAAAGTACAGCAGCTAAAAAATCATCCAAGCACAGGAACAAATCAAAAATCCAAGCTCTAGCTTCTCCTGAAGAACTTATAAAACTTTTGAGGAATGTTTTGGAAATGGCCGAAGCACTAGAGTGGCTCAGGGAAAGCTTTTCGGATGTGGCTGACGACTTGGAGGAAAACCCTGATGATAGTGATGAGGGAGTACCACTTGTTGCCATTATGGAGTCGGCAGTCACCGCCATGGAGAATGCAGATTTTAAGAAGCTGCTGCAAGCCTTTGGTGTTAAGGAACCTGCAGATGAGCAGGTAGGTTTTTGTTTATAGAGGACAGAGTGCCGCCCTCTGGACGACTTTGTTTTGTTTCTTGTGTGAAGGTATCTCCTTTACTAAAGATTCTGCTTAGAACCAAGCAGAGGGCGCTGTTTGCCGCAATTTAAGCTATTGATTTTTTGCTAGCTTTACTGGGTTTTGTAATATTAATTAATGTTTGTCTGATATTGGCAAATGTAAAAATATATTTAAGAATGAAATGCAAAATCATTAAACTTAAGTGTATTCTTTTGCAAATTTCAAATTGTGTACAGAGTACCTAAACAGTAACTCATAATGTTTATGATTTTAGCGTTTACCCGGTAATGGTAATGGTAACCTGTAGATTTTTAGAATCCGCATTCTTTCCATATGACCATCTGATTTTTTTTAATATAAAATTGCATAGAAAATTTAAGTAAATTTAATTTGAAGCTTAGATTATTAACACATTTTTTAGGGGTATAGATGGGTGCATGAGTGAGTATTCACTCATGTTACGCACGTTTCAGGCTTACTTTAAACACTCACGTTCACGCACGCTCAGGTTAACTCACGTTCACAGCGTGACCTGCCACCCACGACGTGACCCACAGCTTTTATTTGAAAATTTATTTCAGATGGAACAGAATATTTAAATTTAAAACCAATAAAGGATCCGCAACAGAACTAAAAACCCTAAAATAAAATATGATTTGCACGTGAAATAATTTACGTGATATTTTGCAATCAGAATAGTAGACAAAAAATGAAATAAATGAAAATTGACTTATATAGCTTACAACAACGGATAAAAACTGACAAGAAAGTATATGTTGCTAGGCAATACCTTTAATTCCTAGGTTTGAAAGTACTTTTACGTCTGAGGAACTAAAAGTAAGTTCTACTCGGTTGTCTGTAGACTCATGCAAGAAATTACACTTGCGATCTTGAGCCAGCTTTTTGAAGTTTTGTTCACGCGGGGAACAGCTTATTCATAGATTGTCTTCAAAGTGGGCGTCCGTTAACCTTGAACGATATTTATTCTTCAAAAAATTCATTTATGAGAAAGATGTTTCACATACATATGTGGAGCCAAACATAGTAGCCAGGTTAATAGCTAATTTTCTGCAATTTTTATACTTTTCTGAAACATGTTTACCCCAAAATTCTTCAGTAGATGCAGTTTTATACATTTCCAAGGAAATTATCTTCTTGCAAGTTAATTATCTCCATTTGAAGTAAAGGCTTTGAAATACTGAACAACTTCGCAGCCACATCAGTCCATTCTGGACATAAAACTTAAACACACTGCAATGTCTATTTCAGTATTCTCCTTTTTATATTCAAGAATTTTTGGAAAATGAATAAATTCTTGATTTGCAATATCTTTTTCAAAGATATCTAGCTTGTGACGGAAAGCAGAGACACTTTGTATCAGATCACATATTAATTTCCCATTTCCTCGTAACTCGGTGTTGAGCACGTTTAAATATTTCAGAATGTCTTTTAGGAAACCGCTCGTTTGCCAAGAACTCCAAGTACTTCCTTGCTTCCTGTGTATCCAAGTTTTCTAAGAAGGAGGTTACTTGTTCTTTTATTTGCCAGAAATGTTCAATCACTCAACCATTACTTAGCCAACAAATATTGTTGTGTTGCAGTAAGTCAGGATACGCCGAATCACATTCAGATAAAAATTCCTTGAACTGTCTGTGCTGAAGGTCTGAAGGAGACCTCATAAAATTGATCAACTTCACCAAGCTGTCCATTACTTCTTTCAGAGTAGCACTAAGTTTTTCACAAAGGGCTGTCTGGTGAATTATGCACTGATAAGATAGTAGCCGAGCATTCTTATCCCTGATTGTGTTTACTAATCCCCGTCAGTTGAAAGGGACACAATTTTATCATAACTAATGTTTGATTTTGTCATGATATCATCAAAAGTCTTGAACAAATCTTTTCTGTGAATCTTTCCTTTAAACAGCAATATTGCTAGCAATTTACCCTAGATATTTTACTATCAATGTCAAAAAATCGCACGAAATAAGATATTTGTTCATCATCAACAATGTCACATGGTTCATCAGGTGCAAGAGCAAACTATTTTTATTGTCAGCAGCCAAAACTTTGGTTCTTCTTGTATTGCTTCTTGCCGACAATGGAATACCTTCAATTGCGGCGATAGCGTTCTTTTTCTCTTCAAAAAGTGCCGTGGCCACTCCCAACATACATTCTTTTACTATCTCAGAGTCTGAAAATCACTTCTGGTGTTTATTACTAAGCGTCCACCACACACGCAACGCTGCTTCTGCAGATTTTTCTTGCTCGCTCATGCAGCGAATTAGTAAGGTCGTGCATTTTTTGTAAGAAGTTAGATATGCCTGGAGTTTTTCTCAGTGTGCTCCACTGCCGAGGGGAAAGTTTTTATGGAACTGCTGATGAGTTGTTTTGAAGTGTCACTTTAAATTCACACTTTTAACAATGGCGACAGTTTTGTTGCATATGTGGCAAACTGAAACACCTATCAGGTAGTGTAAAACAATATTGTTCAACATGAAACTTTCTATTTTCACTGTCAACTTTACGCTTTTTAGGATCCATATTGATGCACAAAACATTATTAGTGCGCTAAAATAACAATACAAATTAACGAAAACTCCTGTAGACTGACGTAACAAAATTGCCGGCCGGCCAACTAGCCTGTGCCTGTTCCGCGTTCCCCCGCTCTCTCTTTTGTTATCTATGACTTCATTATAAAATGAGTCGTGCTATTACTTGTAACATATTAAAAACATTGATAAGGAACAAACATATTATTATCTGTAGAAAAATATTTTTAAATTATTTATTTAAACTGAATAAGTTAATTATACCAGGTTTAAAAAAAAAACTTTTGGCTGTCCTATTTTCGACCTTTCGTGGTCCGAACTTGGACCTCATATGCAAAGGATGCCATGGTTTTTCTAGAAAAGCCCACGGATGGACTGGCTACTCTGCCACCGCTCTGGTCGTTGCTGTTAACAATGAGAACAGTTGTTTGCCTTCTGATGTCCTTCTCCAAATTTGGCCACCACACGAATGATCTACCTAAATTCTTCATCCTGGTCATACCGGGATGTTCCTGGTGTAGCTCTTCTAAAGCCGCTTTACACATTTTCAATGGTATGAACACTCTGTGACCCCAGTAGACGCAGTTGTTTTCTATGCTAAGCTCGGATCGTCACTTGAAAAATGGTTCCAATAACTGTGAAATCGGATTAGGCCATACCTCATGGTCTGCTTCCAATAATGCTTTGCTTGATAATTCGTCTAACAAAAATAAGTGTTCAAACCGCAGCTTTTCTTCCTTTCCAAATAGAGTTGAAGGCAAAGGTAGCCTGGAAAGACCGTCCGTGTTGCCATGCTTTTCCATTTGTCGAAACTTCAGATCGAACATGAACGCTATAAGATGCAGCACCCAGTGCTGTAAACAATTTGACATTCAATCAGATATCGGTTTACCTTTTCCGAATAACTTCATTAACTGCTTATGGTCAGTGATCAACGTTAACAAGCCTACGTCTAAGCTCAGCGGTAGGGTTACTTCAATGGCGTCGGTTTTGGAAGAAGAGGGTGGGCGTTACCCTCAGCTAGACACTGGATTTGATTGGAACAAAGTTTATTATATTTACACTAACTAACATACAAATAAGCTTATAACTAGGTAACATATATGTACAGAAAAAGAAAAGAAAATGGCGGATTGGCATCCGCAGTTGGAAGCTGGTGTGGTCCTTCGGAGGCGGTGCCGGCGGCTTCCTCCTGCGATTGCAGCGGCGGCGGTGGCGACTGGCGACGGGGCGGCGGGCTGAGAGCAGCGGCGGCGGCAACGTCGGCGGCAGTGCTGATCTCCTTGGCGGAGGGGGCGGTTGGCGGCTTCCTTCGGCGGTTGCAGCGGTGGCGACTGGCGACGGGGCGGCGGGCTGTGAGCAGCGGCGGCGGCAACGTCGGCGGCAGTGCTGATCTCCTTTGGCGGAGGCGGCGGCTGGCGGCTTCCTTCGGCGGTTGCAGCGGCGGCGGTGGCGACTGGCGACGGGGCGGCGGGCTGTGAGCAGCGGCGGCGGCAACGTCGGCGGCAGTGCTGATCTCCTTTGGCGGAGGCGGCGGCTGGCGGCTTCCTTCTGCGGTTGCAGCGGCGGCGGTGGCGACTGGCGACGGGGCGGCGGGCTGAGAGCAGCGGCGGCGGCAACGTCGGCGGCAGTGCTGATCTCCTTTGGCGGAGGCGGCGGCTGGCGGAAGTGGCTCGAGTTCTCAAACTTTTCCGAAGACGGCAAGCAGCAGAGTCCAATGCAGAGGATTGGCTCTAAGTCCACGTAGGTGATAGGCTCTGGAGAGGGCTGGGGCTGGTAGATCCTTGGAAGGCTGGAGCTGCTAGCTGGTCCTGGAAGGCTGGAGTTGAGTCCTGGAGCTGAAGTGGCTGCTGGTGGACTCTCCTGGATTGAGTTGCTGTTGGATTGACCCGCCGAGGCAGAGTGATTTCCTACTGCCAGCGTCTGACTATTTAAAGGAGCCAGTCCTTTGTCAAACGCGATCTCGCAGCTCATTGGTCGAAGTAGAAGGGATGTTTTGCCCGTTTTTGATGTATTTCGGATTATAGCGTTTAATTGAGCGGCGTGATCAATTATCGACTTGATTTGAGTCGCAATCAATCGTCGTTGAAATGTCGATTTTAACGACACCCAATTTGCTAGGTTTTGGTAAAGATTAGTTCAACTTGGAATTTTTTAATTCCGTGTTCGGCGTAAAACTTAATTAAGCATTACTCTTATGGCGTATGTTAATAAGTTTATTTTGCTTCGATTGGTTGCGCGCTATTTTTATAAGAATTTTGAGACTATTCACGCCTTCCTGTGATGCTTCCTTCCGCTAATTATAATTTAATTTGTAATTTTGCATCCTTGCCCGCTGTACTCGGTCGTGGCCCTGATTTCTTCGTTACAAAATGATTTTCCCCGGGCCGCTGTGTATGCTGAATTTCGGCCGCTCCGCCCGCATGCATTCGCTGGCTGATGGAAAAATTCGTTTTTCTCGATCTGCCTGGGTGCTAGAGACTTGGAATTGATTTTATCCGGTGGCGGTTGATTTTTCCTATCGGCAGGTATCCTTATGTGGGGGGTTTTGATTGGGCGCACTCTGTTTTAAGAGGCGTTTTAGTGAAAATTTCTTAATTTAAGTAAATTCAATCTGCAAACATTCGTGAGGCGTATTTCGCTTGCTGTCGCCTTTCTTGGCCGGCCGGTTCCAATAAAGTTTATGGTTGCAGTCTTGCTGCACTTTAGAAATTCGTTGTAATTGCACTTATTTTTATGATTTTAGGGTTTTGAAAAATACTTTTGCGTAGGATCGCGGCGGTTTGTTAAGCAGATGTAATATTCTTTGTTCTTCTGGCGCCTTTCGGGCGGCGTACATTTCCTTTGTTTTTTCGATCTGTTTAACGGTTCATATCAATTCCCCCCTCCTTTGGCGTCCGCGATCCGGGCGCAAAAAAAAAGGTTAGGGAGAGAAGAGGCGGAGTTGGTCTGTGTGAATTTTTTTCTCCTCGACAACGTCTAACTGGCTTAGCGGCGGATTCCTTGGTGGTACTGCGAGATATGAGTGGCCGGTTATCCATAGACGCCCTTGTGAATCCTCACATGGTGATGTTTGGCTGCGAGCCGCATGATCCTCTGTAGCAGGTTGCGGGAACCGGGGGGATTTTTCTTTTGCGGGTTCGCTGGCCGTCATACATCTTTGGACTAAGCGGTCTCTGAATCCCTGTGGAATGATGCGCTGCTCGGTTGGAGGTATCTCGATGAGCGCGATGTTGGGCCGTTGAGGGCTGGTGTTGGGGCCTTGGTGGCGATGGAAGCGTTCCGATGAAAGGTGTCGTCAGCCGGGACTCGTGGGCGCGGATGTCGACCTGGGGTGTTGGAAACTTCGGTCAGGACTCCTGGAACCTGGGCTCGTGGCCAAGCGAAGTCCCTTGGCGGCGTGAGCTTATTCACGTGCTGGGGCGGATCTGTGGCCGGGCTTCGGCGGAACGCGGTTGGTGCGGGCGAAGTTTAAGGGTCCAGTCTTGACCAGATCGCTCCGCGGAGAAGTAAGCGTGATGCCAGGACTTCGGTATCTTGAAGTGCGTGCTTAGGCGAAGTCCTCTCCTTGACGCGGAGTTTCTGTTTCCCTAGGCGACCCGGGTTGCTGACGTGGAGGCGGCTGAGGGGAGACACTTTGGTCGGGGCTGCTTGGGCTAGTTGGACGCGTTGACGTCTGGAGAAGAAGCTAGGTGGATCCTCGTCGTAAAAGGGGCTGTGCCTGATGTTCCGGAAGCGGGCGCACGTGACCAGGCGAAGTATGGTGGTGTTGCGGCATTCCTCACGTGCTGGGTGGATCTGCGGAAGGATACACCTCGGCGGCACGCGGTGGGTGCGGGTGGAGGCTTGGGGTATCCTTGGCGCGGACAGATTGACCCTCGGTGGCGGAGGCGGCAAGTCATAGCTTCGGGGACCTGTTGTGCGTGTTCCGGTGGAGTTGTGGGCTTGGGCCTTTCAGCGAGCGCTGTTCCCCTGTTGCTCTTCTCGGTGAGTTTGTGCTGCGTGCAGGTGCTGGAGCTTCTGCAGAGAGTTGGCGGCGAGCTTCTGGCAGCATATTTGAAGTGTTGGCCAGAGAGCTGGTGCTGAGCTTCTGGTAGCACATTGGCGGTGCAGGCCAGAAAGCTGGTGATGAGGGATTCTTGAGATTGCTGTGAATCGTTGTGGATCATTGTTGTTGGTGGTGATGTTGAAATTTGATTTGGGCGCCACTGGGTGTTTACTACCACTCCCAGAAGTGGTGTTGGTCCTCTTCATTCATCTTGGTTTGTCCTTGTTGCTGCCCTTGCTAGGCTCGCAAGGTGGTGTGCCATTTGCAGTTGGTTGTCTTCGTTGACTTCCTGTCGCACTGGGCTGGGACTTGGAGGCGGTGTCTGCTGAAGTTCCTTGTTGGTCCTCAGCGGAGTTGCGTCCATCCTTCTTCGTCGACTTCACCATTGTAGTGGGCGTGGCTTCCCTCTGATATCCACCAAAGGTTGGCCCCACGTTCCGGGCGACAATTAACAAGCCTACGTCTAAGCTCAGCGGTAGGGTTACTTCAATGGCGTCGGTTTTGGAAGAAGAGGGTGGGCGTTACCCTCAGCTAGACACTGGATTTGATTGGAACAAAGTTTATTATATTTACACTAACTAACATACAAATAAGCTTATAACTAGGTAACATATATGTACAGAAAAAGAAAAGAAAATGGCGGATTGGCATCCGCAGTTGGAAGCTGGTGTGGTCCTTCGGAGGCGGTGCCGGCGGCTTCCTCCTGCGGTTGCAGCGGCGGCGGTGGTGACTGGCGACGGGGCGGCGGGCTGAGAGCAGCGGCGGCGGCAACGTCGGCGGCAGTGCTGATCTCCTTGGCGGAGGCGGCGGTTGGCGGCTTCCTTCGGCGGTTGCAGCGGCGGCGGTGGCGACTGGTGACGGGGCGGCGGGCTGTGAGCAGCGGCGGCGGCAACGTCGGCGGCAGTGCTGATCTCCTTTGGCGGAGGCGGCGGCTGGCGGCTTCCTTCGGCGGTTGCAGCGGCGGCGGTTGCGACTGGCGACGGGGCGGCGGGCTGTGAACAGCGGCGGCGGCAACGTCGGCGGCAGTGCTGATCTCCTTTGGCGGAGGGGGCGGTTGGCGGCTTCCTTCGGCGGTTGCAGCGGTGGCGACTGGCGACGGGGCGGCGGGCTGTGAGCAGCGGCGGCGGCAACGTCGGCGGCAGTGCTGATCTCCTTTGGCGGAGGCGGCGGCTGGCGGCTTCCTTCGGCGGTTGCAGCGGCGGCGGTTGCGACTGGCGACGGGGCGGCGGGCTGTGAGCAGCGGCGGCGGCAACGTCGGCGGCAGTGCTGATCTCCTTTGGCGGAGGCGGCGGCTGGCGGAAGTGGCTCGAGTTCTCAAACTTTTCCGAAGACGGCAAGCAGCAGAGTCCAATGCATAGGATTGGCTCTAAGTCCACGTAGGTGATAGGCTCTGGAGAGGGCTGGGGCTGGTAGATCCTTGGAAGGCTGGAGCTGCTAGCTGGTCCTGGAAGGCTGGAGTTGAGTCCTGGAGCTGAAGTGGCTGCTGGTGGACTCTCCTGGATTGAGTTGCTGCTGGATTGACCCGCCGAGGCAGAGTGATTTCCTACTGCCAGCGTCTGACTATTTAAAGGAGCCAGTCCTTTGTCAAACGCGATCTCGCAGCTCATTGGTCGAAGTAGAAGGGATGTTTTGCCCGTTTTTGATGTATTTCGGATTATAGCGTTTAATTGAGCGGCGTGATCAATTATCGACTTGATTTGAGTCGCAATCAATCGTCGTTGAAATGTCGATTTTAACGACACCCAATTTGCTAGGTTTTGGTAAAGATTAGTTCAACTTGGAATTTTTTAATTCCGTGTTCGGCGTAAAACTTAATTAAGCATTACTCTTATGGCGTATGTTAATAAGTTTGTTTTGCTTCGATTGGTTGCGCGCTATTTTTATAAGAATTTTGAGACTATTCACGCCTTCCTGTGATGCTTCCTTCCGCTAATTATAATTTAATTTGTAATTTTGCATCCTTGCCCGCTGTACTCGGTCGTGGCCCTGATTTCTTCGTTACAAAATGATTTTCCCCGGGCCGCTGTGTATGCTGAATTTCGGCCGCTCCGCCCGCATGCATTCGCTGGCTGATGGAAAAATTCGTTTTTCTCGATCTGCCTGGGTGCTAGAGACTTGGAATTGATTTTATCCGGTGGCGGTTGATTTTTCCTATCGGCAGGTATCCTTATGTGGGGGGTTTTGATTGGGCGCACTCTGTTTTAAGAGGCGTTTTAGTGAAAATTTCTTAATTTAAGTAAATTCAATCTGCAAACATTCGTGAGGCGTATTTCGCTTGCTGTCGCCTTTCTTGGCCGGCCGGTTCCAATAAAGTTTATGGTTGCAGTCTTGCTGCACTTTAGAAATTCGTTGTAATTGCACTTATTTTTATGATTTTAGGGTTTTGAAAAATACTTTTGCGTAGGATCGCGGCGGTTTGTTAAGCAGATGTAATATTCTTTGTTCTTCTGGCGCCTTTCGGGCGGCGTACATTTCCTTTGTTTTTTCGATCTGTTTAACGGTTCATATCAACGTGAATCGTCGTCCGTACAAATGCTGCTTAAACTTTGTAACTCCAAAAATAATTCCGTATGCTTCTTTGTCAATTTGCGAATAATTCTTCTGTGCAGACGATAATGTAGCAGATGCATACGAAATTGGTCGCCCACTGCCGTCGGGAAAAACGTGATACAACACAACTCCAATGATTTTTGAGGCATAACTCCGATGCCTTGCTCTGATGCATCTGTTGCTAATCCAAGAGGAATCTCTGGATCGTTATGACATAAAACTGGACTTTGTAAAATCTTCTATAAACGTTCGTAAGCTGATTGTTTTCTCCACATCTACTACAACCTTTCGAAAGACCTTGAAACGATTTAAGTGCCCAGCTTTCTTGCTCTTGAAATTAGTCTGAACCTGAAATGTTTTAACTTTGCCAGTTCTCTTCTGGGATGTAATTAATTCGGTTGTCATTTTGGCTTGTTCGTAATTTTGTGCATGTTCGACAACAGTCATGCCCGTCAAGCCATCTTGTTATAAACGATAACGTTGCATATCTGCATTGGTCAGACCGCAAATAAATTGGTTTCGTAAAAGAGCTTTCGTCGGATCAGTATTTGTAGCAGCATCGGCCGGAAAATTACACATCAAAGCAACTTTCTTCAATGCGCCTATAAACTCTTGAGCACGTTCTCCTTGTAGCCAGTTTCTGGTATGAAAACGAAAACGTTCATGAATAATTAATGGGGTTGGATTAACAAGAGATTGAACAACTTCAACCACATTTTGAAAAGTGGCATTTGACACTAAACCTGCTCTACCTCCTATCTAATCCAAGAATTTCGAAAATAATTCTATTCCCATATCTTCTAACAAAATTGCTCGTCTTTTTGCCGCATTTATTTGATTATCTTCTATGCCGGGTAATACTCAACCCAGGTATACTTTCAGGACCCGGGTACCCGGTACAATAGGAATAAGCTCTAGAAAAACATAACCATACAGTATTAACAAGAATCACCTCATTCCATACCACATAATATTGTTTCGTCTTTCATGTAGAGCAAAAAATCCGCTTCACAGAAATAGTCAACCCGTCAATAGTACCATTAAATCACGTCAGGATGGGATGAAGTAACATAAACATCATCTGTGTAATGTTGATGTTGCTACCAATTTCGAATAGAAAGTCACGTATTTGAATTTGATACCACTTGGAAGTGTGAAAGTATTTACAAATAACAGACGACTTGCAGTTTGATTTGGTGCGTAGGTAATATTTCAATTTAGTTTCGAGTACCGGAGAGTACCCGGGTACTGTTTTCGGGTACCCGGGTTTGATTTTAGACCGGGTATGACATCCCTAATTTTTACTATCTTGATCTAATTTTCAATACTAGTTTAAACTCGGCATTTAGTCTTATTTCTGCTTTATTTTTTATCGAGGGTTCTTTCAGTGTTCTTAGATCATATTTCTTAATGTTTTTCTTTGTTATTCTTTTTAGTTTAACTCTAAAGATACCCACTAACAGAATGTGGTCTGATTGTATATCGACACTTAGATATGTTTTCACACTGGTGCAACTGTTTCTGTATCTTTTATTTTCCAGAATAAAGCCATTCTGATTGCTAATTTCGTTTTCCTGTGAATCTTTAGACGACTTCCACGTAAGTCTTCTTGGTGGAAGTATGAAAAATGTATTAATTACTGCAAATCCTTGTTCTCCTGCAAATATGCTCAGTTGATTACCCCGCTCATTTCTGTCTGCTGGCTCATATGAGCTTATAAAACCACCTTTACGTCTCTTATTGAGTGAAAAGGTTTGTTGCCTAGCTATCAAAGTGATTATTGAATTTTCCATGTCGGTTACTCTTATGGCAAATTTGAACCTTTTCCAACTCATGGAATTGCCAGGTTTCATAAAATTTTAGGCAACCTATATATAATTGGTACAGAGCTGACAACTCTATTACCATATAGGTGGAAACACCAAATGCTGAAGAATCGTCGAAAGACGCCCTATGCTTCTACAGGAGCAAAAAGGAATGATGATGGTAATGATATATAATTTTATAGGGGACATCAGACTAACCTTGACATGTTTTTCTTGCAGATCTTGTAGATCTACCCTCCAATGCGGGAAATAAATTTGGAAAAGAAAATTTGAAATCTGTTACGCAAATCATTTAGAAGATTCGATTTTCGAAGTGTATTCCATGTATCTTATACGAAAGATTATTTAAGTTTGGTTGTTCTAATAAATCTTCCCTGTTACAGGCGATGGCCCAAACTCTTGACCCAATGTAAAAAATAATAATATGTTACATAAAGAACCAAACAACAAAAGAAATGTAAAATTATATTGTAATTAAACACACATTTTTCAGTCTCTTAGTTCGATCCATAAGAGTGATTAGAAATAATTTTCAATAACTTACCTGTCAATTTTCTTGGAAATCTGAAGAAACTAAAACCACAATTTTTTAAAATTATTTTTGCATAACTTAGCAGCACACTGACTAACTTCACAACTTTAGGTTGGGTTCATTTCAAATTTCAAATGAAAATACCGTTAAATACATCCCTGATCAGGTGACTATCTTGCGGCAATCGTTCAAGCGTTACTAAGTAATGTGCATCCTAAGAGCATGGCTACCTAGCTGCGCAGGATGCAATGCACGTACTTGGATTTTAGCAATTGCCGCTGCTGTTTATTCTGTATCTTGTGTTGCCATGTTAGTCTTCTTCTTCTTTCTCCCCTTCCATATCACCCTCTCGGGTGTCGGATTCGGGTTAGTTTTCTTTAGTTTCCTTCACCCATTTTTTCCATTCCTTCCTGGATTGTGCTAGTTGCTTCATTTCTTTCATGCTTTTTCCCCTTTTTTTCCCGTCTCTTCTATTTGAGTTATCCACTTCTTCCTAGGTCTTCTTCTTCTTCTCTTCCTGTGATTTCTTGCCCCCCATATCTTCTTCACTAGTTGCTTTTTATCCATCCTTACCCTGTGGCCGTACCAGTTTAATTGTCTTTTCTTTATTTTATTTGTTATTGGTTCTTGTTTAATCGAGTCTCTAATTGTTTTGTTTTCCACTCCATCCCGTTTCGTCTTCCCTACTATATATCTTAAGTGTTTCAGCTCCATTGCATTTAGCTTTCCGATGTGTTTTTTCTGTATTGTCCAATTCTCGCTTGCATATATTAATGTTGGCAATATAATGGTGTTGTATATTTTTATTTTTGTTTCCTTATTTATTTATTTTTTCCCAAGTATTGATTTTAGAGCATAATATAGTATACTTGCTAATTCTATGTCTGTGCTTCCATCATCTGTTATGATGCTTCCCAAATAATTAAATGTTGTTACTGTCTCTATGTTTATGTTATTGCATTTTATTTGTGTGATATCCGATTCTCTCGTTTATGAACATTATTTTGGTCTTTTCTATGTTTATTTCCATTTTTAAATCCTCCATCTCTTCCGTCCATATGTCTATTAACATTTGCATCTTCATCTTGGAGTCTGCTATCAGAACTATGTCGTCTGCATACAATAAAGTGTCAATTTTAACTGGTTCCAGATTTTGATATCCTATTATTGTTTGTATTCTTTTCGTTCTTTCTCTAGTATTTCTAAGCAGTTAGTTCATGACTAATATGAACAGCAGGGGGCTAAGACTGTCCTCCTGTTTAATTTTTTTCGTCCATTTGAAAACCTCCGATCTTCTCTCTGCTATCTGTACTTTCCCTTTTACCCTTTCGTATGTACTGCGTATGATTTGGATGAGGTGTTTCGGAATGTTCATGTCTTCTAGGCTTTTTCATATTACTTCCCTGTCTATTTAATCGAAGGCTGCTCTGAGATCAATAAAAGCCAGTATAAGTTCCTCTCCAGTCTGCAGGCTTCGATCTATTAGTTCCCTTATTATAAATATGTTGTCATTTGTTTGTTTTCCTGGCATAAATGCGGCTTGCTCTTCTTCGATCTCTTTTCCTACTATTTGTCTTATTCTTTGTTTTATTATTTTTGTGTAAACTTTGAAGCAAGTGGGTGCTAGGCATATGGCTCTGTAGTTATCACACTTTACTTGTTCTCTTTTTTTATATATCAGTACCACCAAGTTGTTCTCTCAATCCGATGGGATTTTCTTTGTTTCCCCAGCTGTCTTACATATTTTCCAAAACCAATCTACTTCTTTTCCTAGGCATTTTATCATTTCAGGATCTATTTTATCTTCACCCCCAGCTTTTCCTATTTTTACTTTACTTATCGCTTCTTCTACTTTTTCCCTTCTTATATTTTCTATCTTTGGTGCCTCTTCTTCTGGTTCTTCTTGTTGGTCTTCGTTTTGTTCTTCTCTATCTGTTGTGGAGTTAAATTTGTTGTCGTAGTATTCCTTTCATACTCTTAGGATGTCGTTTATTTTTGTCTGTAGCTTATTTTCTTTGTCTTTGATTCCTCTAATTTCTTTTTTTTTCTCATCTTTCATCGCTCGTATTTTATCCCAGAATCCTCTGTTATTCGTTGTGTAGTTTTCTTGCAGTTTGATTCCAAATTCTTCCCAGCTTCTTCTCTTTGCATTTTTGACCGTTTTCTTGACTGCTTTTCTCAATTTGATGTAATCTTCCTTGTCCTGTTCATTCTTTGTCTCCAGGTATCTCCTCCATGCTCTTTTTTTCTTTTTAATCTCTATTCTTACCTTCTCACTCCACCACTTTGTTCTTTTTTGTGTGGGATTGTTACTTCTCGTTCCGCAGACTTTTTCTGCTGTCTCTTTTATTGTGGCTTTGAATGTGGTCCACCTTTCTTCTAGGGTCCATTTTTCCTTCAAGATCTCCAAGCTTTTGAATTTCTGATCAGTTTCTCTTCTGCATCTCTCTTGGATGTTTTTCTCTTTTAATCTTTTAATGTTATTTTGTAATATTTCCATCTCTCGTCTGTCCTTTATATGCGTTCTTTTATTGTTGCTGTGACCATCCTGTGATTTGTCGAAAGTTCTGGTTCTATTTCTGTCTTTATGTTTTCTATCGCTTGTTCAAGGTTTTTGGTGTATACTATATAGTCGATCAGGCTTTTTGAATTTCTCTCCTCTGCCACGAAAGTGTATTTTTCTTCCTCATTCTGTTCCCAAAACGTATTTCCAATTATCAGTTCGTTTGATTGACAGAAATCTAGCATCTTCTTGCCATTTTTATTTAACATTTCCTCTCCAAATCTTCGTAAGCATTCTTCCCCTCTATTGACATCTCTTCCCACTCTTGCATTCCAGTCACCAATTATTATAATTTACTGAAATTGTTCTCTTATTTTATGTATTTCGTATTGTAGTTCTGCGTAGAATTCCAGCACTTCTTCTGTTGTTCCTTCTATTGACCCATATATTTGTATTATCAGTATCATTTCATGTAGTTCTAAATATATTGTTATAATTTGATTACTCTTTTTTCCATTTCTGTGCTTACGATTATTCCTACCCCTCTGTTCGCTCTTTGGTTGTGTGGTTCTCCTGAGTAGTAAAGACTGTATCTTTCGGTTAGCTGATTGTGATCTTTTCCTTGTTTCTTAGTTTCACTTATTCCTATTAAATCTATTTTCCTGTCTTCCATTTCTCCTATTAATTCTAGTTCTTTCCCAGTTAATGACATTATATTCCATGTAGCAATTGTTATTTCTTCTTCTTCTTTCGTTTCCATTTGTTTGCCAGGGTCGTCGTCCTTATTCCCATCCTTTTCTTTGCCTTTTAGTTATTTGTTTTGCTTGTTTTTGTCATTTTTTGGTTTATTTTCCTTACTCGTTGTCCTATCCATAGCTTATGTCGTCCTCTTTACATTCTGCTTTTCTTTGCTTAGTTTTTTGGTTTTTTATTCTTTACTCGTGTGGTCCCACACATACCGTTTTCCCCCAACTTCTAGTTTTTGGTATCCTATTTTGCTTATAATAATAATAAATAGATTTATTTCCAACGGGAAGTAAATTCCCAATTACAGGAAACATAAATGACTTAAATTAATAACTGACTTAGTGTCGCCAAGACTTAAATGAAATAAAACAAAATAACTATCTCCTAAACTAAACAATGACATACCACCACCACAACAGTTGAATAGTATAATAATAAAATGAAATTCACCGCCTAAATCCACATACAATAATAAAAAATTTCTCCGAGTACAAAATTACTTCAGTCGGAAATTGCAGCACGAAACTGAACACTTGTGAGCGAAAATATATCAATATTTACGTCTAATTTACTGAATGCATTTGACATTGCTAGAATAGGCGATTTGAAATGCACATTAGTTCTAGAAAGCGGGTATGAAAATGAAAATTGAGGTCTGGTCCTTAAATCAGGCAGTCGGAATTGTAATTGTGATAAAAGTGTAGGGGCGTCAACATGATAATTAATTAAATTAAATAGAAAAATTAACAAATGTAATGTTGCCTTTTTCTCTCTCTTCTTTTGCCTTTTCGCTAATTGCCATCTGTATTTTCCATTCCATTAGTGTCATGTCATTCTCAGTGTATATCTTTGTACCTTTCAGCTTATTTTTATTTTCCATTATAGCATTTTTGTGATTTCATTCGCTCAGTTCGACTAATATTGTTTGTTTTCCCTCTATTCTTCCAACGCTATATGCTGCTTTAATCTCTGGATTTACTCCCAATTTTTCTTGCATAAAATCTTCCACTCCTTTTTTCATGTCTTCACTTTGCATTTGTGTTCCTTTTATGACGATGTTGTTTCTCCTCTTTGCTTTTTCCTGATTCTCAGTTTTTTCTTCTAGTCTAATCTTTTGATTAGTTGATTCCTTTCTCTTTCCCAGTTTGTTTCTTTGTGTATCATTTCTTCTTTCAGTCTACGTATTTCTTCGTTGTTTTTCTAGTATTCTTCTTTCATCTTTCCTATTTCGTCATTATGCTTCCTCAGTTCTTGGTTGTTTATATTTATTTCCTTTTTCAGGTCGGCGTTCATTGCTATTATTAACTGTTTTAGTTCTTCCATATCTTCGTCTTCTATTTTATCTTTTTTTTGTATCGTTCTGGTCTGGATTCTTGTTTTCTTTCTTTATTGTTTTTTTTTCTTCCTTATTTTTTGGATTTTTAATCGGCGATCTTATTGTTACCTTGCTCCTCTGGAATATCTCCTCTTGATATTTTAAGTTTGTGTCTTCTTTGTTGTTGCTTGTTTCTCTTTTTTCTTCTCTTTTCCTTTTAAAAAACTCGGTAAGTTGCCCTACACTGCTCGCTCGTTGCCGTTGTGTAACTTGCTTGATTTTATTCATCTGCTTATATTGTTCTTATTTCATTTGTCCACGCTCTATATTCCACTTGCAATAGTAATCAATATTTAAATCGCGTGTTGTTAAAATAATATCTCACTGATGTTGACCTTCCTGTGTCTTTGTTTATTTTAAATTTATCGCTTGTCAAAGCCGCGCAGCTGGCGTACGATGACGCTGGGTATTTTGCCGCTCCAATATCACGCACTCATTCTTTACTTTGTTGCACTTATATCTTCGCCTTACTTCTGTATTTTTGTGATTTTTCCCGCACTGTTTTTCCTATTTTCACTGTACTACTGTGACGTCGATTGTTTCACGTTTTCACCTTCAAATTCACTAATTTGTCGCTGCCGCGTACGCACATCCGTCACTCGCCAAATCGCCATGTTAGTCAATCATTTAAAATTGAGTAAGCCACCCATGTGGGTCATGAAATGCACGCAAATAGTAAAGCATTATCCTGGACATTCCAGGGAATTGTATTTGTAATGGTCAATTGTGCCTAGTGTTGGTCGAGGAGGAGGTTAGGGGAAGTTTGCCTACGATGGACCCCTTAAGGAAACTGCCTCATATTTTTCTTACTTATGGACTTACCGAGTTCTGCTGGGTACCTATTTGCTTCTCATATGTTGTAGATTGTAGTGGGCAAGTACTTTTTCATAAAAAAGTATATGGTGAAATTACATATGCGTTTTGTGAAAAACCTGCAAAGGGGCCATCATAGGCACATATGCGCATATGACGGACCCTTCAGGTTATTCATTAAAAAAGTGTATATTTTTCATAATTTCAAATATTTATTAAACGAAAAACTTATTCTGACTGAACTAAAATTGCACAAATGACACTATATATGAAAGTAAGTAAAATAGGTAAAAAAAAAAAATTAAATACACACTTCACACACAAATCTTTTGATTCTATCGTCGACACCAGCGCAGTCAATGTGGCACCAAGACTTACATGCCTGGCAACGAATCCATTTTTCTCTGGACCGCGACTGGGAATATAATTCGTTGCAATAAATGCAAGGTGGATCATCAGAGTCGTCATCTTCCCCCAAAAATTCTTGAAGGGCAAGTTCATCTTCATCACTGGAACTGTTTTGACTTTGAGTAAATATCTGCTTTTTTGCTTTCCTGGAGTGTTGTTTCCTTGCTTTGGCTAGCTTTTTACCTGCCTTTTCCTTTAGTTCTTCAATTTCTGCCGTTGAATTCAAATATCCTGTTTTTCCACGTTTTCTGCCCTTTTCTGGCCTGTCACTGCTCCAGCTGAAGGAGGAGGACAAATATCTTTTATTGAGATGTCGAGAACTCCTGCTGAGGATGATGGCGAGCTCTGAGCGGATGGTCCTGGTGATGAGTCCTGAGCGGATGGTCCTGGTTGCTGAACATTTTCTGATTGCTGTGGTTGATTTTCATAATTTTCACATTTATTGTCCGGAAGTTGTCTGTCTGTTGTAAGTGATGGAGCAAACTCCCAATCCTCGAACACATCTGGGTTAAAAGGTTGTATTCCTGTTTTTTTAAGGCATTTATCGCGTTCAAAGGCACTTTTTAAATAAGGTCGGTTAAACAGGCTTGCTATTTTAAATTGTGTTACTGCTTTCCCCGGGTTCTGGCGCAACCACAGTTCGATTTCTTGGTCGTAGTAAGTGTGAAGTGGCCTGAAGAATCCAACGTCCAAAGGTTGGAGATGATGAGAACAATGGGCTGGGAAACAGAATATAATAATGCCGTTTTCTTTTGCAAACTCTAGAGCTTCAAGGCCCTTGTGACTGCCATGGCCGTCTAGTAGTAACAGAACCGTGTTGTCCTTGGATGCCTTCGTATACCTCAAAAAATGCTTTAACCACTTAGAAAAAATTTCGGTGGTCATCCAACCTTTTTTTTGGACAAAAGATATGCATCCAAGAGGTGCATCATTCATGAGTTCCTCCTTCATCCTTTGTCGGGGAAAAATTAGAGCCGGCGGTACAAACGTTCCAATGGCATTCATGGAACAGACTACGGTCACATGTTGACCACGTTCTGCGCTACTAAGAGCACCAACTTGTTTGCGACCTTTGGCAGCGTAGATTTTTTAGGATTTCTTTTGTACCATCGTTAAACCAGACTCGTCCATATTATATATATTTTCTGGGGGGAAGTTATATTTGTCCAAAATTGCAGCTACCGCTTTGAAATAGGCCGCGTATGTTAGGCTTATTAAAAGCCTGGGCCCTGGCCAAAGAAGTATTTTCAGGGCTTCTTAAAGATATTCGTGGATTACGCTTTAGGAAGCCTCTGATCCATTTCCATCCAGCCATTCTGGTTTCTTGGTTAAAACTATGATCAATTCCATTTTTTTCGGCCACTTCAAACACCAGCTTACGCAAATCTTGACTGGTAAGACCAAAAAACCGTGTTTCCATGTCTATAATATGTTCGGCTATTTCATTTTCTACTGATTCAGAGAATGTTGGTCTTCGCCCTCCTAAGTCACCCTTAGAACTTCCCTGTTGCGTAGAAAATCTTCTTCGTAACGTAGTTTTCGGGACATTAAAGGTTTTGGCCGCCAGCTTAAAGCCCATGCTTTCTTCTCGAACGCTTTTAAGAGCTTCTTCCATATCACGTTCCTCCCATTGTTGCCTCTTTGAGGTAGCCATGTCTGCAAATACTAAAATCCGTAATAGTTATAGTTTGAGTAAGTGTAAGTACCATACATTACATTCGCTATCCTATGATGGCCCCCTAGTCCATCATTAGAAAACCCTTGGGGGTCCATCATAGGCAGTTGCGCATAGATCTACTTAAAACCTGGTAACTACGGTTTTGTTTACTCTAACCCTAAATTCAAGTACATCAATCGACGCGCAATATGCAAATCTACTTTACACATAAAAAGCAGTTGTCAGCTAAGCTTATAGTAGAAGCAAAATACTAAATATCAAGTCTATTTTGTTAGATCTAGACTTACCAATTTCAACTTTATTTTATAGTTTCAGTCCCACAGTGTGCACGTGTCTGAAAGTTGATAACTACTGACAAATGCACTTGTTGCACAAGTCTAGGACGGTGGTAGGGCGATGAGCGCGCGCTATTTAAAAATGTAGCTGGTGGGCCATCATAGGTAGGGGGCCGTCATAGGCACATTTCCAGTTACTGATGTTTAGATGCGTTTAGTATATTTATAGCTGTGCAGATAGTAAAATTACTATATGTAATCTTTAAAAAGTGTTTTAAATTAACAATACTGAATTGCGAGAATAAAAGAAAATAAAAAATGTACGTAACAATCTACAATGATGGATTTTAGAATTCCATTTATATTTACAGGGTCTTTACAGCAGCTTTGTAGTCCATCTTCCTCTAACCCATTATTCAACGTAATCGATTGTCACGTTTTCTTTGGCTAGCTCACCACAAATTTAACACGGAACACCGTGATTCCTCAATGCATCGAAGCCTTTAATAATTTTTTGGGCACCAGTACTGAAAATCATGCATTATTGTGCAATTTTTAGGCTGGCAAGTACAGGTTTTGATTAGTTTGCAACATTTGTTAACTGTAGTTACTAAAGAAATCAACTACAAGTATCTCTACATTTTTACGAAGATATAAAGCTTCTTTGTTATTGTAATGTTTCAATATTTAGGTAAAATTAAGAAGAAAAGTAGGTGCCTAAAAAATGTACGTAACCTATCCAGAAATGCCTTTTACAGGACATGTAGCCGAATTTCAGGCCAATGCCGAAGACGAGACCTGAAATTTGCCTACGCATCCTATAAAGATGGTCTTTCCGGACTTGTTACGTAAACTACTATTATTTTACCTCTTGTAGATGTCAAAATTATCTAATTTTCAAAAATAAATTCAAACATATTGTCCTATACTTTGTAAATTTATAGTCACTGAACTCCAACAAAACAATTTGTAATTATTCTGTTGATTAACTGTACATTTTTTTTTCCAGGAAAGCTATTGGCGCATCCCAAGCACTTTAAGCTTAGCCACTCTCCGACAGCATTGCCAACTTCTAACAGATGCCTTAGAAAACAACCTCCCTGAAACTACCGTGCCAACTGAAGGTGCTCGAAATGAGCCTCCATCTTTATGTGATGATGAAGGGGGAGCTCAGAGTGATTGTTCTAGTACTAGTAGCTACCTGCCATCCTCAGATTTAAATTCCAAGAGCAGAACAAAGGTAAAGGCACCGAAATCGAAGAAGAAGCGTCCAGTGCTAGATAGTGAGGATGAAAGCAATTCTGGTGCATCACAATATTCATCTCAAAAGGCTACTGATGCGGAAAATGTGGGTGGACTAAACCAAAATGCTTCCGATGTAGACCGTAATGATGACGAAGATGCCTCATCTAGCCCAAAACAGTTGCCGCAAAATGAAATTGACACAGAAGACATTTCAGCAACTCACAAAAAGTCTACCAAAACTCGTAGGAGAATTGCAGTAGTGGATAGTGATGATGAGGATGAAGAGGAGGAAGGTTCCACAGCATTTGAAGAGTTATCGGAGAATACAGTAACTGAAGGAGCTGAAACCAACAAACCAAATGGCCGGAAATACGTCTTAGATAGCGACAGTGAAGAGGATGCGTCCGGAAAAGAGAACATTGATGTAGCTTCAGATAAAAATAAACGTCAACGTGATCTGTCCGACTCTGAAAGTCAGGTGCCAAAGGTGAAGAGGAGTAGGTTGCTTATAAGCGATGATGAAGATGAGTCTTAGTTGTGTTCTTTTTTACTATTTGTGTTTTTTTACATTTCTTAGTGTTCTAAAAAGTGATAATAAAGTTTCATTGAAATAAAAATACGGTAAAATTTTTGGTAGTAAAAACAATTTGCTGAATTGTGTTTTCAGTTCATTGAAACAAATTTTGTATAAACGTATCACATTAAATATGCAAAATGTGAACACATAAATTGAGATTGGTCGTATTTGGAAATTATTGCGTCTTTTAAGCTTTAACCTTTTGAGTACGCATTGCTCTAATAAATAGTACATGCCCAGTATGCAGAAATTTTAATTTGTCGTATCCGTACGATACTTTACTATTTCACATGTATAAAAAATCTTATTAAGTCGAAAAGAAAGATTTATTTCTTAGAAAATACAGAATTGTTTTTGGCTCAAGATCTAACGGGCCGGTACAGGATACAAGCTGTCGTTTTCTACATTTCCATCATCACTTTCCCCACTGCTGTATGCATCTCCAGGGTCATCATCATCTTCCATAAAATTCTTCTAATTCTTTTTTAGATAAAGCGCCTCATGAATCACGAAATATTGTTATATTATCAGCTACCACATCAAACAACTACTAAAGACGTACTGACACGTCATAAAATACATGCATTTTAGCAGGCTCTTGCAGGCAGCTGAAATCCGCTTAAGAGACCCCCACCACAGAGAGTACAGTTTCAATAAAGTTATTTACAATGACTGTATGGGTAACATAGCTGTGCGACAATCGTGTAGCTGTCCAAAAGCAATATACAAAAATCTGGTGTGATACACTCACACAACTTCCTTTTACAGTGATCTTATAATTAGTCAAAAATTTCATTTTTAATTTTTAAAAATTTTTCAAAAATTTTCAAAAATTTCAAATTCTACAAAAACGGTACAAAATAGAGCGTTACTTGAAGAGACAAATTTTCTCTAGAATTTTAAGGTGAATTCGAAAATGTAATAATATACCGGGTGTTTTATTTAAAATAGGAGTTAATAAAAAAAATAGAAAAAAAAACAAAAGAAACCCACTTTAGAAGTATTCAACTGGAAAATCACCTATCTCACATCAATACACATTAAAAATGTAATAAAAATGTAAAGTTTAAAAAAAATCGTTAGAGCCGTTTTTGAAAAAATCGAAAAAAACTGAAAAATCACAAGAGTAAACACCTACTTCCGGTTATGCGATTTTCTTCAAAAGCTTGCTGTCTCATCTACATAGTACACAAAACTTATATATGAAGTTTCAATGCCATACCTCTTTTCGTTTTTGAGATATTCTGTTCACAGACAGACAGACAGACAGACACACAGACACACAGACCAATGAAAAAAAATATGTTTTTTGGGATCAGGGGACTCTAAAACGTGAAGATCCGTTGAAAACTCAATTTCGAATTTTTGGGGTGAATCCAATACTTCCTTTATAGTAAAAGGAAGTAAAATACGAGGGATGCTCTGTTACTAGTTAGTAGCAGGCCATGGAAGCTCAATTGGCTAGAAACAATTGCAACAATTGATTGTCGCATTAATTGACATTCGTTACCCACAATTAATAAATTGTCAAACGTTCCGATTTCCTTGTGAAACGTAGTTAATTTTGTAAGTTAAGTAGTTGTGCATTTTTACTTCAATTAAAATGGGCATTCCGCAAACTGCCTTTAGAACTATGATTTACTATGACTATAAAAAACAGTTAGGATACCAGCAAAGCCATGAAAATTCTATAACAGCTTTTGGCGATGCTGCTCTTCATTATCTGCTGTTAGTCATTGCTTCCGCGAATTTCGACAAGGGCGAGAACTACTAGAAGACGAAGCAAGACTTGGAAGACCTGCGGAAGCTGTCTGTTCAGAAAATGTTGATCGTGTGGCAAACTTGATTCAGTCCAATCGAAATATTACTTATAGGGAGATTCAGGAGGAAGTGAAGATTAGATCCTCGGCGGTGAATACCATTTTGCATAAACATCTTGGGGTAAGAAAACTAGCAAGCCGTTGGATTCCGCATTTGCTCTCAGAAAGTCAAAAACAGGATCGAGTCGACTGGTGTAAATTTATGTTGCAAAAATTTGACGGAGGAGCTTCCAAGCAAGTGGCATACATTGTAACAGGTGACAAATCTTAGGTATACAGTTACGACCCTGAAACTAAACAGCAGTCTAGTGTTTGGGTATTCGAAGATGAAGACTTGCCTACAAAAGTAATTCGTGGCAGAAGCGTCAATAAGAAAATGATTGCTGTTTTTTTCCGCCGAAGTGGTCCTGTTGCTGTTGTTCCACTTGAAGATCGTAGAACTGTTAATTCTGAATGGTACTGCGAAGTGGCTTTACCACAGATGTTTGGAAAATTACAGACAGGTCGCCAAAAGACCGGTTTGTGTAACATCTTAGTCCATCATGACAACGCATCCTCCCACACTGCTGCCAGAACATTGGATTTTTTTAAAGATTCGGGAGTTCAATTGGTAAGTCATCCTTCGTATAGCCCATATCTGGTGCCGTGCAACTTTTTTTTGTTTCCAACTGTTAAAAAAATGATACGAGGTAAAAGATTTTCCAGCTTAGAAGCAGCAGTTACAGAATTTCAAAGAATTTTTGAGGACCTTTCAGAAAATGAATTTTCCGAATGTATTAAAAAGTCGGTTCAAAGAATGCACAAGTGTATTAGTCTGAGTGGAGAATATTTTGAAAAACAGTAAAGATTTTTTGTTAAAAAATGCAACGGTCTTTTAATAATTAACAATTTTCAGCGCAACCCTCGTACGGCACTCAAGCTCAATGATACTGTGTACACTGCAATGGTCTTAGGCCCTAAAACTCAACTTTGATAGCATTGCCAAATTAATGGACATTTCAATAAAGCTCCGGGTGAGGTATTTTATATAACTGCAAGGCTAAAACTTGAATTTAACAGGATGAATGCATTTGTAAAGAGATGCCAGTAATAGCAATAAGCATCAATTCTCACAGGGATCTAAGTTGACTGTAAGATCAATTTAAAATGAGAGGTTTGTGCAAAGGTAATAGCCGAACTAAAAGAGATTAATTACAAAAAGGTTTGCAAAGGCAATGAAATGAAGTGTAGAATTCAAGTAAAATTAGACAGTGAAATTTTTTCAGGGTTTTAAAAGAAAGGTATAAAAAGTTAGATAAACCAAGGAACGTTGCAACGAGCAGCTAAGAATTCAGGCATTAAGGCATATAACGGAAATTGTAAAAATCAGCAAGACAGGGTAAAAAGCGAAGAAAAGCAGACAACAGATGGACCAAAAATCGTGTGTAAAAGTAGACAGGTGCATTCGAAGGAAGCCTTGGTGCAGGAAGTACTCTAACTTAAATAATGCGTGTGAACCATTAAAAGCAATTAATGAGAAACGTGCAGTGGCGCAAAGACACGGTTAATTAGTTATAAATGTAAACAATTTTATTAAGGATAAGAATTTTGTAAATAGTTTTAGTTGTAAGCAAATTTAGTGTTAAAAGTAATCAATTTGAACTTGGTCAATATCCGCTTTTTATTAGTATTCCACTTGCAATTGTTTATGACGGATTTTCAGGGAGAACAAAAGAATAAATTGTAAGAAGTATCGTGTTGTGCTCCACTTTAAACGAATTTTTCACATAATAAATAAACAGTTATCAGCATAAAAAGTATACAGTATACTAATGACAATTAATGCCGCCAAAACACCCGTATTCAAATAATTACCGGTAGAAACTCCTTCATATTAATAACTAGATGTATATCTATTGCATTTTAACCACCTTTGCTACAAACATTCTGCTTGGCGGCGGCAGCTTTAAATACGATCAGTCGCAAACGTTTTTGGTTGTGTGTGAAAAACAAGTTAATCCCGAATCTTTAACCACAGTATATTCACATTTAGTAAATATACTGCGCTTTAATTATGAGTGCCATAGTTATAGGAGGGAGATCCGTCATGCTTATAGCGTGCCAGTACTGAAATATTTATTTTTGACTATAGTTTAAATATGAAAAATGGTGTGCTCCGGCACAATGACACATTTTTTACATTTCAGAAATGCTCAAACAAGTTTTTAAGTTAAATATACATATGTACTGTTTGAGGCTTTCGCGGTTACTCGAATTATTCTCCTTAGCATAGAATTTCGGCTTAGATCGCGTAGTATTTGTATATGAATACCCAGCATTTTCTGGCTTAATGTGCCTTGCACCTTGTGAAGTCGAGCAAAAACCCGCGCGATGGCAATGCACTGCACAGTGCGACTTTCACTCTGATGATGCAAGCTGCAAGGTCTTGCGAAACGTTAGTGAATATGGATGCACAAACAGCAAAACGGCTAAATCTGCCTAAGTATCCTCGTTCTCAAGATACTCAAACTACACGAGCCACCAGAGAGCATGACCATCGCGCGGGTTTTTGCTCGACTTCACAAGGTGCAAGGCACATTAAGCCATAAAATGCTGGGTATTTATATACAAATACTACGCGGTCTAAGCCGAAATTCTATGCTAAGGAGAATAAATATACATATTTCAAATACTGTTGTACATAAAAATTTAAAAAACATACAAATATATAATTATTTATGAATTGCTGATATTCTTCTTTCAATGCTGACACTGGTTTACAAAAACTCAGCAAAAATGTCTTTGTCAGTGTCTATTTTTTGAGCAGCCTTGGCGCGTCTTGTCCTTGGGTCATCAGATGATCGGTGCTTGCGTAACCATATTCTGACATAATGCTCGGGATTCCATTTCCGGATGTTGGGACCATTAAGTTTGATGAACATAAGAGCCGATACATGGGGAATTGATAATCTTGTCCTAGTTGGGGTAATAATAATGTTCATGTGACTAAAACCAGGCTCACATTCAGACGAACTGCATGGTATGAGCATTGTGCATTGTGCAGTTAATTAACGGATTTAACTCATTTGGAACAACGGAGCTGTTTTCCAAATAATCTCTGTATCCGTTTTTTATTTTATTTATATTTAGTTTAAATCTGATACAAAGTTTTTCGACTTCAGGCTCGCCATATCCTACAGGTTTTTCTGGAGGCCAACAGTCAGTTTCCAGCACTTTGAGTTCTGAGAGAAGGGATTCATATTCCTCTTGATAAGGGCTGGGGCGTGCAGTAGTGGGTTCATTGCTACTTCTTGTAGTTAACAGTCTTCTTTTAAGACTGTTAATAATACTTGATAGTAGCTGCTGGTTGTTGATAGCGGAGAATCTGGCATTCTTGCGTATGGGTACGCCACAAAAGTTACCTTCAATTGCTGCCCTCTTAGCCTCAAGACATTTGGTACCAGGTTTATCTTTAAGAGATTCAAAAAATTTAATACTTCTTCTAATGAGTTTATCTACAAAGACAACTGTCATTTTTCTACTTTGAAGACTTTCAGATAACAATAAAAGTTCGGCTTACTAGCCGCAATTATGTATGACATACTTGTCATACATAATTGCCAAATCAAAACAAAACTGAACTGATGTAAGACGACTAATTAAACCATTATATATGGCCCTTTCAGTAGGCGTTCTGTTTTTGTCATCTTTAGCCTTATTGAAATGTGAGTGTAATGCTTCATAACCATACCAAACCGCTGTTACTGTCTTAAAAGAGCTCGCTACCCACCTTGTACCCAATATTCACCCAATTTTGTTCAACTGCAGGTCCAGTTCATGAGCACTCTCAGCAAGTACCCGTTGGTTTTTAGGTGATCTGCTATAAAGAGTGTATAGCTTATCCATAAAAATAAGTGGTTAACAGCTTCCACTTCATCGAGGTGAATCACTTACAGCTACTTCTATTCTGTGATTCACACAGTACCACAAAGTAATGTTCTGATATTTTTGAGCCAATAATTTAGCAACGCCAGACTTTTTCCCTAACATGACACTGGCGCATCACTTGCAAATGCTACTAAATTCTCGTTGAGGTAGTCCTCACAGAAATCATATTCATTTAAAGAGTTCAATAGGGCCCGCAAAACAGTTTCAGCACTTTCATCTAAAAGCTCAATCAGGTCCAAATATAAAACTTTAGGTGGATGTTCTTTGCTAGTTTCGCATTTTAAATACACAATCAAAGTGGATTTAGCTCCCAGGCTAGTGGACTCGTCAATTATAACTGATATTTTGCCGTTAACTTTAATAATTTGTTGGGTGATTCTTTTCCTCATTTCGTATGCAACCTGATTAATTATTTCTGTTGCACTAAATCTAGAGTGTAGCCTGGTACCAATATCAACACCATTTAACTGTTGGAGCTCTAAAAGCTCAAAATAATCTGAATAAGGCCTATCACGTTTTGCCAGGTAGTACGCTGACCTAAACACTTTTTTAGTTGATTCTAGCTTAGATGCGTTCATTTTGTCACAAACAGTTTCAATAGTTTCCGATTTTGCCTTTGCTGATATGGCCTCTGCTGTCATGTGACTTTTTGACTGTTTGTGTTTAAAATTTCTTTTCTTGAAGAAGTGAGCTGAGCTGATTTTGTAGACCCATTAAAAATGACTGTAGATGAGCACCATTCTTTTGCAGTTATTCCGATGCGTTCCTTTTTAAATGCACCAAGGTGGGAAACTTCTTTGCATAATGTGCAGCCTAGTTTGCCATTTTTGCAGTCTAGCCAAGGAAACACGTCCTTCTTATGGTCCCACATTTCTCTGGTCCATATGGCAGGCCATTTTGAACAAATAGATGAATTAGAATCAGCTGTACTTACAGTTGGGATTTTACTTTCATCATATGTTTGGGAAGGCAGATCAGTCTCCATCTCCAGGTCTGATGTTGACGAAGATGGCAGCAAAAGTTGTTTATTTTCATTACAGGAAGATGAGGGTTTATTAGACTTTTGTTCTGAGGTCCATGGCACAATCAATAATTCACTTTCTGAAGGAATATTGGTCTTACTTGTTAATCCTTCACTTTTAGGCCGACTAAAGAACGACATTAGCGTTTTCATTTTTTGTTTTTTCTTACTCGCTTCCATGATAACGGTAAAACAATTGACACTTTAATAGATTACAACTACTATATACCGGTAACCCGACTTATTTTTCCGCATTCACTGCACTCGACAAACTGCAAAGTACGAAAAGGTCGCGAGGCTTCAATTCTCGCGGACATTAATTCATTTGTCATAGCGTTATTATTCAATCCATTTCAATACAGAATACAATACAATGTTTTGTCTTAAGTTGAAGGGGAACAGCAAACGATGATGGTGTTTGTTTTAGAGGTTCGACGTCGACAAGCGACACATGATACGGCCGAAGTTGCGTGCTTTTTTTCAGTTATCAGTGATTTATGGCTTTTGGCCGCTTTGTAGGTATCCATTTGATTTCAAGTTGAAACGATAAAGAAGCCGACTTGCGATTAATTAATAAAATTGATCGATGGTAGTAAAAACCGCAGATCAATCCCCCATAGTTTATACACCACGGCAGCTCTGAAAACTCTTTACTTACCGCGATGGCTGAGCTAACTCAAATTTCGGCGGCCTTGGGTCGTAGGTTCAAATCATCAGCTGTGTACCCTGGAATGTCTTCAAAAAAGGAAAGGAAATGGGCGCCAGAAATCAAGCGATTTCGAATAATAAGAGAAAATAAACTGCAAGTGACTAGCGCTTAATTAGTAAGTAATAAAAAGTCTTGAAGTGTCAGTAATAAATAATCAGGATAGTTAAAATGCAAATAATGTGATAACAAAGTTGTGTACGTTAACTGAAGATTGCGACACGCATAAAATCAAAAAACCCCTTTCGGGTTATTCTAATAACTGTAAATTCAAATCATTCATGGGATATGCATACCTCATTCATTTAATAATTCCTTCTGTTTAGGCTATTGAAATAAAAAAGCGTGACTGTACCTTTTACAGAGGGTCAATACACATCAAAATTGCAGCTTTAAATACTGACCATAATTAAATATAGTCATAAAAATGTAAATATAAAAACAAGTGCATGTATGAAATCAAACATTACATGTTAATCATTGCAAAAAGTATGAATTTAAATTCCAAATACTGACGCGTTTAAAATGCACAGATGTGAATTCCTGGTATTGAAGGTAAGTTGATATTTAATCTCGGAGTAGCACTAACTAACCTCGAAACATATGCTGGACGTGAACGGCTACACACATTGTTGAAATCGCCGTGTATGCACCGGTGATTGTAGCGGAAGCACCCTCAAATGCCAGCAAATACGCAGAACGCCAGCAAGTGTCGAAAATACGATTAGGCTAACAACTTGACCTCCGAGATAAACTCGTGGATGAAACTGTTAATTAAGAGCTAAGAAAAAATGTAATACTATGGAGATAATAAGACAGAAAAGCGCCATCGTACCTGATCATTGTCAGCCCTAGGAAACACACTGCTCATTAAATTAATTGAGCGCACGTAATTTGACTTAATTAAAATCAAACCTCAGCCGCGTCGGTGACAGCGGGCTCAAGCGAAGACAGCAAGTGCTCGGACAAAAATTTCGTTTCCAACAGAAAGCTCGCATTACAACGGCCTGTGATAAAAGATAGCGCGGGTCAGAAAGGGCATCGCGCAAACGAAAGGAACTCGATCCAGGTACAAAATAAGCTGTTTTGGAAAATTGAAGAATTTAAAATGCAAAGGGTTTATAATTCAAATAAAAATATACAGGTTAAGCCTGAAAAAATTGGATAAATGGCGAAACAATTAGGCGAAGCCAAAAAATTGTTTCACACCCCACGGCCAAAAGAAATAAAAAAGTTTAAAGTATGAAAACATAAAAAACTGTAGGGAAGCAAAGAATTGGAGAATGAGTTCGATGATGCTAACACCAAACGCCCTAGAAAAATCCTCTTTCGAGAAAAAAATAACTCTGGCACCATATAGGATACCACTCTAGAAAATAGACGTTCTGTCTAAACTGGACAGAAGCCTAAAAAACTGCTAAACACAGCAAAAACGACTGCATCACATAGGACACAATCTACTCTCTTACAAACATCCGAAACTACAAACATCCGACAAACTCGAACCGCATCATCATCACTCACTCCAAATCTAAGGTAACCCAACATCAAAAAAGTATGAGACTAAAATTATATTGAAAAATGAAACACAGTAAGTACTGCGACAAAAAGATTCGGGTGAAAACCCAGGACAACATCCTAAAACCATACCCGCCCCGAATTTAGGTAGAGACCCCAGAAGCCGAAGGGAACGACCGCACAACCACCAAACCCCGCTCGGGCATTCAGCCAGTCGTCGCAGCTAGATGGCAAAGGAATTTGAAATGCAAAGGGTTTATAATTCAAATAAAAATATACAGGTTAAGCCTGAAATAATTGGATAAATGGCGAAACAATTAGGCGAAGCCAAAAAATTGTTTCACACCCCACGGCCAAAAGAAATAAAAAAGTTTAAAGTATGAAAACATAAAAAACTGTAGGGAACCAAAGAATTGGAGAATGAGTTCGATGATGCTAACACCAAACGCCCTAGAAAAATCCTCTTTCGAGAAAAAAATAACTCTGGCACTATATAGGATACCACTCTAGAAAATAGACGTTCTGTCTAAACTGGACAGAAGCCTAAAAAACTGCTAAACACAGCAAAAACGACTGCATCACATAGGACACAAACTACCCTCCTCCAAACATCCGAAACTACAAACATCCGATAAACTCGAACCGCATCATCATCACTCACTCCAAATCTAAGGTAACCCAACATCAAAAAAGTATGAGACTAAAATTATATTGAAAAATGAAACACAGTAAGTACTGCGACAAAAAGATTCGGGTGAAAACCCAGGACAACATCCTAAAACCATACCCGCCCCGAATTTAGGTAGAGACCCCAGAAGCCGAAGGGAACGACCGCACAACCACCAAACCCCGCTCGGGCATTCAGCCAGTCGTCGCAGCTAGATGGCAAAGGAATTTGAAATGCAAAGGGTTTATAATTCAAATAAAAATATACAGGTTAAGCCTGAAATAATTTGATAAATGGCGAAACAATTAGGCGAATCCAAAAAAATGTTTCAAAGTTTCAAACATAAAAACATACTGAATTACGGACGGTGTGACCACTGACCAAAACAAACTTACTATGCAACATCAACTGCCATAAATTTAATAAGTTTTGCTTGTGTTTTTTTGCCGTAATTGTATTAAATTAACTTTCTTCTAAATGTAATTTTTATTTCTTTTAACTTAACAAAAAACCAGTGGGGGAACGCCGTTCCTCCTCGACTACACCCCTGAGTACCATTAATGCTGTGATGGCTTTTTCGATTTATATATACTCGCCCTGGAAACTATTCGTCTTTAGTGGGAGGAGCTACTATGGCTATATGTGTGCAGTCAATTACACCACTGAACTGAAATTTCTCATAAAATCTTAATTTTGTTCTCCGTTTCTCTTGTGCGGTGGTTGGAAACTTCACCCATTTGTAACGAGATTGATACATCGGCTAACACTTGACTGATTCAAACCAAACAAGTAACTTGTAGCCACACATTTCTGGTAAGAACCATTTGCATATACTTTTGCTCAGGTAGGTTAAAAAGATCACTCTGATCTCTTACAAAGTGATTTTGAAGACGCAGATTTTCTCTGAAAAATTTTAATTTGTAACAGCAACAAAATAACCTACATGTTTACACGCTATTCTTCTCCAATAGCCATCAACAAATGTATAAAATTATCGTCAAATTCTATCAAAATTATTACTTTATAAATACGCTTGTTTGTCCGATTTATAGGTTATATTGATATTTTGCTGTCAACTAATCACCAACTACGCAAGCGTACACGTTTTACGAATTCGTTTCAACTCGTAACGACAGGCCAAAGCCTATCGTACGGGAATCTCTACCATAACGAACATCCTACCGAAGGTATTACGAATTTGTTACGAAGTGGGGTTTACTGAATACGAACTTACTCGCTTTACGAAATTTCCGATATAACGATTCGTTAAAAGCTAACGAAAAGCGTACAGAATAGGCCAGTTATTCTCATTAACTGTCTTATTAGTACATTTTATCTAATTTTATGAAATATTACTGTTAGGTCGTTAACAATAAAGAACACAATAAAACACACAAATAAACTATAATTATCTATTAATTTTTCGTACAAGATATTTTATTAATCTAGAGCGTATGTCCGCTTCGCTCGGGGTCCGGAATGCTACTACTTCTCACCACCATCCCCTGGTCCTTGGTGGCTACCCTCGCAGTCAGCTTTGCTACCACCGGAGTTGGCCTTGGCTTCAACTTGCGTTATGTGGACATCATTGTTTCATTCGGTCCGTAACGAAAACCGAATTAAAGGTCCTTTGGGTGCGTTCGGCTCCATGAATGTCTACCAGCAGATAGTGGTCGTTGTCCAGAATCTTTTCCACCATATAAAACCCCTTATACCTGCGAGATAACTTCCTCGATAGTCCAGTCGCCGTTGCTTCACGTCGTATTAAGACTAAACCCTCACGTACACTTCCGGGTGTCTGTGTGCCTTGTCAAATCTTTCCTTCTGCCTTGCCTGTTCCGCATGGATGCGACTAATGGCTTCTACGCGCTTTTCTTCGTTGTCCGCCTGTTACTCTTCCCCTAATGCCAGAATTATCGAATTTTTCAAAGTGTTCCGGGAGTTGTAGTTGAACAGTTGTTCAATGGGACTCCTCCCTATGGCTTTATTTTTCAACGAGTTTATAGAAAACTGGATGTTTCGAAGATGTTCATCCCAATTCTTCCCTTTGTCATCCTGGAACATCGCAGAGATGGCGCTGGCAATCGTTTTCTTGTAACGCTCTACTTGCCCGTTTGCTCGTGGGGTTGCCCTTGCATTTTTAATGTGCCGTATTTGGTTCTCCTCGCAGAATTCTTCAAAATCCTGGGATGTAAATGCCGTGCCCCGATCAGTAATTATGCGTGTAGGGCATCAAACGTTCCGGTTACTTCTTACAATACCTTACATACTGGTAGCGATTTTGTATTTTTCATGACGCGAATGACAATGTATTTGGTAAAGTTCTCAATGTAGGCCAGCACATAAGAGTTTCCTCGTCGACTCTTTGAATGAGGGCCTAAGTGATCCATGTCCACCGTGTGGAAAGGAATAGGAACCCGTTCAATATTATGCATTTCTCTCTCCTTCTTACCACCTGGGATTTTATGGTATGCGCACTCTGGGCAAGAAGCAATGTAATTTTGCACTACCTTTCGCATGCGTAGGAACCAAAAGTTTTGTTTTAGGCATTCCAGGGTTTACTCTAACCCGTAGTGCCCCATATCGTCATGTCCTCCTTAATTACTCTCCATCGGACTGCCTTGGGCACGACCCATAAGTCGGCGCTACACACTCTCCTGCATAACATGTTCTCTTGTATACCATAATCTTTGTGAATCTGGCGTCCTTCGTTATTCGTAGGTTTGCATTGTAGTTCGTCAACGATTTTCTTGAGCGTTGCGTCTTGTAGTTGCATCATTAGTAGCCAGTCCGTCTCAGTAATGTTAATAGACATTACGGCTGTATCTGCAATGTCGGCTTCTTATGGGGGTTCGTTTGGATTCCGACTAAGGGCCTTTGCGTATCTCACCCCCCTGCCCTGTGATGTAGTTCGAAGTTATACTCCTACAACCTCAGTAACCATCTAGCAACCCTTGGATTGATCTCCTATGGAGTCGCAATCCGTAACGATTTTAAACTCCCGGTCCACATATATGCGGAATTGATCTACAGATTCCACCACGGCCAAACATTCCACCTTGTAACTGTGATATTGTGATCCCGTCCGCGTTGTTTGTCTACTATAATAACTAATCGGTCTTAAGCGCTTTCCGTCTTCATCTTCTTGGATCAGTATGCCGATGAGGCCAGATTTACTGGCGTCCGTATGCAGTTCTAAGTTTGCATCCTGATCATATAATGTGAGCATTGGTCTTGTCTTCGACCGCCTCTTCAATTCCGCAAACGCTTGTTCTCGTTCTTCTGTCCACAAGAATTAGGTACTCGTCCTTTCTTGTCAGTTCCATCAGGAGCCGGCAAACGTTGGCATACCCTTTGATGAATTTTCTGAAATATCCAGTTAGGCCCAGGAACTGGCGAACTTCATAAATATTTTCTGGTCTCCGGAACTCCGAGATAGCGTTTATCTTTCGTTGCCCAGGTTGTACTCCAGCTGACCTAATCTGGTACCCCAGAAACTCTATTTTTCTTGCAGGAATGTGCATTTCTGCAACTTAAGAGTCACCCCTCTATTTCACAGTATTCGTAGTGTGTGGCCACGTTTTCCCAGTCCTTCTTTTACTGTTTTGCTTCCTATGATCATATCATCCATATAGTACTGGAACGTGTCTTTTGGAGCTTTGGCGTATAGATCCATCATGAGTTTATTGAATACGTTCGGTGCATTTACAAAGCCGAATGGCATTCAGGTGAATTCGTACAGGGCGTCGTTGACTGCGAATTCAGTTTTCTGTTTGCTCTCCTCTGCAATCCGAATCTGGTAGTACCCACTCATGAGATCAAGGGTGGAGAAGTATCGACATCCTGCCAGCTTGTCGACTACCTCGTCTGCAACTGGAACTGTGGCGACTTCTTTCTTAGTTAGGGCATTTAGCCGACGATAGTCTTCCCCTGATTTCTTCACAAACAAGATTGCTGGGCTAGAGTACTCGGATGTTGATTTTTGAATAATTTTAACTTGCAATAGCTCGTTCACCATTTATTGCATCACTTTGCCTTTCGCATATGGTACTCCATAGGGTCTGCACTTGACAATATCGTTTGTCGTCAACTTGATCTGAAGTTTTACCAGGTTCGTGCTGCCGAGCTCGTAGTGGCTGCTAGCAAAACAATCAGTATATTTACTTGGAACCTTACCTAGTTTGGCTCTTTCATCTGCATGCATTGGTCTGCTGTCCGACTTGCATCTCTTCTTCCATCTTCGTTCGTTTTTGTTTTTTGTTGGCAGTTGTTCGATTGTTAGTATCTGGCTTGCGTCTTCGTGGTCTTCTCTCAACTTCTCTACGGTAAATTTTCTGGGCTCCTTTATCAACTTAATATTCAAGGGCCGTCTTTCCCACTATAATGTCCTTCTGTTGGGCAGAGTTTGGCACGAGTAACACTTTGCTTGGTATGATGATGTTGTCAATTTTCAGCTTTACACTGCTTTTCTGCAAACTCGTGCAGGTGCTTTGCCCGACACCGCGAAGCTTTACTCTATGCAGCGTATATTGTATTTGAAGTTTCTTTGCAGCCGTTTCTGTGATAGTTACCACATTGCTGCCAAAATCTAGGAACACTATAGTTTCATGCCAATCGACCGTGATAATCTTATGGTATTCGTTCTTTGGTTTGTTAATTTTTATTTTGTTTACCTGTTGTTCCGTTGTAGAGGTATTCACCTTACAATTTATTTCTTCATGTCCCGTTCGCTGGCATTTTTTGCAACGTATGCGTCTCTGAGGCATCTTACAGTTAACGGACCTGTGTCCCCATTTGTTATAGTTATATGATTTTGTATCCGAGTCTCCATTGTTTTGCCTATTTTGGGGTTAGGCTGTTGTCTGATATTGATTCGTTTTTATTTCGGCGAAAACCTTTAGCTCCAGTTTGCGGGCCTGCTTTGCTTCATGTTCTGCTTGCGAGTATAAAACCGCACAAAAAGGTCGGTTAGTGAACCATATGAGGACGCATACAGGAGAAAAACCTTATTCATGTTCTATTTGCGTATATAAAGCAATACAAAAAGGTCAATTAGTAGAACATGTGAAGACCTGTCATTCGCTTGGTAGTGTTTATGTTGGTGGCACTGTAAGTCTATGTCAAATTCGAGGTTAGCAGGTTAAGTTTTGCGTCAGTTTTGACACAAACTGACTCAAAATCTAACCTGTTAACTGGAAATTGACATAGACGTACAGTGCCACCAACATAAACAGTGCCAAGCGAATGACAGGCCAGCCTAAATTTATTGTCCGCCATTGTACAGGAAAAAAACTTTTTTCATGTGTTGTTTGCGAGTATAAAGCAATACGAAAAAATAAATTAGTGAATCTTATGAAGAGACATTCAGGTGGTTTGGCCATTTGGTGTGAATGAGTGAAAACAAGGGAGTAATAAAGTAGTAGGCAACGTTGGAGATGAATTGTCTTATAATTTGTCTCCTGCAAAAGGCTTCTTAAAATAAAATGTGTAAAATTAAGTTATGAAACAGAACTGCACTACGGATTAAAGTAAAGTGTAAAGATTAGCATTAAATCAAGGCAGTATTTAGAATACAAAATAAAGTTAACCTAAAAGTGAAAACGACGGCGCTAAATGCGGCGTTGCGAAATCTCAAAAAAGGTTGAATCTGACATTAAAATGAAGATCTCAAAAATTCAGATAAAATTAGTTTCGATTCAAAAAATGAAAAATTATCCCAATGTTGTAAAGGTAAACCAGTAAAAGCACAAGTAAGTATAAACTGTGGAAAGTTTTATCATACAAGCTGCATTTCAAGGAATAAGAATGCAAAAATCTTGAGCGACAGCAAAATAAATGCTGCGAAGCAACCGTAGAAAATCAAAATAAGGACAATCTGCAAAAAAGGGTAGTCCAAAATGAATTGTTAGAAATGGAAAATAAAAATTTTAAAAGAATTAATTAGTGAAATGAAAGATAAAAATAAAGTATAAATAATGAATTACTACTGGATAGAATAAAAATCTTGGAGCAACAAAAAACTATGAAAGAACCAGGAAAAATAAAACCAGTGAATCCTAATACTGTATTTCAAGGGGAAAGTAATAAAGTAGAAGTAATAAAACCATAAAAGCAACAATAGAGGGAAATAAAAATGTGGAAAATGATGATATTCAGGAGTGCAAAAGAAACTCTGGTTGTACTTATACAGCATTAAAATAGCTTACACGGAAGAACAAATACATACATATATAAAAGAAAAAACAAAATTAAATGATCAGGAAGTTTGGATAAAAGAAATTCCAATTCCTGGAAATGGACTCAGAAGGTACCTATGTAGTAACAGCACCTATACAAAGGAAAGAGGAACTATATATGACTCGAGTTTCTGGCCAAACGGAGTGAGAATCAAAAGGTTCGACTTTAGCAGACACAAACAATTTCTTCAAGATATAGGTGAAGAAAAAGGGGATAATTTTTAGTAAAGCAAATAGGTAGTGCCGCATTAAATGGACAACACAGTAATATAAGTCTTATCCACCAAAATCTTGGAAACGCTGTTAATGAATTAGAAGAACTGCTAGAAAATCACCCAGAATGTAATTTTATTTGTTTAACGGAACATTGGAAAACTAAAGAACAATTAGGGACATATGGCCTAAGTAACTTCAATCTAGTGGCTAGTTATTGCAGAAAAAAAGAAAACCAACATGGGGTCCGTGCAATTTATGCAAAGAGCCAATTAGATGGAATCACAATTTTCTAGGAATCCTTGTTCGCATCCTGCATGAAGTACAGGGTTATTCTAAATGATGGACCCATTTTTAAAAATTCGTATTTATTAAAGTACAAATCAAAAATGAACAATCTTTATACCAACAAAAAGAGGAAGTTTCAAAGTTTTTTTAATACATTATAAATTTTCATTGTGTCCACCGTTCGTTGCACGGTAAACATCTACGCGGTAGCTAAACTCATCCCACACACGAGAAAGCGTATCTGCTGTTACTGAGTGCACGGTAGCAGTGTTACGGTTCTGCAGATCGTCCAGAGTTGTTGGTAGAGGCGGGACGTAAACAGCATCCTTAACATAACCCCATAAGGAGTAGTCACATGGGGTGAGATCAGGAGATCTCGGTGGCCAGAAGTGTAGAGCAAGGTCTTCATTTCCCCTGCGACTTATGCGCTGAGGAAGGGATTCATTCAAAAAGCCTCGTACATCGTTCATTTTGGATTTGTACTTTAATAAATACGAATTTTTAAAAATGAGTCCATCATTTAGAATAACCCTGTATAGTAAAACGTTTACCTTCTGGTTTTATTCGTTTTGGATTAGCTTGAATATCATTATTATTAATCCAAGTACGCACCTGGGAACTATTTTGGTAGGTATGTCCAAGTTTCATCAAGGAAAACAAAATATAATCTATTATCCATTTACTTGACAGCCGCACTGTCAAACTGACAGTATGCTGGCACCATCGCTATTTTTCACATTTTAACAATTAAATTAATGTACAGTCTAATAAAAAAACACATTATTTTGGAAGTATAAGCCGTTCACGATCTTTTTGGGTCAGGTGAGGCTATGACCATCTAGTAATTTTGTTGGCAGAACCTCTGTTGCAACTAAACTCCCTCATAGAAATTGACACTTTTTGTGTTAGGTTAGGTTGTTTTCAGTTTAACGTTATATTTTCTGAATAGGTACATTCTTGACGGATATTCTCTAGTCTCCACATCGATTCGCGTTCTTTTAAATTTGGTCTGTCCTTTTTAAATTAGAAGTAGCGTCGTTTAATGGAAATTTTTTGTTGTAACAAAATTATTTTGGGCATTTTGACTTTTCCTTTGACGGAAATTAAAATTAGTTTTACACATTTAATGAATCATTTATTTTCTTACGAATATTAAAATAATAAATCTGGCAATGTGGTGGCAAGAAAATGTCGTACAGACACTGACAGAAAAAAAAGTTGCATCCGCTACATCATCGAATCAGTTAGCCCAACATGAAAACAAAAAATCATAGCCAACCTGTCACAAAAATGTCGTGAACGGCTTATATAGTCAAGACATTTTTAAAAAATTTTCACTGACAGTGCGTATGTCAAGTAAATGGATAATATATCTGAATCTAAATACTGTAAATAGTTTTGAATAAACTGAATATTTTAGCTTTAACATGATTTTTTGCATAAAATTAGGCGATTATTGCATTTTTAGTAGAGATTAGCCATGGATCATCTACTCTTATATAAAGTTATATGCCCTTGATTAAAATCTAATTCCTGTTTAGTATATACAGTCAGACCTCGCCGTTCGCGGCTTTGCGGTTCGCTGATTTGATTTTACGCGGGGCACCTTTCTGCTCCCTTTTCTTGATCGTTTGCGGATATTTGCTATGCCGTTCGCGGATGGAATTGCTAACTGTTTCAACTTTCACACACTAACGGCCGGTCTTATAAAGGCCACTAATCTGACTTTAACTTTAATTCGCTGTTAAAATAAACAAAAACGCATAAAAATGTGTTTACTAATGAATAATATGTCATAAGCGCCAACGTTTTCATGCGCTTTTGTTTATTTTAATAGCGATTTAAAGTTAACGTCAGGTTAGTAACCTTCATAAGACCGGCCGTAAGTAAATAAAGCAGACGTATGCGGTTTATGTCATGAACACCTAAATAACATTATTTATCACGAACTTGTAAACACACTTATCGAGCCTATTTCTTTGATTCTCATATTACCAAATTGGACCAGAAATAAATTGTAAAATTATAACTGGAATAAACAAATGGACATTCGAGCTCTAGATTCAAGTGGCAGACTTATGTTACGTATGGAATTTAGTTTATATACGCACGTTTATGTATTTTTGACTTTTTGAGGTTGCATAGTATAACTAAATCAAGTTTTTGGAACCTAACCCCGTTTTTATCATTTATGTGTTTACTTGCGCATCGCGGTTTTGCGCTTCGCGGATTTCTTCTGGAACAGCGAGCTATGACTGTACATGTAAATCATCAATGGTGAAATGTACATTTTTTTTATGAAATGAATAAATGTTTCTATGCAGTTCTTGTAAAAATTCTCTGTAATAATCAGCAGTATTTATAGCTTTCCGTTCACCGTTTTTTGCTTCTTCCAAATCTTCGCCATTTTTAAATTTTGTATAAATGTCTAAGTTGAGTTACCTATGCTAATCTTAGGAAGGAGATGTAGGATTAGAAAATTGGTTTGAAAGGATAAAATGTAGTAAAGTGTACTGAAAATACATACGCAGCTTTTTCGAAAATTGTATATTTAATTCAGGACTAATTTTTTGTCGTTCTAAGCAATATTTCCATACGGCTTCTTTTTCTCTAGCTGAAAGTAGATTTCGTTACATTTAACATTTTTTGAATTATTAGAAGATAATTAATCAAAATGTACTTCAATAATTCAAATCTGAAAGTGAAAATAAAAAACAAAAACTTGAAAGTGACTTACGTCACAAGAGTTTCCTGAATGGATTATAAGTACTTACCTATTTATGATTTCGAATCGATATGGTTGTCAATTTTGCCTATATAACTTTCTCTACTATAGAAATCATACAACATGTGTATGAGTGTAAAATCCAATTGTACTTAATTGAAATATTTTCAGTAATAATAGGACGAGAGGTCAAAATATTGCCGACAATAATTTTTGCGATTCAGATACGAGTTTCTGCAGCGACGAAAATAGCGACGAGTGCTTGCACGAGTCGTTATTTTCTAAAGCAACAGAAACGAGACAATCTGAAGAGCAAAAATTGTCTGCAATATTTCGACCTGGAGTTCTATTCGTCTTGACAATTAAATTTTCATTAAAAAATAGTTACAGAAAAAATTGTCGCTGAAATAAAGCTCCTCGAAATATTGTCACTGCAATAATTGTTACAGAAAAAATTGTCGCTGAAATAAAGTTCCTCGCATTATTGTCTCTGAAATAAAGCTCCTCGAATTATTGTCACTAAAATAATCGTTCGATTGGTAGTTTATTTTTAAATTGAAGAATGCCATTGGTTGACAATGACACCAGTTAAATTGTCATCGCAATAGATTGGCAAAGCTTTTTATACATCCAAACATTTGTAAATACTGAGTTAAATTAAAACCACGGCAAGGATAAGTTCTTATTGAAATAAAAATCATATTGGCTATTATAGTGACTTTCTAAAATTTTATCAAGTAATTAAGTGAATAATTCATATTTTTATCCAATAACTCCTTCTTATGATGCTGTAGTTATGCCGATTTCAGTTTACATAACTATATTTTAGACCATAACCCACAGGTAATTATTATGTAATATCTCGCTTCCGTACCACTGATTTTGAATTTTCACAGCTGTCAATATGAAATTTATGTTATTTTGGTATTGATTGAGTTGTTGGATAAAATTTTCTATGGCACGTGTGAGTGCGGCCTTAAGCGCTCAACTTTTCTCTCGTAAATAACTAAAACATACTCTTTAGAAAATATAATACCTTTTATTTTGTACTTATTATTACAAACATGTCATAAAGTTTATAGTACTACTACTAATTATAAATAACATTTTGAAGCTTCTCTGTGAGCATCGTTAATCCCAAACTTTGTAATTTAAGTGTAATCCTTACTTATACAAAGGTAGCAGTTACCAAACAATTATGCTTTCTTCTGGTTTGGGGGTTTACATTGTTGTTTACAAAGCCCTTCATGTCCGCACCCATTTGTTTTATAGGCAGCCATATCTTTGATATGTCCCCTAAAACATGTACTTGCAAAAAGGTTCAAAATAGGTATTACGAACTTACCTGGGTTTATAATTGCACATATAGAGCTTTTTGCATCTGAATTGTATCGAAGGATCCTTAATATCTGCATAACGACAATCAAGAACAGTCGTTGCCCATGCGATCTAAAAATAGTCTAACATATTGAAAACAATAAATAGCTGAGATTATAGTATCATGCAAATTGTTTATGAAAGAAAAATATAAAAAAATTAATTTAATTTCACTTTCGTAAGTAACGGGTGTTCAAAAAGTCTTTACGTCCTGGGAGGCTACGGAAATTCAAACGTATGAATAATATGTTGGTGGCACTGTAAGTCTATGTCAAGTTTGAGGTTATCAGGTTAGGTGTTCCGTCAGTTTTGAAACAGACTGATGCAAAACCTAACCGGCTAACCTCGAATTTGACACTGACCTAAAGTGCCACCAACATATTATTCATACGTTTGAATTCCCATGACCGCGCAGGACATAAAGACTTTTTGAACACCCGCTATAAAGTTGTGTTAGTGGAAACAGGACACAAAAAAATCTGGTGTGATACACGCACACAACTTCCTTTTACAGTGATCTTATAATTAGCCAAAAATTTTATTTAAAATGTTTTAAGCATTTGTCAAAAATTACAAATTCTGCAAAAACGGTTCAAAATAGAGCGTTAGTTGAAGAGACAAATTTTCTCTATAATTTTAAGCTGAATTCAAAAATGTAATAATATACCGGGTGTTCTATTTAAAATAAGAGTTAATAAAAAAAATAGACAAAAAAACAAAAGAAACCCATTTTAGAAGTATTCAACTGGAAAATCACCTATCTCACATCAATACACATTCAAAATGTAATAAAAATGTAAAGTTTAAAAAAAATCGTTAGAGCCGTTTTTGAAAAACTCGAAAAAAACTGAAAAATCACAAGAGTAAACACCTACTTCCGGTTATGCGATTTTTTTCAAAAGCTTGCTGTCTCATATACATAGTACACAAAACTTATATATGAAGTTTCAACGCCATACCGCTTTTCGTTTTTGAGATATTCTGTTCACAGACAGACACACAGGCAGACACACAGACAGACACACAGACAGACAGACACACAGACCAATGAAAAAAAATATGTTTTTTGGGATCAGGGGACTCTAAAACGTGAAGATCTGTTGAAAACTCAATTTCGAATTTTTGGGGTGAATCCAATACTTCCTTTATCGTAAAAGGAAGTAAAAAGGAATGCCCAATGACAAGAATAACACAGGGTAATTGTTTTAAAAATTATTATTCACAACCAGCTCAACACTTAACAGTATTATACATGGTTTTGTTGTTACAATGTACATGTTTTAATTTTCACGACATAACATAGGAGTAGCGATGTGTCGATCCTGTCGGATTCGATACAAAGGATCGAATCCGGAGCAGGATCGATTTGGATCGAGTCCAAGTTTCGGTCCGGATTCGTTCCGAGGAACGAAAAGATCGCGAGGCGTCAATTCTCGCGGACATTCATTCCTTTGGCATTCAATCCATTTCAATACAGAATACAATACAATGTGTTGATGAGGAACAGCAAATGATGATGGTGTTCGTTTTAAAGGCTCGACGTCGACAGGTGACACATGATACGGCCGAAGTTGCATGCTTTTTATCAGTTATCAGTGATTTATGGCTTTTGGCGGCTTTGTATGTGCCCAATTGATGTTTGAGACATATAAACATACTGAATTACCGACTGCGTGATCACTCACCAAAACAAAGATACGCGCGTAGTTCGCTCCGGGTCCGAGGACCCCGGGTGTCTGAAATGCACATTCAATTTCGATATCGATCCGAGGATCGAATCCGATGGACTCGATCCACTTGCGGAATGGGATTGGAATGAACGAGTCCGCAAAAGTATCGAAACTTCCCATCACTACATAGGAGGATCATGGTTCCTAGAGACTTAATTGTATCACTCACTCACTGTTATCGTCTGACTCATTGTTAACGGCTGAAGTTTGAATTATATCTTGTGGCAATTTTCTTTTAAGGCGCGTGTGAATATTCTTATGCCCAAGTTGTTGGATAATGGTGTTGCCGCTGTACTGCAAATTTTCAATAAAAGTTTTGGTGAGTTTATTTATGAATTGTGTGTTTGTCTCCATTCCCAGTTCATGGTGGATTTGACAGTTTCTTATATGCCAGTGGGCATTAATCGATTGGTAGGTTTTTGGCAATTAAAACGCCGCGCTGCCCTGCGTGGTGGCGAGTAGGGTTTGGAAGTAGGAGAGGACTTTTTGTGGTATGGACGGGATCTGAGGGTTAGGACAAGTTTTCCTTCTGGTATGGGATATGGGAGAGAAAACATGGCTGGCTTGGGCAGGGGCGCGTCCCTGAAGCATACCTATCCCCTATTGGGATTATAGAGGTGTGTCCACCGCCTACCCACAAATCAATCGTAACATTACTGTTCAAGAAAGGAGATAGAACACAATTGAAAAACTATAGACCAATATCGCTGCTATCACATGTGAATAAGGTATTTATGAAAGTAATAACAAATCGAATTAGTGACAAATTAGATCAATTCCAACCCCCTGAACAAACGGGTTTTAGGAGAAAGTACAGTACGATAGACCACATACAGACCATAAGAGACTTAGTGCAGAAAGCCAATGAATACAATAAACATTTAATAATGACATTCATAGACTACGAAAAAGCATTCGATAGCATTGAGATATGGGCCGTTGTGGATGCGTATAGAATTGACACCAGGTACATTCAACTAATAAATGATCTGTATGACAAAGCAACGTTCACTATACAATTGCATGAAAAAACGAAACAAATAAACATAACCAGAGGAGTAAGGCAGGGCGATGTACTTTCACCTAAGTTATTCACAAGTGCTGTAGAAGACCTTTTTAAAACCTTAATGTGGGATAAAAAAGGTATAAATATAAATGGCGAATATTTATCACACCTACGATATGCCGATGATATAGTGCTATTTGCAGAAAATCAGCAAGATATGCAAGATATGGTAAGTCAATTATACAAGGCTTCAGAACAAGTTGGACTGCGTATGAACCTGGACAAAACTAAAGTGATGGCAAATTTTCATGTTACACCAAACATAAAAATAAAAGACAATGCTATTGACGAGGTCCCAGAGTACATATACTTAGGGCAAGTAATAACAATAAGCAAAGAAGTTCAAGTAAATGAAGTTGCAAGAAGGATCAAATTAGGCTGGGCGGCGTTCGGGAAGTTACAAAACGTCTTTAAATCAGAACTACCTCAGTGTCTTAAAACTAAAGTATATGAAGAATGTGTGCTACCAGTTATCACCTATGCTTCCGAAACGTGGTCCCTAACAAAGGGACTAATGAAGAAATTAGTAGTAAGTCAGAGAGCTATGGAAAGAGCTATGCTGAATATAACACTGCGTGACAGAATGACAAACCAGTGGATTAGAAACACTACAAGAGTCACTGACGTTGCCTCCAGAATCGCAATACTAGAATGGAGATGGGCGGGACACATTTTGCGATGCCGGGATGACAGATGGACGAGGAAGATAATGGACTGGAGACCACGCACAGGAAAAAGAAGTGTTGGCAGACCCAAGACACGATGGTCCGGTGATATTTCCAGAACAACGGGGAAAAACTCGAAAAGAAAAGCACAAGATAGACAAAAGTGGAAACAATTGGAAGAGACCTTCGTCCAGCAGTGGACCGATATAGGTTGAAGAGAGAGAGAGAGAGAGAGAGAGAGAGAGAGAGAGAGAGATTAATTTTAATGTTAGTTTTGGAAGTTGTGCTCCAGACTGGGCAGGCATATGTTACTAATGGTCTGAGGATCGCTTTGTACAGCAGGATGGTGCATTCTTTTCGCATTGGCGTATTGCGGTTGATGAGTGGATATATCTGCCTCAGCCTGTTGTATTCTTGGTTGAGTTTAGTGTTGATATGGTAGCGCCATGTAAGTCGAGTGTCTAAGTGAACTCCCAAATATTTGACTGCTTCATGCTGTAGACTCTAAGGAATCGGCTTACCATTGATGTTGATATTGTTGTGGTATCTTATGCGTTTCAGAGCGAAAACTTTGGCTTTGCACTTAATATGGTTTAATGTTATGCACCATTTAGTGAACCAGTTTCCCATGTTGTTAGATGCTGTTTGTATGCTGTTTATGGCTAAGTGCATGTCTGCGTGCTGTGTTATTATGGCTGTGTCGTCCACAAAAAGCGCTACCTTGCTGTGGATTGGGACCTTTTGTATCGTGAACCATTTATTCTGTATCTATTCGCTCCCATTTTTGGTAAGAATAAAACCTGCACTATGTACAAATTATTACTTGTATCTATTACTAAGTTAAACGAAAAATAAACAAAATTTTATTTTTTAAGGTGCTCACCCTGTATATATTTGTCTGAAATTTCCACGGTTTCAAGCTAAGTATATATGTATATATATAATGTGTATGCAAAATATCATCTTCCGCCGACAAATGGTTTTTGAGTTATACCGCCAACAGACAGACAGACAGACAGATTGACTGACGAAATTGAGAAAACCTGTTTTTTCGTTATCTAGAGACCCTGAAACGTGAAGATCTTTAGAAATCTCGGAAGGTGATTTTTTCGTGATTACAATACTTCCTTCGTCTTAAATACATAAAACATTAATATGGTATTTTTGGAATTTCAATATGATTTTAGATAGTGATGAGCATAACCGGACAAATTTCATAACCGCATTATTTGCATTCGAATGATATTAATAACCGAATTATTATTTGAATAATCATTCGAATACATTTTGGCTCAAGTCAGATGAGTTGTGTTGGTTTGCATAGCTCCTACAGATTCAATTACACTTCGTTCATTTGGATCGTTTACTTGAATCGTTCGTTCATTCTAGATTCTCGGAAGCACCGATAGCCGAGTCAAAAAAGTCATTCGAAGTATTTATTCGTCAGCATTGTATTGTCTGCAATGCTACGTAAGTGCAAATTTTGCACATCTGGAATACACATGTACACCAACGCATAATTCTCTGTAACAAGTTTCTCGGCTACCTGCCTGCAAGGGAGCAATCGGTGCTTCCGAGAATCTAGAATGAACGAACGATTCAAGTGAACGATCCAAATGAACGAAGTGTAATTGAATCTGTAGGAGCTATGCAAACCAACACAACTCTGACTTGAGCCAAAATGTATTCGAATGATTATTCAAATAATCATTCGGTTATGAAATTTGTCCGGTTATGCCCATCACTATCTAAAATCATATTGAAATTCCAAAAATACCATATTAATGGGTTAGAAAATAATTTTAAAAATAGATTGCGTTGTATTTAGTTCTAAATTGTGAAAAAATTGTTTCCAAAATTAAAATTTAATTCAAAATGGATTATTAATGTTTTATGTATTTAAGACGAAGGAAGTATTGTACTCACGAAAAAATCACCTTCCGAGATTTCTAAAGATCTTCACGTTTCAGGGTCTCTAGATGACGAAAAAACAGGTTTTCTCAATTTCGTCAGTCAATCTGTCTGTCTATCTGTTGGCGGTATAACTCAAAAACCATTTGTCGGCGGAAGACGGATACTTAGCTTGAAACCGTGGAAATTTCAGACAAATATATACAGGGTGAGCACCTTAAAAAATAAAATTTTGTTTATTTTTCGTTTAACTTAGTAATAGATACAAGTAATAATTTGTACATAGTGCAGGTTTTATTCTTACCAAAAATGGGAGCAAATAGATACAGAATAAATGGTTCACGATACAAAAGGAGGCACAAATTAGCGCATTACTAAATATAGCTGCGACGCAGAAATTCGAAAGGTCAGTGCTACGTAGCGCAGGTAGAAATTGCCCAGTCTCTTATAATATTTCATAAAACGTTGGGATTGCACACGCGGTCCGCCTGCCGTTCGAATTCGACCACCGGTAACTTTTTTTTAATTTGAAAATTTATTTAATTTATTAGGAACGTGAAGATATTTTTACTCTTAACTTAATTTGATTTTTAAAATTATTTAGTGTTACAATGTCGACAAGGGAAGTTCTGGGTAAAGCCTTTTACAGATTTTTTATTTGATTTGAATTTAAGCTGTTTGGAAAATTCTGAACAACTTATGTTAGCAATATTTTCCGATAAAAATGCCTAGTATAATTTTTTGACTTTTTTCATTTATTTTGGTGTCGCAAGTGCGTCTCAATTCAGTGGGAGCGAATGGTTTTTTTAAACAAAAGTACACCAGAAGGTGTCTGCTGTGACGGCCAAAAAGTCGGCATAATATGGGATAATTTTTTATTTTAGATTTTTCAGAAAAACTTTTTACTTCTATAAATTTGAGCATTGAACATTTAAAATGGATAAAGGAAAATCTCCTCATTTAGACAACTTTAAAAGAACATTTACAAGATTTTTGTAACAATAATTCATTAACAGGACTACTTTTCGGTAAATAATATAAATGCGGATACCAAGTCGAGATTCTGTGAGATTCCAGCGTAGATAGGTCTACTTCAAGTACGCGGTCCTGCCCACGCGAGTCGCGTTTCTTCTCACCTCTGTACACCGAGAAAAATCACGTCCTTACCTTATAAATCCTAACCAATTTACACTAAATCCTACCACATCCCTATTTTCAACTAGGAAAGCAACGGGAAACTATCCAGGTTTAATCTGAATTCAATTTCCAAGAAAATCTCATGGATTGTCTTATGGTAAAGAATATCCGGAGTATAAACATTCCTTTAGTCGGATCTCCGGGGAAGACACACAGACCAAACCTAAACTATCCATTCGAACAAAAATTAAAATTGCCACGAGGAACGTTCAAGGCCTGGTCTCAAATCCTGGCAAACTAGACATCATTGAAAGAGAGGTCAAACGTCTCAATTTAACAGGCCTCTATGAAACACACTGGAAAGGCAGTGGTCATTTCACCTCTTCAAGCGGGAACACTATATGTTTTTGGAACACGAAGCCGAATCAATACATTCAGTAGTATTCATAATCCCGAAACAGTTAACTTCAAGTATCCTAGGATATAATCCCTTGTTACATGATAATTTACATAATCGACATTGACTGCTATAGCTATTAAATCGGGGAAAAAGAGAAAGGGTTCGCCGGTTTTTACGATAACACAGATCTTAAAAGGTGTCGGAACAGATGGAGGCGTTCCTCTTACCTTCGGCTTAGCTCAGTCGTGAAGGGGTAGTTCGAAAGCTCAGTTAAAAACCGACGGCACTTACCCTATAACTCTACTCAAAATCGTATTACCCAAAGCGCCACTTGCTTTTAAAGGAATTGCTTCCGTGACCAAAGCAAGAAAGTTCACGGTCGCTTTGCCAGAAACGCACTGGGTTCGCTGCGAGCCTCCTCTTTACAGTCGCTCACCAAGCTCCACCAGGTCTGCCGGAGCACACAGAGCGGTCTTAAAAATAACTCACCTGCGAGGCCGCTCTACTGAAAGATAAGCTTAATTCAAGCCGGTATTCTTAGGGCTTGATCAATAAAAAAAACATGTTTAGGCTTTACACTTCAGTACAAATGACCTTGCCCAATTACGGGTGGAAGACCCCAAAGGTTTCTAAAATGCTACTAATAAATAGGCTGGCTTTAACAAAATTAGTATTTAATGAATCAAACACACAAAGAGTTTCAAGTTAAATATACAAGCGGGACACCCTAGTTGAAAATTATAGGTGTTCCCAGCAAAAGTTATCTTAAATGCTAAACAATACCACAAAAATTTTACATGCAAAACGAAAGGAAAAACAGGGAAAACTTTTCCCACAGTTACTTTTCAACACAAAAGTTAATATTTATACGGCCCTTTAACGAAGGGAATCGGCGCACACCACTGCATACGGCACTTCCGCGAAGCACTTAATTGCGCAATCTAATAATAAGTTGGACATTTACCTTGGGTAGCGCAATCATGGTTGTCTGGGGATGACGGGGCCGGTCTGGTGATTGCTTGGGGCAGAGTTCCTAGTGACCGCTGAGGCGGAATGCACGCTTTCCCAGCGTAAGGGTTGTGCAGAACTCGTTCGGCAACGGGAGGCCAAAAAGAGTGATTGTACCCCACGAATAAAAGCAGCAGCCAGCGGCAGACGACAAGTTGCTTCAATTAAGCACGACTTCACAGGATTTGCAAGAATGCAGAAACTTTTCCCACTAATACGAGAAACACTGTAGGCTTATGAGGACACCTTGACTAAATGTGCAATGGATGCAACCTGCTTTTCCACCCCTCACGGGAGGGCAAAAGTCGACAAAAGGTGCCTCGCCTATAATTTGAGCCGGCTAATACAACATCGACCCTAATCCGCGCTACCGAATACTTTGAGTTGCGACCAACTAGTTGTTATCAGGACTTGAGCCGAGCTGCCTTCAACACCAACAATTTTAACGAAAGCACTCAACTTAAATTGAAAACGAAACTATACTGTGTTCACGAAAAGCTCCCCGGACAGGCACGTCTGTTGTCCTCGATCACTAGCTACCAATTCAAATTCTAAATCCACAGGGCTTGAGAACAGTCCAACGGAAGGAAGGTTTAGTTCTGAAATTAATAATTCCATATGCACCGTGACCAAAAGGCTTATCAAAACTTTCTTCCCTTCGGCAAAGCTTGGGACAAATGCGTAGGTGCAATGACGAGTCGGCGAAATCTGGCTATAAAATTCGGGGAAGCCCCGCTTAAACAATGAGGCGTATAGGGAAGTCCCAAAATGAACGAAAGCTACCACGCAAAGAAATTCCAGAAGGCTTAAATATCTCGACCGATAAGAATGATTTCTAAGAAGTCCAGAAGCTACGACTGCTGGAAGGCGAGATTGAGTCCTAATACAGTGTTCAAACATCACAACAAAGGATTCATCAAACGTTATTTCCCATCCGGGAAGCTGTAAGTTATTGCGTAGGTGTTTGGTGCAGGAAGAATCCAGAACATTTGGCCGGTAATTTAAACGTTTCCAGCGAGCTTGGGGGACGCAATTAGAAAAGATATTATTTGCAATCTTATTTCGAGGAAAGAAACTTCACGTTATCGGCAATACGGAACAAAGAATAAATTCATAACTACAATCTAAACTAGACGACAATGTCTGCAATGAACTACGCGGTCCCAAAAGCGCTTACGAGGAAATTCCATAATACGCGAGCAGTTTGCCCAGATAAATTTGATTATAAGCTCCAGCAGAGCTGGGCAGTAATTAATTACTTTGTAATTAAATTACTAATTAAATTCCTTTTTGTGTATTTGCCTTGAAATTGAATTACTTTTCAAAATGCGGTAATTGTAATTGGGAATTGCCCTTTTTGTTAAAAAGTACTTGAAAATTACTTTTCGAAAGTAATTAATTACTACATTCACTTACTCAATTACTTTTGTGTAATGAAATTACTCTGAAGTATTTAAATTACTTTACAAGTATTTGAATTACCGGTGGTAATTGAAATTACTGAAGGTAATTGAATTACTTTGTGGTATTTCAATTACTGACCTCGATTGAGTGCTAAATTTCCAGAACGCAAAAAGATACAATAAGGTCTTATTAAGTTACATATTAAACAAATCGGGATAGGGTATTCCCCAAGCCTAATTTATGATTTCCTCTGACGATCGAATAGCAGCAACTTTTGTGTAACATTTGCATTCTGTACGACGCGTTCACGAATCACGAGTAAAGAGTGCATTGGTGCCTGTATGTAGTAGATTTGATACGTAGGTTGTAACAGTGACACTAATATTTATTGTTGAAGACGCTAAAACTATATTTGCGGTAAGTACGTTGTAGATTACAATACCTACGGTAAAAATATAATTTAAAATAGCTTCATTAGACGATATTGGTTCATAATAATTATTTATTCCTTTCAATTTGCTTCTTTTAAATGATGTACTAGCGTAGGGCTATACCGTAACAGGCTTTAAGTTCAGACAATTGCGTTTTTGAGTGAGTAATTGAACTAAACGGCCAAAATCCGATAACATTTAAAGAGCGTAAAACACATAAATAAAATGTACCTAATAGCGAAATTCCACGCCTGGTTGACTTAAAAATGCAGTATGGGGTATAGTACTAATACAATATAAAAACCCCGCATAAGTTTACCGCATTCTTGCAATGAACATTTGTAAATTATCCATACTTTATCGCTTTCTTGCTTTGTAATGGTCACATGCTGCTTTGTATACGGACTGCTGCAGCATATTAGGTTTGATTATTATTAAAAATCTGGAATAGTGTCTTATAAAAATCGTGACTTTCTTATAATTCCGATTACCTCAGCCAACATTACGTCTTTACGTTATATAGGGTGCTGCGTTGACGGACGAAACATACAAAACCATGCTAATTACGAGACATTCAAATATTGACTTCGTAATGGTTTTACACAAAATTCCATTTAGTTTTCTTAAAAGAACCGTGCGTAGGACCCAATTTATGTAATTTCAAATATTTTATTACCCTAAATTTAAAATCACTAGGTAATATTTTTCTCTGTACATAATTAGCATCTCAGAATAAAGACTTTATTATAATATTAAAAATTTGGTAAAATTAATAGGTATTATTGAAGATGTTAAGATTTTGAAATTTGAAGTAAAAATATGAAAGCAACCTGCCCCATTTGTCAAACGGTGACAGTAATTTTATGAAATAATTATTTTTCTCCGTTTCTTACACGGTGTGTTCAAAAAAAAAATTACATAAAGATTGGCCATGAAATATAAAAGTAATGTCAACAGCAAGATTTAGAATTCATTAATTGTCATCACTTTTGTTGTTATTGTAAGTTTATATTATACGCTGATATCGTGATTGAAAATTCTAAAGATTCCTGTCTCTAAAGCTTGCTGTCGGCATTAGTTTTATTTTCAATTGCCTACCCTTATGTAATTTCTTTTTAAACACATGATAATTATAAAGGTCTCTTGAATGTAAAAATGACTTCATTGTTACGTGCTTGAGCAAATGTCTTTTATTTTTGTAATGATGTACCAATTCTTATTTCCGTATTGTAATCAATAATCATGCAAGGAAGGAAATTACATTTTAGTCCAGATTTATACATATGACACGTTTACATTTTATGATGAGAGTATTTCTTGTATTCAGCTGCATTCAAAAATATTTAAATATGAAAATCAGGAGGCTAGTTAATCTATTACTGACCAGGGAACAAAACGTATATTTTCGGGAAACCCTTACAGGCGACAGAAAATGTCACTTTCGTGTAAAGGGGTAAACATCTTTTTTTCGAACTAAGCCAACAAAAAATGCTCAAGTTGCGACAATTGGATCACCATGTAGTGTTCTTTACAAAAATAGAATTTTTCTGTCTAACAATTAAGAAATTCAATGCTGCACCCTGTATACTTAAGTAAGTTACCTATTTTCGTCATTCAGCCTCATGTTAGGCGTATTTAATAGTAGATTGTTCTACAAGTTAAGAAAAGTGAGAGTTTTTCAACATTTAATTTGCGAGCGAACGATGCAAAGGGAGTGGATTAATTTTACACGAACATGGAAAAATTACTTTTATAACATTCAGCGTGCTGTTTTTTCTAATGCTACTACAAAATCTAGCCAAAATGAAATTCGACATTTCTTCGTATTCGAAAAAAAAAATTTGTTTAAATCGGCAGTGAAGTACTTCAAAATCGTCATTTAAATATTAGAAATCGGCAGTGAAGTAATCCATTGTTATACGACTTTTTATAGGTGGCGGGGCGACAGATAAACGTCAACAGACGTAAAAATAACCTAAAAAAGTTGGTTGAAATGTTGTAATTTCACGATTTCTCGATTAAAAAAAACATAATGTACCCCTCGGCACTGAAGTTCCTATTTATCCCTCATGTAGTTTATTTGCATTGACCCTACGGGCCTCGGCAACTAAATCCACATTCGTGATAAAAAGTTACAATTCAGTGCCTTGGTATACAAACTTCTATTTTTTTAAATCGGCAGTGAAGAACGTCGAAATCGTCATTAAAATATGAGAAATGGGCAGTGAAGTAAACCATTGTTTTACCACCTTTTTGTAGGCGGCTGGGCGATAGGTAAACGTCAACCGACGTCAACATAACCTACAAGAGTTGGTTAAAATGTTGTAATTTCGTGATTTTGATTAAAAGAAAAACAATATGCTCCTCGGCACTGGAAGTTCCTTTTTATCCCTCATGTGGTTTATTTGCTTTGGCCCTACGGGCCTCGATAACTAAACCCACATTCGTGATAAAAAGCTCAACTACAGTGATAACCTATGTGGAAATTAATAAAAAAATAAAAAAATTGAAATTGAACTTCCAAGTCCCTATACCTTCTTACTGAATGGACTTTGTAGTAAGGTGTATTAGGTTTAATCGGTTTATTATAACCTAAGGAATCTATGACCAATCTGTGTCCCATTCTTTTTGTGACACCCTGTATAATTGTTATTTTGACTTTATGTATTTACTTACATCTTACATCAAAACAAACTAAAAAGTTTTGGTTTTGATGAACGGTGCATGTAGCTACAAGATTTAATTATAAAAAACCTTCAAAAGTGATAAAGTATGTAGGTTACTATAGTTAACAAAACATAAAAAGTTTTTTTTTTTTTTTTAAATTTAACAACTGCATATTTACAACTAGCCGAGTGGCTAACAAGCAAATGTGATTTAAGAAGTACATAATAATGCACAATACATTAGCATGAGGGGAACCTGCCCAGCGGCGGGCCCCGGAAACTACTTAATACTAGTTGGTGTTGTCTAAAATTTTACATCTATTTAAACGTCTGGTGATGTTTATATTGTCTAATAGATTAAGCGCTAACACATTCGGATGCGAATGGATTCTGTTCACATAATTAGTCGTGCACCTGTTGATTTCATCCCGTATCCATGGAATGTTGAGGTCGTTGTGAAGGGTTAGGTTGGAAATGAACCACTCTGCGTTGGCTATAGTGCGGAGAGTTTTGTTTTGAAACCTTTGCAGTATTGCAGTGTTTGAGGGTTTCGCGCAGCCCCACAGTTGAATCCCGTAGGCCCACACTGGAATTAACACAGTTTTATACACTAACACTTTATTGTTTAATGATAGTTTAGATCTTCTTCCCATTAGCCAGTGCATTTTCTTCATTTTAAGATCTAGCTCTTTTCTCTTTTGGTGATGTGGGTTTTCCACGTGAGTCGCCTGTCTAGATGCATGCCAAGATATCTTACATCGTTCTTGATTGGTATTTGGATGCCATTCAGGGAGACTGGAGGAGCGGTACCATGCTTTGTCGTGAAAGTTACGGCTGTAGATTTTGTTGCATTTATTTTTATACGCCATTTGTCTAACCATGTTTGTAAGTTGTGGAGGTAGCGTTGTAGTATAGCCGATGCATGAGTTGGATCATTGTGAGACACTAATAAAGCTGTGTCGTCTGCGTATGTGGCCGTAACTACTTTTTCATGGTGAGGAAGGTCAGCTGTAAATATTAAGTACAATGTGGGTCCCAAGACGCTACCCTGCGGAACTCCGGCTTTAATTGGATGAAGACTAGACAGGCTCTCTGCATGTTTGACCTGGTAGTACCTTTCACTGAGGTAAGATTTAATGAGAAAGTAGTATTGGTAAGGCAGTGACTGTTTAATTTTGTACAATAAACCAGGATGCCAGACTCGATCAAAAGCCTGGCTGACATCTAGGAATGCCGCAACACAGTATCTGTTTTCTTCAAAGTCCTGTTCTATCACGTCAACTACTCTGTGTACCTGCTCTATAGTGGAATGTTGCAGTCTAAAGCCGAATTGGTGTTGAGGTATTAGCCCTTGATCCTCTATTATGGGTGTCATTCTTTTCAGTATCAATCTCTCCAAGACTTTAGATAGAAGAGGCAACAGGGTGATTGGTCGGTATGACGTAGCGTCGTGAGCAGGTTTACCCGGTTTCAAAATAAGGATGATTTGACCAAACTTCCATTGTATCGGAAAATACTGTAGCCTTATGACAGCGTTAAATATTTGAGTTAGGGCCATTATAGCCTTGCGGGGTAGTTCTTTCAGAACTTTTGCAGTTATAAGGTCATACCCTGGCGCTTTAGTATTGTTTAGGTTCTTGATCGTGTTTTTTATTTCTGCAGGGGTAAAGTGTTGAATGGGCGGGCTGAGTTGAAGGGGAGCCTGTAGGTAGTTTAATATTTCACTCTCTTCTGTAGGTGTAACAACCGGAGGATGAGGTTGAAATATGGTTGATAAGTGATTCGCGAACAGTTCCGCTTTTTCATCATCTGATCTTGCCCATGTGCCATTGTCTTTACGAATTGGTGGAATTGGATTTCTGGGGCGTTTAAATCTACTGGTGGCTTTCCATAACGTGTACTCATCATGTTCATAGGGGGAGAGGTTACTGATGTATTCATTGAATGTTTCATTTTTCCATTCTTGTAGTGCCTGTTTTAACTCCCTTGTTAACCTATTTAATCGGCTTTTGTCAGCTGGATGCTTAGTTCGTTGCCATGCATTTCTGGCTCTCCTTTTTTCTACAAGCTTGTTTTTAATGTGTAGTGGATAATTGTCAATAATAACGGGTTTTTCCCGACTAGGTGGAGTAGAGTAATGGGCTGCATGGTGTATAGTATTTGTTAATCGATCAACCGCGGAGTCGACGTCGTCCTCTGTCTTTAGAGCTACTTGAATTACTATATTATCAGTTAAGTATTCTCTGAACATTTCCCAATTTGTGTGTCTGTTGTAGAGCGAAGGTTTCTTTTCTTTGGTGATGACCGATGTACTCATTGTGACAATTATGCATGAATGATCAGAGAAGAGATCAAAACTAGTGTCTACTTTACAGTACCTAGAGGATACGCCTTTGGTGACGAAGAAATCCACAGCATCTGGTATTTTATTTATGTCAGATGGCCAGTATGTGGGCTCACCAGTAGCTAAGTGGTTGTAGTTATTTGCTTGCAAAGTCTTGAGCAGTTCCCGGCCTTTAGTGGTGGTAAGTCTCGATCCCCATAATGGACTTTTTGCATTATAGTCCCCGCCAGCAATAAACTTATTCCCTAGTTTTTGAAAAAGCAGTTCATATTGCTGTTGTCGTATTGTGTGTCTGGGCGGGCTATATATAGCTGCTATAACAAGAGAACCGCTAGAGATTTTGACATTTATGATGGTGCCTTGTATAAATTCAGTGGAGAATTCTTCCATTACATGATGAGATATCTTATTATTAATAATGATTGCTGAGCCGGCGTGGGCTGTACCGTCTGGATGGTTTGTAGAGTATGTCGTGTAATTATGTATGTTGAAGTAACTGTATTCTGTGAAGTGGGTTTCCGATATCAATAGGATATCGATTTTTTGTTGTTTGATAAATAGCTCGACTACTAGACGATGCTTAGCTAATCCATTTGCATTCCATAAACCAATTCGTAGGGTATTCATTATTTTAATTTATTAACCAGCGTGTTTAGCAGATTTAGCATCATGCTGTTCTGATTCATGAGTTGGGTGAACATTGTTTCGAATTTGGTCAGAAATTGTGATAGTGAGATGTCGTTGTTATTGGTATTCTGAGTTTGGCTGTTTATGCAGTGGGCCGATGCAGCCTGCGCGTAGCTTGCGTTGTTTAGGTTTGAGGTATATGTGTGTTGCGCAAAGATTGGCGTGTTGATGTTCTTTCTAGCTTGCTCTCGTGGAGGAACAGCTGATCTACCTCTGTTTAGTTGTAGTTGTTGATAAACCGAGCAACCTTTATAATTTGCAGGATGGGGTCCTTGGCACAGCGCGCACGTGGCGGGGGTGTCTCTTGTTTTCTTGCATGTGGCTGTATTGTGTTCTTGGCCACATTTAACACATAAGAACGGCTTAGTGCAGTAACCTCTACTATGTCCATAGGCTTGACATCTTGTACACTGTATAATTGTGGTTTTCTGTCTCGGTGGTTCAACTGTAATCTGTTGATAGTTTAGGTGTTTTATTTCGTATACCTTTTTGTTATTCTGAGCGGGTTGAAGATCGACAAAAAACATAGGTAGGGGTTCTTTGGATTTTCTGTGTCTGATGTTGATAATGTTACGTACAGAGTGGCCGTGCTTTTGTAACTCATCTTTGATTTCTTCAAGGTTCGTAGTGTGGTGCATGTTTCGAATTACGACTCTGTAGGCTCTTTCGTCCTTTAACTGGTAGGTGTGGTGTACAATTTTTTCGTCCTTCAGGTGTGAGATTAGTTTTCTATATGAGTCTGTAGTATTTGTGTTTATTTTAATTGTATTGTTAGACAGTGCCTTAGTGTTGTACTGTTCCCTTGCTAAGATTTTGGTTAGATTTTCGATCATTTTATAGTAGTTGGTTACGCCATATATAAATATAGGAGGTGGTTTAGCTATTTTCTGCTCAGAGCTTCCACTAGGTTTTGGGACTGTCTCATTGGTGCTCGTATTAGCCAACGTACTGAATCTATTTTGAATGTTAGTTTGATTTTCAATGTTTATCTGTAGTGAATGTTTTGGAGTAATTCTTTTGCGTTTTTTAATTTGTTGCCATTCGTGCAGGGGATCTTCGTCAGGTTCGTCGATAATTATTTGCTCAGATTCTGGGCTCGGTGCTTGATTTGATGCTGATTCAGAGGAAGGTAATAAATCTACGTTAGCGGAGGTTTGGGGTGTAGGTATGCCGTTAACATATTGATTTGCCGGTAAGAGGGTATTGTTCTGCGTAAATGGCATAAATCCATATTGGGATGGTTGCTGATTTCCAAAAGCCGGATATTGTGAATTATAGATAAGTTGCGGTTGAGGCAAAAACATATTTTGGTTGCTGTCTTGCATATTCTGCATATGCAGAATTTGTTGTTATTTTTAACTAATTGCAGGTAAGATTAGAATTAGGATAATTGTCTTTAACTTACACATTTGGTGTTTAAGTTTAGCGGTTGATATCAGTAACGGGTCAAACGATTAATAGTGAGTGTGCACTGTTGATAACTTAATGCGGTCAAGTCACAGTACATCCACTTTCACTCGCTGTTCACAGCGGACTGAAAAACATAAAAAGTAAGCATTTTTAGATTACGATTACGAATCGACACGACACTAATGATAATTGCAACTTGCAAGAAAGTTCTACTAAATAGAACTATATGACAATTATTTTCATTGAAAGTAATTGAAAAAGTAATTGATGTTTACAATTACAATTATTAAGTATTTGGTACTTGAATTACTATTTCGTGTGAGTAATTGAATCTCTGGTAATTAAATTACTTCATTGGGCGGTAATTGGTAATTAGTAATTAATTACTTTTTTAAAGTAATTTGCCCAGCTCTGGCTGTCTGTCCCTTACGCTCTTTAGAATTTATATAAAATCATCTTTAGATGCAATTCGTGGAGCAAGAAATGCTCAAGGATGAGGATAAACATAGGCAATGATCATCTGTGCACGCTGACGACCATATAGGTGGTTATTGCTGAGGATGAGCGTGGTGTATAGTACATGGTAAGAAAATTAATTAAAAACTACTGACACAGCTCAGTACCTGACTATAAGAGAACAAGCAAATAACATTTTCTTATGTTTTGAGAGAAAACCTTCAAAAGTGTTCCTGCGAAAAAGTATTTGATTCCGCAGATGACTGGCATTTTTATCCACTAAAAATCCCTCCTGTTCGTCGCCAATAGCGACGGGATTCACCTTCGTATCGCATCAGCACTAACACCGTCTATCGCATCTGTTATCGTCTCTCCTCATTTTTCTTGGTCTGCGTATTTTTTTCTAGTAGCCCGGTAATAATCGGCCAATTTTCTTTATTTTCTGCACTGTCCGTGCCAATTTTTAGCGGCAGCTCTTTCTACTTCCATGTCATCTAAGGCATACAAATCGTGGCTTGTATCACTTTGGAGTTTTCCTATTTTCTTCAGGAACGTTTCAAAACACCCATGTCCTGTAAATGCTTGCGTAACGTAGTATTTTACCTTTCCATGTTTCCTGTTTACCCATATGTCTGCTATTAATCGTCTCGTTCAGCTCTCTTAGTTTCTCTAAAGTCATTATTTCTGCCACTTTTCCATCATCATTTCCCTCCTAAGCCATCTGTCTGTACACCTTTTCCATTTGTTCGCGGCTCCTGTTCTTAGCAACTGCTTTATATAAGATTTCTACGCTATACAGCTTTATGGAGTGTGCCACAAACCTTAGTACCTTTCGCCAGTTTTTCTTACGTGTGTGCCATAATTCAGATTCGAATCTATTAGGACTCCGTGGTTTCCGTCTTGGAATGCAATCCAATCCCTTCTAAATCTATGGTTATGGGTTCATATCTATTTCTCTATTTCGTAGTCAATTTACTATGATATGGATTGCTTCGTTTGCTGTCAATCTTAGTTCTGCTTCAGTTTTTGCAGCAATTATAAAGCTCGTTCCGGTAGTTGCATTCTAAAAACTCTATCGTATGCCACATTTCATAGTATTGGCCCAAGAGCAGATCCTTGTGGAATGCTACTATTTACCTCGATATCTTCTGAGTTCTCATTGTCAGTTATAAAGATATTAATTTGTTTTAAATACCACTGAATAATGTGCGATTTCTCTTCAAACTACTTCCATCATGATCTGAATCAATGAGACTCAATTGACGCCGTTTTTTGGTTTACCTTTTACCTTTTACTGCTCTGATTACTTGTTTCGTTAAACGCTTCCTCCTGAAACCGTACTGTCTCTCAGACAGTCCCTCTCCTTTCTGTATTTTTGCCTTGAAACGCCCTACTATGGGTTGCTCCAGCAGTTTACACATAGTATCTAGCAGGCACAATGGTCTGTATGACGTTGGTTCCTCTAGTGATTTGTCTCAAGCTTGCGGGAAGTTTTCTTGTCTTAGTACTTGTAGTACGTATTTTGTCTGCACTCTGACCATTATCTTAACGATTTCTACTGGTATGTAACGGCACTTTGTGGCAGCCCTTCTGAGTCCCCCTGTGAAGAAAGGTACCTCTGTGATGTGGTTGTACCCACCCTACCATTTCGTGTCTTAGTAATTCTTACTATGTTTTTTTTTGCATGTCCACCGGTATAGTTATAGGAGATGCAATTTTCATTGACTTTTTTGCTATAGTTTCTAGCCATTTCTTCATAGATCTGGGTCTATTTCTGCGCACAGTTATCTTCAATGTTCCTCCTTGGGTTTAATGATAGCTGCCTTAAGAGCTTTTTTAGCTTTAGAGTAGTCTTATTTTGCTACCTCCGTGTCATCTATCGTCATAATCTCTTCTTTGGCATGGCTTCGTTGCACGCTCTCTTGATTTAATATTGCATTGTATTCCTCCCCTGTGTGTGGCTCAGCTGTCGAAGCTTCTAATAAGCCACGTGCTGGTGAGCTTCTACCTACGTTTATTTTAGATATTTTGAAACCAATATGCCCCAGTTCCCTCTTTGGCGCAATACCAAATACTTGTTCATTCTTTATTTTTAGTAATGCTGTTTTTTTCAGAAAATTAATGGCTAATTGATCTATTTCGCATATTCAATTTGCAATCGTTGTCTATACAAATTATTTATGCTTTACTACTATTACTACAATACTCGACAGGGTAAAACCGACTATAACATCGAAATACAACATGGGTAAAACCGACTATAACATCGAAATACAACATGAGAAAATATCTACAGCAATTAATCAAGCAGCAAGGAAAGCTCTAGGTGAAATAGATAATCAAAATAAATGAAACCAGCTGTGGCGGAGTGAGGAGAATAAAGATGCAAACTAAGAAGGCAGTCTATATCTGACACTGATGATTATAACGGCAGAGCACTGGAAAGACTACACATGATCTAAGGAAAAAGTTAAACGGTTAATACAGAAAGAAAAATGTCAGCAAATTGACAGCCTACTTGGTGGCGCAGGATCAAAACAGGCTTGAAGAAGTCTTAAGATTATGAATACTAACAATGTTTCAAAGGACTTTAATACAATTTTACTGGATCAATGGGCAACATTATGAATCGCTACGTAGAGAATATGGAGCAAATACCTCGAATAATACAAAATTTTACAGCAGTGGACATGTTCTCAGATTCTTTCATTATATGTAGTAACTATCAACAGTACAATGAGAAGAATAGTTGCTAAAAATGCACACTGTAGCGAAGAACAAAGTGGATTGGTCATAAGAAGGTAATGTGTGGATAATTTATAGACAATACAATAGCTTACAGAGCAAAGAATATAAACAAGACAAACGAATTTACCTAGCTTTTATTTGTTGGAAAAATGTTTATGGCATCATGCCTTAAAAAGCTGTGGTGATTTGGCATTAATGGGAAAATGGGACATCATCAAGGTACGGTATGAAGACAATCAAGCGTGTATCAAACAAAGGACACTGTCATGAGTAAAGACAGGAGTGCAGCTTCTCAGCCTTACTCCTTAATATATACTTAGACTGCCGAAGGAACTGTCATGGAATGGGAATATCTATTACACAACACGTTTTATATTCGTTGAGATTTGGGGTTGGGTCGAAACATTAACATAACCCAGAAGCATAAGTTGAAATACTAATAGATAACAACAATTCTCTAAAGCAAGTTGATAGGTTTAAATGCTGAGGTGCAATAATAACGAAATGCCGGGTTCAACTGAAATAAAAAGCAGTATCGAACAAAGTAAAATAGTAATAAATTGTTTAAACTCTGGTAGGATACACGCGATGATAAACACATATCAAGGTAAATCATTAGCCGAATCACTATTATATTACGGGTGAGAGGCATAAGCAATTGGCATCGAAAATAAAAGGATTACTACTTCAGGAGTGCCTACGTTTCAAGGTTGGAGTATGTAACCAACGCAAAAATACGAAGAGTAATGTAGGCCGAAGGGAGTAATCGAATTGAAAGGAGAAACCTTAAATGGTTGGGTAACTTACTCATGATGGATGACAACATTTAAGTCGCTTCTTCACCAACCGTACTCCTATGATCTTGGCCCCAACGATTACCATGTTTTTGGTTAACTAAGGCAGTTTTAGGCTACCGCGAAAAATTTCAGCGTGTATGCCTATGATCTCGCCCCGGAAGCGGGGATGTTCGCGTTAAACGCCAAGGAGCGATCACCAAATGTTTGCCTTCACACTTCAGTTTCTCACCCGACTCGAAGTGGGAAAGCTATTTGGGAAGACTAGCGCTATGACGCGCGGGGCAAACAGGCAACGAAGCCAAACCTGCGAGTGCAGGCAATCCTGCCGTAAATGCATGGTCACTATTTAACCGGATTTGTATTAAACTTCGACCTGCTTAAACATTAGTCGGTCACGTTGTCATGGGTTAAGTGTAGCCGGTTCTAATAACCGACAGTGATCGGATTCTCGTACACGCACAACAATTACATACATACGAGGTCCTTGCAGATTTTTGGTCCCGCTGTGTGAAAATCTCCTTGGCTTACTCTTGCCCCAAGTCAAAACTCCCGCATCGCTCTCGTTCCGGAGACCATCCTCGTGGGCCAATCGTACTCCAGATCTACAGAAAGCCCACCCAATGCGTTAAACGAATCTCGAGGAAACTGGAGCTGGAAACGTCACTACTTGAAGCTGCAGGTGTGCTTGCCTTCATGTCGGCGTTGTTAATGCCGCATACAGTCATAATTATTGTTGTTTTTGGATAGCTCCCACAACGTTTGTAGCGCCTGCATGTATATACATATCTATTTAGTAGCTAGTAGCTGGAGCTTGCTTACCTTTATAATTGAAAGTAAATCGGATGTTGTTATTATACAGTGTGTTTCACTTGAAATGCAGACTCCTACGTATCTTTTCTATTCTTAACAATCATGTTTTTAAATTGTGGTGGCTTGTACAGACTTCCAAGAGGAATTGATCTGCCTATTTGGATTATTTCCACATTTGCATACCCGCCAAATATGACTGATTGAAAATGAGAATTTTTCCAAAAATAAAATGACAAACAATCTGGAGTAAACACACAAATACTCTATATTTTGACCATATTGCGATTATTAATGCTTCAAAATTATTTTTATTTGTTTTAAAAAAATCGTACCTGAAGGTTTTTGAGGATGCTAAAAAATATTTCCAAATTCGGCCTATCTTGATCGCTAGGAGAGTTTGGAAGAGTTCGCATTTTTAATCGATCATAGAAGACTGGAAGTTGGAAATAATCGCAATATACAGCTTAAGTCACCTTAAAGGTTTGTACAAACCACACGAATTCCAAATCATTATGCTTGAGTATATAGAAGACACTCAAGTGTATTCGTTTCAAGTAAAACACATTCTATATGTGTGTTGTTTGATTTTTCGCTCATGGGCATTAGCTTGAGCTTGGAAGAGTCTTGCATATTGTCAATATACTAGTTGGATTGTGACTAGCATAGTAGGTTGGATAAATTACAGTTTGTAACCGTAACGTCATCTTAGGGCATTTTTCTCGGATAATAATAAATAGAATAGCGGCCAGCCTCGGCTGTCGCTAAATATTTTCCCCTGTAGTCTTGTGTATGCAATATACATTATTATATGTACAATGTGTTTGTCTATACTCTATACAATTGAATGCTTGTGATTTTATGAGGGAATTAAATGCTAATATGTGGAAGAAAGGTAAGTACGTAGCTGCAACGATTTCGATGACATCCCTACGTCAAGGTCGTTTCCCATTTCCTGGGCGAAAATTAATAATTAAGTCTCGCCCAACAAATAATAACTACCTAGTGTTTAGTTCCCTCCCGAATTAATTTGGATGGAAACGCCTACGCTTTCCGTATAGAACCACGCCTGTGTCCCACTATAACTAGCTGCGTGCACTTTTGCTTGATTACTTGTCGTACATTCATGTTAGAGCGTAACACGCTTGCATTTCTTTGATTAAACCCTTAATTTTTGATTCAGAATCGCATAATTCCTTAGTTTTTTGTTAAAATAGAACTGATAAAACAAGTACATTACATTCTGTGAATCTGCACAACCAATAGTTACTAGATATGCAACTTTTTGATTTTTTCATTGGATACGAAGAACTACGAAATAGTTCACCAATTTACTTTTAGTAACGTAGCAGGCCTTCAGAGAATCACTGAAGTCGATTGTTGCTTTCTTTGCTTCCAGTATCCAAGAAACATGTAAGATATTGGTCTTTTGAATGGGTAAACTGTATTGATCGCCGTGATCGATCTATTTTATCTAAACCAAAGACAGAAATTAATATTTCAGCAACATATTTTTAATCGTGCTTGTACATTCCATACTGTTGAAAAATGCGTTTCCCGCCATGGCTACTATTATGACGATTAATGGCTTTGCTCGATTAGTATCGACCTCATACATGGATGGTTTTCGAAAAATCCTTTCCTCCTATATAGGGGTCTGGCGCTCTTTATCACTGCGCCACCGAGATCTTCTAATTTTATTTTTAGGTATCTCAAAATACGAGGCTGTTTAAAATGCAATTCGGATTGTGTGTAATTATAAATCTTTATTTAACAACCAAATTAAGTAAACATTGTGGTCCCTGTTCCATATAATCTCCGTATCTCTCAATATACCTTATCCATTTATCAAAGTGTTAATTCAGTTAATAATCATTATTTTAACGTTACTTACAACTACTCACACACCGCCTTTTTCACAATAATGATCCCCTAAATGTATACCACGTAATTTGTTCTTCTATGTTTTTAAAAGAATTGAAAATCACTAACTGCTAGACCTGGAGAATATATGGGATGTTCAGTAACTTCAAATATGCCTTGGTTTTCATCGAACAATGGAAACGAGCGCTATTGATTGGAGTAAAACACCCCTTAACAGTGTTCCATGACGTTTTGTGGGCTATGATTAAAAATTATTGACTATTGTTATGTTAAGAACTTACCACGAATTTGGCCCTGTAATTTAACAATCACATAAAGATCTGAGAACTAGGAAGTCTGAAGTTCTCTGAACTACTTTTAGAAATATACGAGTTCAAACAGTTGATCTTAACACTGCTAATTGGTATAATTTTCACATTAGGTATCAAATACAAAAACTAAATAAACACAACATCGAAGGTGTTAAATTTTCCTTTTCTTCCATGTAGATCAAGAGATTTCAACGATCCGTCAGCTGACAGGCTTCGACGACCTAGAGCTGTTTTTTGTCAACTTTATCATAGCATTGTTCAACTTCTAAACCACACAAAGAAACAACTGACAACCTACCTCCTTTATCATGCACTGCAACCGCATTACAGCAAGCGACCGCCACTTCCTACTGAAACCGCGCTTATCATTTTTCGTGCTTTCGAGGAGTACCAAGGCTCTGGGGACTGCGTCTAAAGTTGGAAATGCAAACAAGAGCATCGAAGCTAACGACGCCGTTTCGAGTAATGGCCGTCGAATTGGCCGTTTTGCGTGTCCCGGAATAAACAGAATTATTTCGCTCCAGTAATTAATTGCCCCCGATGTCGATTGTGTTTAATTACGGAAGGCACTGCACGCACGCCTTGGCCGCCCCGCAATTAACATGCCCCACACGGAAGTGGCTTGTTTTTATTGTCCAGGTCTAAGTGCTGCTCCGACACCCGCCATGGGTGCTAATAACGTTATATCAAAATCTAATTAACGTCTGCAAATGGAAGCCATTAGTGCGCGCGTTTAGAGGTAGCTGGAAATTCGACCAATTAAAGTTGGCTGCTTGCAGAAGTGCAAAAAACCCATCCGCTGCTGTGGGTGGTACAGTGGTCTTAGTCCAATGTCAACCACTTTCTGCAAATTAAGTGGTTTGCACCCATAAACTTTCTAGCCGAAATACAGTTATCTAAGTGTGGAGTTTATCTAATATTTATCGTTAGCTGTGGCCACTAGGACGATATCAACATGTTTGTTTTTTCTTCTATCCATTTATAATGGTAGCATTCCGTTATTCCGAAGAAGTCTATAAAGACCAAAATAATTCATTCTATGTATGACTGTAAATACTGATGCCATTACAGATCTGATGCCATATAATCTAGAAGAATCCACGAAGAGAAGTTTTCTAAGAAAGCTCTAAGTACAATTCAAAAGGTACAACAGCTTTGAAAAAGAGGTACCCCAACAAACTGTTCGACTCTTGTTAACAGGCGATCTAAATTCCGAAGTAGAAATTCATATCAATGGTGTAGTAGCACCATACGGAGAGCTCTATGTACATAGGTCGCAAAATCAACTAAATGTTCCTTTAAGTCCGATTTATGGCTAAACAACACCCTTTTTGTAGCATCAACGATATAAGGATAAATATTGTGGCTTAGATCAGTATTTGGAATATTCATACCCACAAACGACTGACTCTACAACTAAATATGAAGACAGAATAAAAAAAGAAGCGCAATAAATGTCAGCTCATATGTGATGTATAACATCAAGCTTGAAAAAGGTATTGGGAAAACAACCGAAAATGAAAGGCAAATGGTGGTTAACTGAAGACGCTGAAGATCTGCTAAACAACAAAAGGCAAGCACACAAATCACAAGAAAACTATGGTGCACATAAAAATTGTAAAATTAAAGAGTAGGAAAATATGAATAAATGAAAATGGATGGTATTTGAAGAGATCACAAAGAAGTAAATAAATCAATCAGATAAAAAATTGATGATTACCTGATCCCAGAGAAATAAATTCAGAAATGATAAACTATGAAGGTACAGACTATTACTTCGCACTATATAGTTTATTAATACGTACATAGAAAAACGTCAAAATCTAGACAGTAGAAGGCATGTCACGGTATACGAATCAACAAAAAATAACAAAAATTACCCTAAACATAATAGAGGGCAGCCAAGAGCTAACGTATTTGAGCTTGCAATCGGCAGGTAGCAAGTTCGAATCTCGAGCTCGGACATTAGTTTCATCACACGCTTCCTGGCCACCATGTGCCGTTTCTGCTTCTAAATTCAGTGGGTTATGCTAGCCACCTACCCAGGCCAAGGGTCATGAGAGCTCAAAGAACTACACATTATGTAGTTAGTAACAAGCTCAGGAAGAAGAAGAGCACAGGATTGAGGTTAGCAAAACTGTACTATGTGCAGGCTGTTACAGATCAATGACCAAGTGGAAATAGTACTACAAAACAAACGAAGAAAGGTGATTTTATTCATGATTGATTATACACAGATAATTTATCCATAATACGTCAGTTATTGAAACGCGGATATCTTGAGGAGAAGAGACTTATTTAGCGTTCACTAGCTGAAAGAACGCGTATAATTCTACACCAACGCAGAAATGGTTGTAATCTATCTGAAGATCACGTAAGACACATCAGCTGCTGAATAGCCTTTCAGCTTGGTTTTCTAAACTTTTCTACTTGCAATATAAAACCTTACGTTTAGCATTTATACCATAAACATCTGTTTTCGCAATTTTCTCTAATTGTAGACTAGATAAAAATTGTTTGAAAAAAATGTATCTCTATCACCCCTGATTGCAAATGCTATAAAGGTGTTAGCAGCATTTTCAAATTACCGCCCTTATTTCGAGCGTTAGGAAAAAAAGCTGTTCGGCCCTGCACTAATTCTCAAGCAAGAAGGATGCTCACAAAGTGAACGTTTTACACAGATATAATGAATTATTGACGCCCTGCGCTGCAATTATCGCGAATGATTTCCTCATCCTGATTCAGCACTGGAATTCGTTATTGAGGGCCGACCGATGCCCGATTTTCATTTGACGAATCCTACAAATTCTGCCTACACCTTGCCGTTCAGCATTGGGTTCGGCCCGGCACAACACATCAGCTAGTAACAATCATATGTACTGTTATCAATCTTATGTAAATTATAGAACCCTTTTAGGAAATCCAACTAATTGTTTTGTTACGGCTCATCTGGCCTTCAGCTAGACCAACTGAAATTTAATTTTATGTGTATATATCCCTGTTGAGCCCGCGTATTTTGAAGATACACATTTTAGAAGTACAAAAGTAAGATTAAGTACAAAAACAAGGTAGGTTCCAAGTCCCGAGCCGAGCATTGTGCCATATCTTTCAGAGTAAAATGCTGTCCATGTCCCACTGCAGCTAGTCGACAGCAATTTTCAGGTACTATTTATCCTTACACCTGCAATAAATGTTATGGTTCGTTCTGTTGTCTTTTTACAGTTGTATTATTTGGGTTTCCGTGTATACATACAATACGTGTATAAGCAATTAGAGGAAGACATGTATGCAACCCACGGTATGCAGACAACACTATTATCCCTGGTAGAAGATGAGCTGGAGACCACCATAGGCCGACTGTCCGAAATAAGTAATGAGCACGGGTCTAAAGATCAGCATCAGTAAGGGCAAACGTAGGTGGAATCTAAAAAACCTAAAGTACGGCAGACTTACTTTTTCAGCCCCCATCTGGAATGACTGGGTGATTAGGAGGAAAGCAGACTGAAAGGGTCACATTCATTACTAAAATAGACGGGAGGATAAAAAAGATGCAGCAACACGTTGTTATAAAAGCGAAGAACACATTGAAGGCCTATTAAGAATCTAGAAAAATAAGATGTACCTACATAAAATAGAAAGTAAAGTGCTACATCAGCAAGGTAAATCGCAGGTTGATTCTGAAAACTCTGGCGGACGACAGACTTATTCCTTCAGCCTCCATCTGGAATTACTGGGCGTTGAAGAGGAAAACAGACTCAAATGGCCACATTAATAAAATAGACGAGAGCATAAAGGTAAGGTATTGGACGACAAAAAAAAAGATAGAGTTAAACGTTCTGATAGGAGTGGAGCACAGGCCAAATGCCTATTAAGACGCTGGATGAAAAAGAAACGTCTTTATAAGACAGGAAGTAGAGTGTTACATCAGCAAGGTAAGTATCAGGTGGAGCCTGAGAACCCTTCAGCTCTTATCTGGAACAAAGTCTTCGACATACGTAGATGGCGCGCACTCTATTTCGACTATTCTCCCTCAAAACTAATTTATCAATGATTAAGACGGAAGTAAACCCTCAAGATGGCCCTACAAGTGGTTGTGCCGCCCTTCAGCAAAATGTGAGCACAGCTCAAAACCCTCAGCAGGGCATGGTTAAGGATTAGGCAATGATTCTCAAGGTTATTTAATTGAACAAAATTGTGCAAAATACAAAAGAGCGCCAGTCGTCAACCATGACAACAAGGAAAAATAAGTCGAACTCGCAGTCGAAATAAAACTCACCGTATTCAGCTTCTAGCTTACATTAACCTATTCTCTGATAAATGAGCAGGTATCGGTAGGGTTAAATAAAATATAATTTATCAGCAGTAGGAGTTAGTAACGAGGCTTTAATAGCTAAACTGTTTGAATACAATTGAATACAACAAAATAAAAATAAAGACCAGCAGCGTTCTCCACGGATAAACAGTAAATCAAGTTCGTTAATGCAAAAGAATGTGGGGTTAACTAGTGCAGCGTAGGTTGAATTAAGCATATAAATGCTAAGCTAGGTCGATGAATTCAAAACGAGCCAGGATGCTACATGTTAATAAATTATGCAAAAGCAAAGTTAAATATTGTAAGAAATGATTGAATTTTAGCTCAAAAGTGAACTGAGCATTTAATAGTATCAGGGTTCATAATCATAATACAGTTACTACAACTGCGCAGATGTTAATCAGCGAAATACTCCTCTTATCTGTCGATAGTTCTTCGAAATATGCAACTACCTTTCGCGGGCTGCCTTAAGCGTTTAAAACAACATCTATTGGTACTATCTTACCCACAACTCAGAAAAAATTAAAAGTGGAAACGGCCTAACGCCGCCATTGCCATATTGATTACCGGGGCTGCACGAATTGCCTCAACAGGAGAATCGGAAATGGGAACTACTTCCAGGAACCTGGACTGCTGGATCCGCTCTAGGGCAAATAGCATCGCGCCTCCACCAAACCACAACCAGCTCAAACTAGCGAGAGCAGTCCAAATTACGAAAAAAAAAGCTCCAGTGCAAAGTAACTCCTCGGGCTAGCGAAAGCAGCTAAACGGGCTTGGCATTCCTCGCGAACAAATTGCAAGTGCGGAATACGAAACGCCTAATTGGTACCACTAAACTAAAGGGAATATAAGCATACCTGAGGTGTAGAACGGCCTTATGAGCACGAGCAGTAAAAAAATAAATTGTCACAGTCAGCATCTTGGAAGACAATTTCACAGCGGCGTTCTTGTCTTGCGAACGGTATTACATATCGCTACCATTAAATCACATGATACATTACTTTTTAAATTGTTTGACAATTAAATTACTGTCTCTTTGGGGAAGCAGTACTAGTAGAGAAGATGTTTGTTTGATACACATACTTTGGTTTGTACGTAAAGAACATGCGGTAACAGTCTTTATTTACCACGAAAGTTGCCTGTGTTCTTTATATATGCAGGGTATTATTTAATGCTTTGTGGTGGCAACTACCACATCGTTCTGCCGCGCTCTTATTGTTTAAATGTAATTTCTACTACGCATATAATACCGCAGTCCTTTGAAAACCTAAAAATAATGAGAAGGGTTCTACAAAACAAAACACCTGTCACTGTAAAGGTGCTACATCTAAAAATGATCATTTTCGTTTCCCAATCAAATTGGTCGCCTAGAGATGACCTGCGAAGGCTAAAACCTGTAATTCAGAAACCCACAATTTATTGTACGCTAATCTCTATCTTGAATGGCCAATTAATTATACGCTGCCTCATTCATAAATCGCAATTCAGAGCAGCCAGGCCTGGATTCGGCCCGAAGGCCGCGGGATCGTTGCGCAGTAATTTTTTTACAAATTATCAAATTGCGACTGGTGCTGGTACAAACTGGAACTTCGCGGCTCCCACTGAGCGGAATTAAGTAACGAGCAATTATGCTAATTCTAATCTAATGGCGTTAAAACGTTCTAATAAAGCACTCGACTTCAATTGTACGGCTTAGGAAGCACGGATGTTCACCGCAAGGATATGAGGGTTTCTTAGAAAAAACATGGAAAACTACTTGAGTTGGGTTATGGGTTTATGTTCGTAAAAACTTGAAAATGTGTCAGACTCGCCTCAGGAGCTCTTGCAACCTTGGAGCTTGGACTGTGCTCCTGCAGGAAGTTCTGGTGGCTTTCGGCGAAATTCCAGAAAATGGTGGAATGAACTCGGATTCGTGACCGGTTGAATTATTATTCACGGAGCGGCGTCTGGTGACGTAAGCTTTATCCTCGACTGAAATTATTTCGCACTTGTGCTGGTTTTTTCTAAATCTGGTAAGAAGGCAATCTCTGTTAGTGGCAGCTGAACCGAAATAACGAGCGAAGATCCGGCCGGGGGGCGTCGGAACTTCCTGCGAGCGACAACTTTTCCAACTTCCTCGGACCCTTCAAACTCGGCTTAATTATGTTTCCTCGTTTTATTTGGATCTCCATTGTGTTTGTGTTGGGGAAAACTTCGGCCGTGGTTATTTTTGGGGGAAACTTCGACTGCAACAAGTTTTGGAATTGTTGCGATGATGAAATGGGGAAAGCTAATGTTTGTGGACGCTGCAAAATATTTGCAGGCTCTTAACTTTATTAAGAGGCAGCTTTATATTAAAAAACTTTCGTCTAGTTGTGATGGATTATTTAACATGAAAACTAAGGAGAAGTTTCAATTCTTGGATTTGTAAGATTACTCAACGCGTGGCACATTTAAAAGACGTTCGGTGCGAAAATGAAAATATTATTCCAAATAGGTCGTACTCCACCTACCAGTCGGAAAATCTACAAAATTGTAGTTGATTCTGGAAAACTGAAAACTACTTGTGTGGAAGCAAGGGGCAATCCAAGAGACTGGCGAGCGGCAGTGACTATTCCGCTATTTCAAAAAAAGGGCACCACAGAGATTGTTATAACTAGCCATGAATTTTCTTATTGGTTATTGTAGAACCAGATTTACAGGTGGAAATTTATGTAAAAATCATATCTATATAATACAACGAGTGATAGAAAAGAAGATGGAGAAGAACAAATTTGTTTATCTTTCTTCTGTAGATTTAAAGAAGACGTACGACGCTGTTCTCAAAATGCAATAAGAGAAATGACGGAAGAAATGGTCTAGAATTTTGAAATTGAGGATGGGTGAGAAATCAAAAGAAGTTTAGTACAAACATCCAACATGGAGGTTTGTACTATCAAAAATAGAAAAAATTAAGACGAGATTAAAGCAGACTTGGACACACCAGAACATGCATTAGGCAACTAAGTTTGCTGGTATGGGACAAGCACCACTAGGAACATCAAAAGAAGAATTTATAGCACCGCTTACGAAGTGGAAAATTGGATCATAAACAAAAATAACAAGAATAAGAGATATGGAGAAGGAGTTATCGACTTAAAATGAAGAAAATTAATAATGAAGAGTGGGAAACGATACACTGAAATAGATCGTAAAAGAGAGATTGACCTGGTACTGGCATATCAGAAGAACATAGTAGAATAAATAGATATCTAGAGTAATACAAAGAAGGAGAGGAAAATCATAGAGAGATGAAGTAGATGAGACCATGAAAAACAGACACTTCGAGGACTGAGATTACCAAGATTACCGGTTGAGAGAAGGAAAGCAACGACAGCTGTAAAATTCTGCATTAAGATTTATTCAATAAACTCATGAAATGATTAAATGCTGCAAAAGAAGAATAAATAAATTCCACCTTGGATACAAACACCTGAAGCCAGTAGTTTCACTAAAAATCGGGAAAAGCGACGCAAATGGAATTTTATTAGTGGTGCTAAAACTTAAGGGGGAAGTGTAACAATGAAGGATTCCCGTGAATAACGTCGCAGCAAAGTTGTTCCCAAAAATTAGCTCTTATATATGCCGGAGAATGGGTCGCAAGAAGCTAGTAGGCTACGGAAAATAGACTAAAAGGAAAGGGAGAAACACAAGAGTATATTTATAATGAGCTGCATCAAAAAAGGCCACAATAAAAGAGTTGGAAACAATGTTTTGAGGATCAGTAAATTTTTATACATTCATATCGAAAAGTCAGTAAAAAGAGAATAATACAAAAGGGGAAAAATAGATTTGAGATTTATTAATTCACACTATATTATATTGAAGCAATGTTAAAACAACTCAACAACTACAAAGTAATAAAAATAAAATAGAATAAAACAAATAGGTACATATAAATATCACAATAACTTTAATGGAGGAACTACACATTATATACAAAATACTGACATTTTTCTGTCGCCTCAGAGGCATAGCAGAAAACCACCCATCCAGCAATGCAGTGGGAAGACGACATACGCTACGCATCCCATCTAATGAATTTTTAGTTCATACCCCTCAAGCGTAGAGTCTTGTCCACAAAATGTTTGAGCCTTTGCAACAAAAGATCAATTGTGTTAATAATTAGTACATCAAGAACAACACCAAAAAGCCTAGTAGAGTCACCTTTAGTTAAATCATGATTTCTAGACAAAAATAGACGTTGTGTCTTCTAATTATTAATTTTAGCCGATTACATCGACTGCGATGCTACGGTACGGGGTTCAATCCCCACATCTGGCAACTGGCAAGTGAATATTTTTTAGATTTTTCAAACCAGAAATTACAACTCTTAAACAAATTTTATGATAAAAAGTGTATAATTTACAGAATTAACAAAATTGAATTTACAAAATTGAATTTACTTCTACTGATCTAGTTTATAAATCTCAAAATTAGTAGCAACATTTTAAATAATTTTATGCCAATATTGTACTTACTAAACCTACTTAACTTTAAATTTTTATTTTCGGATATTGTCTGACATCACACAGTTCTAATCTATTAGATAGCATCATTTTATAAAGTTAATATTTTGTTAATAAGTTGTAAATTATAAGTGAAATGATTACGTCGTAATTTTCAGCTCTGGACATTTTATAATCAAAATAAATTAGTAAAATATAAATTTAGCAACAAATACACTCCATCGTAACAAATCAATTAACAAATATACCATGACAGCAAGAAGAGTAAGAAGTATTATAGATTATGTAATATTTAATAAGACGTTGCTATTGCGTTCGAGATACACGATAAATTAAAAGAGAAGAAACATGCAAAGCATCTGTTGCAGGATGCTGCTCTTAGATATCTACACCAGACTAAATTCACTCAATACTTAAATAGAAAGAGAGTGGGCAAAGTGCTATAGGTACATAAAAGTGTATATGATGACCTCGGAAAGAGAAAGAATATTTTGAAAAAACTGTTAAGTGCTTTTCCCATTTTGAAAATATCAAATGAAAACACGAGTGACAAACATTATGTACAAAATACGTACAAATATCGTAAAGTTGCTAATAATACCGAAACATTAAATGAAAACACTTAGTAGTGGGCATTACATAGGTAAATTTGCAAAAAAACTTCCTACGCTTACAGCTACTTTATAAAAAACGAGCTAACTTTACGATGTTCACCCTGTATTTTTGCGGTCCCATTTTCATCAAGAGTAGAAACTTGAACTATGTGCAAAATATTAGTTTTATCTATTCTAGAGTTAAAGGGAAAACAGACAACATTTGATTTTTTACGCCTTTATGATTATAATAGCAATTAGTAACATTTGAAGCATATCAAATATTATTTTAGAAAATGTTCCAGAAATGTGCTAGTTTAATTTTTGCAAATTATATATAATTGCATTGACCTTGATAATAATTTGTAAACCTGTATTAAAAATAGTGTTAGCCTTGATTTGAATAACAAAATGTCATCACAACAGGCTTGGAAATAATGTATAACAATGTAAGATCGAAGAACAACAAACAATTGGGAAAATGAAGCCAAGCTCTGAACTGGTGTTAATTTTGGCTTCCCCAATAAAGAATTGTTAATACGTGCATAAATACCCTTTTCCCAATTCAGTGTGTTTAAAATTAATTCTATATCATTTGGGTAGGCTGTAATAGGTTGCATTAATTCGCAGCACATCTGCAGAGGTTTATAAAAGTCTACTGTGTACATCGAGTAGTAGCTGGCTTTCCGAGGCCGTGTACGAGATTCGAGCAGTGTAAATGGAGCCCTGTGAGCTAAAGGTAAGCAGCGACCTTCGTGGAAAGCAGTTGGAACCCTAGGTGAGAGGCAACGGCTGAATTGAAGGCGGTTTGGAAGCAGTAGAGCTATATGAGTCGTTCTGCAAGGCATCAGCAGCTTGTATCTTGAAAGAGGGGCCCCGGCATCGTGGCACTTGCTGGGGGCTTGAGTTAAGCCCTAGTTTCCATTGGAAAGGCAATTTAAAGATCAGGAAAGTGTATCCTAAATGACGGATTTGTTTGTGTATTACCGGCAGACGCGTTATCTGAGTGTTTACTTACTGTTATTGTTATTACACAGACAACGCTTTAATTCCGTAATCACTGATAATTTGACGAAGAATAACGAACTTGTTTTGCAATATTGTGAGGTTGGATCGCCATGAGGGCGAAGCCCGAGAGTCAGAAATTGCACTGAAGCAATATAGCATTCTCTCCGAGTTGCATATACTATGTTTTTCACGTTGCAGGAAGATTTAAAACGAAAACCCGTTTTTTTAAACGTCATTTATTGACATTTTAGTTACAATTATTTTAAAATTAGTAGCCTATGGTAAATTTTAAAGTTGGTGGCACTGTAAGTCATTATGACAAGAGCTCACAATTATGTCAAATTCGAGGTTAGCAGGTTAGGTTTTGCGTCAGTTTGTGTCAAAACCGACGCAAAACCTAACCTGATAACCTCGAATTTGACATAATTGTTCTGTCAGTCATAATGAAAACTCCCTAGGGAATTTTTTGTCTTATTTAGTCTCTAGGGCGTAAATGTTTGTAAAATATTATACTACTGATAAGTGGCCGGGATATTATAGAAAATTGGGTTACATATAATCCACGACAGTAAAGGTGTAGATTATGTAACAACATAAGAACTTGAAAACTCTTCAAAAAGCCTCAAAAATAGAAAAGCCATTGGTACAATAATATTAACGTAGTATTATTAAAATAAGGAGGTGTAATGTCTAAATGTCGGCTACTGTACTAAATAAATATGTAGATGGGCTGTAGGACCTGTAGGTAAAGGAAAATCTATAAGAAATGAAACAGAACGGATATGAACAACTCCCGAGACGTCAGTAATAACAACCCCGATGCAAACAATAGCAGATACCCTACTCGGTGAAGAGCAAAACGGTTTTCGCAAAGGACGTTCGAGTATAGATTCCGCTTTCACGAGAACGAGAACAAAATTTAGAGACAATAAAGGGCACTTGATCAATTATACCAAAGTTTTTGATAAAGCCTTAAGATATACCGGGGGTTCGATATCGATGTTGTCTGTCACCTATATTATTTGACTTATACATGAATGACTTGAATTGGAAATAAAACGTTCCCCAAGGGATTCCGTTAAGACAAGGGGAAACGGTAAATGTTTTACTTTTTTGCAGATGTCCAAGCAATTATCATAGTCATATGATTTTCAAAGAACCGTCGACTTGATAAATATCAAATCTAAAGAGTACAACTGCAAAATATCAAAATAAAAGTAAAAAATAATGGCATTCTTAGAAACAGTACTGGTACCTACACAAATTTGTATAGATGACACTTGCCCAGTATGCACTTCGCACATTAAATACTTAGGATGTGACTGATCATATTAGTACATCCAAGGCCAAGGTATTAATAATAAAATAATGACATTTAAGAAGATATGCAGAATACTGCACGGAAGATACACAGTAGATATTTTACACAGTGATTGCATTAGTCATGAGAAAATGAGAGATCAGACAGATCCAATCAGCAGAAATAAAGTCCTTACGAGCAGTGAAAGGCTGCACTAGGCTGGACATAATAACAACATAAGAGAAGAACGTAACATCTTGGCAGTTAAAGAGAAAGTTAATGAATACCGACGAAATTGGCACTGAAATGTGGACAGAATAGACGACAGTCGACTACCAAAATTGGCTTTACTATACAGGTCAAGAGAAAAAACGTAATGTAGCCATGAAGCCGATGAACATATTGCAATACCATTAAATGCGAAAAGTTTAATTTTATTTTCAACATTTAAATCTTAGTACAGTTAAAGACATTTTATGATTGAAAGTAAGAAATTTCCCGTCACATGGCGTTTCATAATTGAGGATTATTAAATGACATTTTAGAAACGTTTAAATGCTCTATGTAAACTAAATCACACCAATGACGATTGTATATTCAGAAAGTGGCCTCTAACTCATCGCATGCAGATACATCGCTCCCAAGTGACCAATCAGGAGCACCTTTCTAATCACATGACTATCCATGGTCAGACATATCTTGTTCACATCCCCTGCAAATTTTACAGAAATCCGCTATAGTAAAGCTTATTTTATGTGTTAAATGTTTAAGTCGATTATGAAAGGGTAAACAATACAACCGCACGTCCATACAACAAGCCACAGATCCGGTTTGCCGCATATGAAACAAGCAAGAAAACCTGGTCATAGATCTGGACACGAAACTCAAAAGGTGGGTAAAACATATGCAAGAGCTTTTTGACGACACCGCAAAAGCAAAGCATGGACTAGATAGTGATTTTACTGGCCTCACGATAGAGAAAGAGGTGACCAAAGAAATGCGGAAAAGCTATGGGACCAGATGGAATCATGAAGGTGCTGGGTGAGAAAACGCACGACGCGAGGGAATTGTTCAACTCCATCTACCCCACATGAATTATTCCAGAAGCCTGGCTCATGTCCACATTCATTCGCCAAAGAATATAACTAACCACGCTCCAATAAAAAATTGAAGACCACATCAAGGATACGCGGTTTCGTTTCAGGAAGTATACAAGTCTTAGTACAACAATGCAAAAGACGTGAACTGTAATGTCTTGTTATGATATTTCAAATTTGTACAACAGCCGCTGAGTAACGCCTCTTTTACGACTCCTTGAGGAGAAATTTACCGCTGTCCGCTCCGTCTTGATTAAGTGGGAACGATGCGACTGCAGTTTTTTTAGAACTTAGACTCTCGATGCTCGAGCGACGCAGATGTACCGTGTCAAAATAGAATATGACGTAAAGAATAGTCATGTAACAGGAGATGGCTATCGCTTATTAAGGGTAGCATCCCTGTTACGGTTGCATATCAGATTTGACGTTGATTCCCCAACGTATTTAAAATAGCGTGGTCGTATGTGTTCCGTCCACCCTACATTCAACCAGGTGGATTTGAGACTGTTCTTGAACTTTATCACTTTTAGTCGCCGCGCAGACGAGTGGAAAACGCACGACGCGACGTGGCTACTTCATCGTCACTCGGCCATCTCTTGAACTCGACGTAGATACCTTCTCCAAGGAGGGGTCAACACCATCTTTCTCTCTAAATGCCAGCGGAAACGCCTCCCAGTCACGGATGCCACCATCGAGTTCCAAGGCACTGTAAAATGCTAATCAGCTAAACCTTGTATGTTAACTGCATGTAACGACAGTGCATAGATACGAAGTGCATGAGATTATTGGGAAGTGAACTATTCACTTCAAACGTTTTAGTTCAGTTTGCGCTGGAACGTTAGATTATAGAAAATATAAGAACCCTTTTAGGGTTCTTGTTCGTTAAACATTTAAACCGACGCTTGCGAGTATATAATAATTTTGATGTTCTCTGAATGACGCCATTTTTTTACAGTGGTAGTGTGGCAGTGGAAAAAATCCGATAAAAACATATTGGGGTGCTAGCTCCACCTTTTGGGCTATATAAATCTACAATGAATATACCACTCTACTTTTAAAATCCTATTATTAGTTATTTTAATATTATGCAATGCATTTGAGACTCTCATAAGGGTGTGGATCGTTAATCAAGTTATCTATTCTTTGATATTCTACATTTTATATGAATTGTTTACCACTGCCTGTTACTAAATGTCAGTTTGACTGTTTAAACTTGGTTTAAACACACATAAATTTTAATAACAAAATTTACGAAGCCAGTCAGAAGTTCGAAATGTAATTCTGATTTCATAAACAAACAGTTTTAACCTCCAGTTTTACTTCATAATTTCGCAAGTTTATACGTAATTTATATCTGTTTTAATCTTGAATTAAAACAGGCAAAATTCAGTTCCCATTTACGAAACCTTAAACGAATATTGTTTCGCCAACATTAAGTGAAAATGCAACTCGGCGACCTAGAAAGCCAAGTTCAACGCTCAGCCCGCAAACCGATGCGGAAATATAAAAGCTTATCATGCTGAGTTGCGGTCTTTGCGGACCTTTAAACGCGTTCTATTACACTATTATGAACTTTGATATTGTTACTGCGTTAAGCATTTTTAGTTTTATATAAATACTAGTCTATTTTCATAATAAAAATCAATCTGCATTTAATGTTTGATTCATTCACTACCCTTTCTAAGCCATAATATTCACGGGGCATGAGGCTGTGCTCCGAGGGTTAGTGTCTCTACTGCCGTCCGTTTCAAGTACCATTGACTACATTGGTTTAAAACGTAAACACAGTCTTGTTTACGTGCTTGACGGATAGAATCAGCGCAAAGTAACGGAGTCCTGATACAGCCTCTCAGGCATCTCTGTTCATGGTCCTTCGAGCCGGATCTGTCTCCAACTAACGAAAAAACACATCCCGAGAAGAAGACAACATCTGCCAACCACCCAGTTCCCAGAAAATGGCCAACAACATGGAGGAATTCAACAACTTAGCTATCGCCCAAGAAGAGCTCGCGCAGAAGATAAAGCAAATATTATCCAACAGCAAAAAGGACCCTGCCAGCCGAAAAAATGAAGCCTACATCGCCAGTCGCAACAAGACGCTGGACGAACTTTGGAACACTGCAACTGAGAATCATGCAAAATTGGGGCAGCTAAGTATTCCAACTCATAATTATTTTAAAACAGGGTATTACGACCAAATTAAAGCCATATACGGCGAAGCAAAAAGTTACTTGCAGAGCTGTTCAAAAGCAACGGAAATTTCCAACCCCTCCGCAAGCAGAACACAAGAGGAAATGGTGGCTAACCCCGAGCAAAAGGTTCGTATCCGAAAACTGCAGATTCGGATCCAGAATTTTAAGCAAGCGATGGACGACGCCGAGCTAACACAAGAATTAGGGAGGCCCGCCATCACGACAAGGGAATTAAGAGAAAAATGGGATCGTGTGGTCGAGATGGACGAAGAAGTTATGTCAAACGACATGGCTTCAGAACAAATGCACTTCAGTCCTGAATATACTACGTTGGAAGACAGGTACAGAAATTTAATTATTTTATTGCAAGCGCCAACAAGGAACGAGCAAGCAGCAGCCATCTCGCTTCCTCAAGTCAAAATCCCCATATACGAGGGAAATTATGAGGAATGGGCCACTTTCAAGGACCTGTTCACCAAATTAGTAGATGACAACCAGAATATGGACGATGTCATCAAGATGCAATATTTAAAGACGCATCTTAAGGGAGAGCCAAGCCGACTGATCCAGCATCTAGCTGTTACCCAAGCAAACTACAACACCGCCTGGAATCTGCTGCAACAAAGGTATCAAAATAATCGCCTTATTTTAACTAAATTGCTAGATACCATATTCGATCTGCCGGTCCTCTCCAAAGAGTCAGCCCAAGGGTTAAAACGATTGCACGACTCCATCAAGGAATGTGTGGAGGCAATCAAAAATTTAGGCATCTCCACGGACAGTTGGGGTCCGTGGATTAACAGAGCTATCGCTCGAAAATGGGATCCTGAAACCAACAAATTATATGAACAGTCGCTTCAATGTCCAAATGAAGTCCAGGATCACCAAAATTTAATGGCTTTCCTGCAAGTGCGGTTCCAATCCCTAGAATCCATAGATGGAGCTCGAAAGCCCGCGCAGGAAAGACCACAGAAGAATTACGCTTCCGCATCCCTAAATTGCAAGCTGTGCCATGGAGATCATTACATCGACAACTGTAGTCAATTCCAGAGGCTACCTACCCATGAAAAACTAGAAGCAGTAAAAACCAATCGATTGTGCTATCGATGCTTGCGGCACGATTCAAATATTCCATGTCGTGCCTATTTTAATTGTAGGATCTGTCGCTTCCCGCATCATACTCTGCTTCATAAGGCGCAGCCACCATCAAGGCCGCTCCCTGCCCAAAGGATGAGAACGTCAGCTCATGCAGCAGCTATGAAGACTTCCAACGCTCCAGAAAAGAAGCCGAAGTCGGACATCATCACCGCCAATGTAGGCGCACAGGAGAGCCAAGTTCTACTTGCCACAGCAATGGTTCAAGTAAAGGCAGCATCCGGGATGACTCATCTACTTCGAGTATTAATAGATCCCGGGTCTCAGGGGTCGTTTATCACGGAAGCATCAGCCGAATTATTGGGGTTACCCAGGACCAAAGTTCGAGCTGAAATCACAGGAATTGGGAACAGCGAGCCAAAAATTGCCAAATGGAAAATCCCAGGTTTGATCACACCTAGATTTTCAAGTAACTTTTCCCTACCTGTAAATTTACTAATACTTCCCAAACTTACCAAAGCCATGCCTTCATCCCCTATCCCAAACATAAATATCAATTCCTGGAGCAATATTTTTATCGCCGATCCAACCTTCAACCAACCTGGCCCCATAGACATAATTCTAGGAGCCGAAGAATATTCAAAAATAATTCTAGAAGGAATCACTAAAACCAAGGATGGCATCTTGGGACAAAATACCAAACTGGGTTGGATATTATCTGGGACCAATGGAAGACACCATCCTCACACTCATCAAGGTCGTCCAAGGAAGTGATCCTATTTTGAAGGCAACAGGATCTCAACTCCAAAAGAGAAAATGTGTGGACTCCAACAACAAACTCGCAAATCTCAATCCATTCATCGATCAACATGGAATCGTACGTGTTGGAGGAAGACTAGAAAATTCGAACCTATCCTACCACGAAAAACACCCAATTATCCTTCCTTATTCCGATCATATTTCCAAATTAATAATCCATGAGGCACATTTACGCACCTTACACGGTGGCACTCAGCTCACACTGTCCTATGTCCGAAGAAAATATTGGATCATCAACGCAAAGGAAGCCGTCAGTTCCAGCATCAAGAAATGCTTTCGATGCATCCGATTCAAGGCAGAGGCAGCCCAGCAATTAATGGGGAATCTTCCACCATCAAGAGTTAATTCAACCCCGCCATTCTTCCATTCAGGAGTGGACTATGCCGGTCCAATACAAATCCGAACATCTAAAGGAAGAGGGCATTCTTCATCCAAGGGATACATTGCTGTTTTTGTCTGTCTATCAACCAAGGCAATACACTTAGAAGCTGTCAGCGACATGACAACTAACAGCTTCCTAGCAGTCTTCAGGAGGTTCATCGCCCGAAGAGGACGCTGTGCACATCTTTATAGCGACAACGGAACGAATTTCGTTGGAGCAAGGAAGGTCTTGGACAAGGAAATCCGTCAAGCAATGGAAGGCCCAGTTATCCAAGAAAATTTATCCACCATTGGTACTCAATGGCACTTCATCCCCCCAGTAGCCCCACACTTCGGAGGAATATGGGAAGCAGGAGTAAAATCAATGAAGCATCATCTGAAGAGAACCATTGGCAACGCTACTCTAACATTCGAAGAATTAACAACTTTGCTTTGCCAAATAGAAGCCTGCTTAAACTCACGTCCTCTGTGCCCACAAGGCAACAATATTGAAGACACCAGTGCATTGACACCAGGCCATTTCCTGATAGGAAGAGAGATAATCTCACCACCGGACCCAATCAGCACACCAATATCTACAAATCTGTCAAATCGCTGGAGATTGATCCAAAAAATCAAGCAAGATTTTTGGAAATCATGGAGCTCAGACTACCTTCATGGATTGCAGCAAAGAAACAAATGGAAAAAACCGGTGGAGAATATAAAAGTTGGTGACCTGGTGCTAATCAAAGAAGAAAACATTAATCCTAGTAAATGGCCCTTAGCGAGAGTTGCCGACATTCATCCTGCAACCGATGGATCAGTACGAGTAATAACCATCCAGAAATCAGGAGGACATCAATTAAATCGTTCCATAGGCAGTATCATTCCATTACCAAATAACGAAGAATCGCAGGAACCAGAGCCTGAAGAAAAAATTTCGGCCAACAGCACCCACACACAATCATTCCCAGCACCAAAGAAAACTGTCACGTCCAAATGGAAAATGTTTCTACTAATATTTACTCTCCTTACTACAAATACATCGAGTAAGGCAGAATTCAACATACAAAAACCAGACAGCGGGTACTATGTAGAGCATATTGGACACGGGAAGATTGAACGAGGAACATTCAGGATCGAAATCCAGTTCGAGAGGGGGAAGATCGAAGAAGACTTCGAAACAGTTACCGACATGGTGGACAAATTCGACGACCTCTGCAACTCTGCGAAAGAACTGTCCGAAGATACGTTATGCAAGACATTGGTGCATCATCTTCTGGAACAAAAAAGGCATATGGAATGGATTAAAACTGGCATGGAAGATATCATAGCAAGACGAGAGAAACGAGGAGTGCTTGGGACTGTACTAACGTCAATTTTCGGAGTAAATGACGAGGTCTATCAAGATATTGACAGACTCGACAAAAAACAACAGGAATTAATAAAAATGGACAGTCAACAATCCAAATTCTTGCTGTCAGCACTTTCAAGATTTAATGAGACCGAAGAACGAATCGATCAGAAACTGGAACATTTCCAAGAGAAGCTGAACCAAGGAATCAGGGCGATCAACAACATGGACAAGTGGTATAAGGCAACCGACTCCAACCGATTAAATATCCACATCATCAGTGTCTATCAAGTCGCCACAAATGTTATTAGTGAACTGTGCAATTACCACACAAACATTTTGAACGTTCATTTCCAACAAGGTAATTTTTACGAGTTAATAACACCTGCCCAAATCAAGCAAATCCTCGCAAATGCAACCAGTAAACTCTCGCCAAATTTAGAAATTTTACCGACCCCAATCCTAAAGGTCGACATCGGACATGATGACATCTACATCAACGTCCAAGGATACTTCATCATAGTCGAAAAAACCGAATATACCTTAATCAAAGTGACTCCAATTCCTCTCCGAATTAACAATGGGTCCTACTGGGTGATCGACGTACCAAAAGGGATCTTCGCTGTGGATTACAACTTACAAATGTACTTCCAAGAGACAGATGAGGAATTCAAAGAAAATCTCCAAATTACTCCAAACATGTATATCTGCAGTCCAACAGTCGTGAAAGGAATTGAAAATAACCCAAATTGCATCATTGATGATATATATCATCGAACAGAAATTAGTCAGTGCAGCCTACGAAGACATCAGATCCAGTCCATTATTTGGAAACAACTATACATGGAAAACACCTGGATGTTCGTAGTCAACAAGCCAACCCGAATAGCTATCACTTGTAGTGGCAATAGGGAAGAAGTCAATGTCAACACTACAGGTGTCATTCAGATCTCGTCAGACTGCATCATACAAACTCCAAAGAATACGTTAACCCCCAGGCATAGCAAGAAATTCAAGATCCTCGCAGGATATTCCAAGGCCGTCAGCATCAATTTTACCAACACAATAACACCCAACTTCTTTTCAGAAATTGCAGAGGAGCCAGTTCTAAAACAATCAGACCACTTCGAGGATCTACAAACTTCACAATTGGAATTCCAGCAGCACCTAAAGGACATTACTTGGAAAACCATCCGCCACCACTCCTATCTATCCAGCGGGATAACAAGCAGCCTATTGGGAGGGGCTATTCTAATAGGAGCAGTCTACTACATTCGAAAAAGGATCAACCGAAGGAAGCATCAATCCAAACAACGCCAGTCAACCGTAGAAGAATATCCTTTAAGAACCCTTAATGTGGAAGAAACAATATAGTTTTCCTTTTCTTTTTCTTCGGCCTAAAATTGGCAATATGTTTAAACTTGATTTAAACACACATAAATTTTATTTTCTAAAATTTACGAAATCCAGTTGCATGGCCTTTAAATGCAATTTATTTAATATTGCTATCACCAATTACTAAATTTAATATGTTTAAATTAGATTAAAACTATATATTTCAGTTCAAATTTACGAAACATTATTCGTAATTTAAAAACCAGTGTTATTACACAATCGTATGAGTTAAAAACCAGGAAAACGCAATTCTGCACTTCTTGCATAATATCGACCCACAGCAGCGAGTTCAACGGGCGACCTTCGCTCGACCAGGAAATAAACCTGCACAATTGCTTATCTGCTGTTTTGTAATATAAAACACTTTGTCCTACTAAACTGTACATATGAACTTTGATATTGTTACTGCGTTAAGCATTTTTTATTTGTATAAATACTAGTCTATTTTCATAATAAAATTAATCTGCATTTAATGTTTGATTCATTCACTACCCTTTCTAAGCCATAATATTCACGGGGCATGAGGCTGTGCTCCAAGTGTTAGTGTCTCTACTGCCGTCCGTTTCAAGTACCATTGACTACATTGGTTTAAAACGTAGACACAGTCTTGTTTACGTGCTTGACGGATAGAATCAGCGCAAAGTAACGGAGTCCTGATACAGCCTCTCAGGCATCTCTGTTCAGAACCTAAGTATTTAAATGTCGCTTTATGCTTTGTTTTGAGACTTGTGCAGTTGGTAAATACAAGCTCATAATTTTTATTACAACAATGTAGGTGGAGCATGAATTGGTGGATCATAAATTGCTTAACGCCAAGACCAACATGTTAAAAAAATCGCTTGGAAAACTGGATGAAAATAAAGTAGTCGATGACTTACATGTAAAGCAGGAGATTGTGGAAGGCGGTATCGACAATACTGCTTACCATTTATTGAATATTAAGCCGGAAGAAGTTAATACAAAAGATTAATTATTTGCTTATTGTGCAACAAACGTCAGTGTCTCAGCTGATACATTTGTTTTTTCGGTTTGTGAATATGGAGCGAAAGGTAAACGTGATTTTATGTGAAATATGAAGACTGATACACCATTTCATTCAAGTTCAATTTGTAGTATATAACAGTAAGAAAACTCACTTTAGTTAGAGATTTGAATACACATGCAGGAGAGAAACCCTATTCATATCCTGTTTGCCAGGATAAAGCAGCAGAGAACTGTAGGAGGACACGTGCGGAAGAAAAACCTTATTTTTGTTCTATTTTCGACTATAAAACAGCACAGTACGGTCATTTAGTGATTCATATCAAAAGGCATACAGGAGAAAAAAACTTTATTCATGCCCTCTTTGTGATTATAATGCACAAATAAAACATAATTTTGTTAAACATATGAGAACATATCCAGGGGAAGAACCATATTTTTGTTCCATTTGCGACCATAAAACAGCACAGTACAGTAATGTAGTAATCCATATTAAAAATCAGAGAGTGGAAAACCTTTAACCGTGCTCTATTTGTGACTATAAATCAGTAGCGAAACGTAGTTTGATTATACATCTGAAGACACATACACAGGTCCGGCGTTTGGTGTTTTTCTGGCGTGCAGTGGATGTTTGGTACTTTAAAAAAAAAAGTGGACGTGACTACCTCCCTGGACTTTCCCATACTGGAAACTGTTCATATCGTCTTTATTCAACAGTCTTTACAACATATCAAAATTTCAACTCGATGACTCACGTCTTCACCGTGATAAGCGTTTACACTTTCACGTAAATTGCGGGTAAATATAAAAGAATGTGTAGTTCAAAACGTGACCACCGAGCTTCTGTAGATGGCGCCAAGTGGACAAGCCGCCACTGTGCTAGTTTATGTATTATTTTCCTCAAAACGGCTGTAACACCGAGGTGAAATTTTCTAAGTACCTGGAAATTATATTTTCTAGGGTATACAAAATCGATTTTTTTATTTTCGCGGAAAAAGATTCTTTGACGCAAAAATATAACAACCGTTAGAATAAAAAAATTATTTTTCAAAAATAGAGGGGGGAGGGGGCCGGTGCGCTTACATATATCCACGAGTGTAATATTTTTTTGCATATTCATATGCTCCATTATGCACTGAGCAATTCAGTGAAAACCCCAGCTACCTATCTTGTTTTGTTTATTAATTAAAGGGGTTTAAATTTTCAAACTTCAAAGCTTCGTAGAGGGCGCCACAGATATTTCATGAGATTCTTTAAAAACAGATCGATAGCCCTTTTCGGGGTCTATCAATGTATGAAGTTTAAACAAATTCCTGTGGGCAGTTTTTGAGAAATGATTTTTAGAAAATTTCCAAAATTTTGAAAATTTGTAATTTAGGCCCCTTAATATTTTTCAAAACACTTTTTATATCACCTTATGTTAGCCTTCATATACTATTCAGAAAAAAAAATCAATTGAATCGATTCATCCGTTTTTGAGTAATAGGGCGTTAAACTCAAAATTTTCAAAAAATCATAGCGCCCTTCATTTTAAACCTAGCGAGTTCGGCAAAAAACTAACAGATTTGCCTTATGACCCTCTATCGTTATCCGCGATAAAATTTTCAAAATTTTAATCACGAAAACAGTGATACCAAAAAAACGTGCGTAACTTCCGCTTCCGGTTTCGGATTTTTTTGAAAAGCTTATTTTGTCGATGAATTTTCCATACACCCCCGAATTCCAAAGCGCATCAAAATCGAAGCAATACTTTCGGCTGTAGGAGCGTCACCCACCCACACACCCACACACCCACACACCCACACACAGACAGACATTTTTTAAAAACCACTTTTTTGGGTTCCTAGAGGTCCAAAACGGATATTTCTGTGAAAATCTCGATTTCCAAAATTTTCATGATTCCAAGACTTCCCTATACCTATGGGTATGGGAAAGTAAAAATTTCAAGTAAATATGAGAACGAGTCCATTTTTAATTCCGCGTCTAAAAGAGGTAATAATGAAAAAATCTTTCGAGATTTCTTCAAATATATTTGAAGGTCCTTAGATGACGATTACATACCGAGGTAGAAAGTGCTTTATTACTGGCGAGCGATTAAATAGAGATTAAGTAAGAGATGGAAGTGTTGAAATGTCATTTTCCACCCAAGAAAAACAACTTATCATCCACTGCCATGGTAATCTCGTTCTATCCCGGGGTGAGAAGTACAAGTTGGTAATGGCGCATTTTCCAACTTTTTAAAAAACAGTAATAACCTTATTACATATATGGTTGTGACTAAATAGTATATTACATAGGTACCGAGGTGGGAAGTGTTTCATTACTGTCGAGAGATTACCGAGACGCGTAGCGTCGAGGTGAACTTTATCTCGAGACATGAATGAAACTTTTCACCGTGGTATGTATACTATTTTACTCATAATTGGTTTTTGTTAGTATATATTTAATTAGGTAAGTTTAAAATAATACCTACACGCAATTTAATAAGTTACTTTAACAAAGGAACAAGTTCATTGAAAGTGACGTTTAGCCAGCTGGGAATAGCTATTTACATTACAAGTGCGGTAGGTCGCATTTTACAGCGCGAGGTTTTAATTTTGAAGCACGCCGCGAAGCGGAGTGCTTCAATAAAACTGAGCGTTGTAAAATGCCTAACGCACTAAGTATTGGTTTAAATTTTTTGTCCGACATATCTTTCTTTTAAATTTTCTATAAATTTGCGACTTCGCTTTCGAATATCAACCCATCAAGCAAGCTGCCATCAGTAAATTTTGTAGCTAATACTTTGAAACGTCAAGTCAAGTCGTAAATAACAGTTTTATTTATTTCTCCTAAACGCAACTGAACGAAAGAATACGTAACTAGCTTTTCTGCTAACACCCGTTATTACTACAAAGCAACTTTTTGTTTAATGGTCTCTGAAAGCCTAAAATTTTCTAGTCATTTTACAGCACCGCGGTGCGACAAAGCACTGACTAACTGTAAAATCGTAGTTACAGTGGACGTCAACTGTGCATGAATGTGTTGTTTACATGTCCAAAAATCCTTTCCCGGCTAACTGGAAGGTAAGGTAAACAATGACTCACTTTCTACCGTTTTGAACGTTAGAAACGTACCTATTATTAACTGATTGTTATTAAATATATTTTCTCAATTCCGCCTGTCTGTCCGTCTGTTGGCGGTGTAGCAAAAAACTTTGTTGGAGGTAGTCGGTATTTTGCATGCGGATTATATGTGTACCTAGCACGAAACCGAATATACTTTTCATCAAATATATACAGGGTATAAAAATAAAATGTGTATTTTGCTTTACTTGAGGAATAAAAAATGGGAGGCAGCAAGAAGCGGATTCTCCGCTGCCAAGCGTTGACATTGCTTTCGCAGTCGCTGAAATCGGCCGAATTCGAATCCCACCGCCTTCAATGCTTTTTTATCTGCCAAGCGATATAACTCAAATTACCAAGTGTTGTTTCATTTTACTGTTTTGGTATTATAAGGAAAGTTAAGATAGTTTTTCCCAGTTTCCTTTAATTTTTCAAAATTTTTGGTGTCACAACTTCCACTTGCGAGAGAAGTTATGATTAAAGTTATTTATACAGATTTTTCTTCAAGCTTTTATGGAATCTCCTAGATGAACTTTATTAATTATAGTAAAAAAACACACTTTTTAAACATAATGTTACATTTACATATTTCTATTTGATCTTATATCCACTTCCCGCCGATTTCTGAACAAGGGTAATGTCTTCACAAACAACGCTAACATGTGGCCGTTTTTGAAATCGGTGGAAGCACTCCTAGCAGAGACCTCTATGACGTTCTACAAGTGGTATCAAGTATAAATGAAGATAACGCTTTTATATTGCTACCAGAACTCGTGGCCAGCGTAAAGAAACGGTTAACAATAAAAATGCTTGCTTAGGCTGGTGGCCAGCCGACGTCCAGCCTTGCCAGCGTTAACAATACAAATGCCGTCTCGCCATTCGTGCGCACGCGCCACTTGCTAGCATGCAGGCCGTTCATGCAGCGTGTGCGCGCGCCTGCTTACGCCTGGACGGCCGGCGACCGATGGCATCGGCTCTTATAATATAAGATGGTTGGCCTCTTTCTTTATTTAATTTAATTAATTAATTGTTGATTAGGGCCACCATGAAAAATTTTGTTTGTACTATAAAATTTTAGGAAGATTAAAAGTGAGTTGTATTTACTTGACTTGTCAAAATAAATGTTATATGCCCGTTATCATATTCTATTAACTGCAAATATTGATAAATAAACGCTAGCTCATTCGTAAAGCAATCACTCATCTCAGTTGGATTCCTGGTTGAATGTGTAATTTTTCAAATTATTTGAGTACGGATCTGTTTTCCGTTTTAGCTCTAATGCGCAGAAAATATTCGAAGTTAGGTCAAATGCTACACCAAAATGGATCCCGCTGGTAAGTTAGCGGTCAGTGACTTAAAATCAAAGGGAAATGTATCAAAGTTTCTGCCGGTAATTATTTGAATTCTGGTGCTTTGGCGGCATTAATTGTCATTTGTTTTTCCAGCACGTGATTGTCGATCCCGTCGAAGAGACGCGGGCAAATTTTCAATTGTTTTTGGAAGCGTTGGTTGGGTTCAAACTTCGCCTAACATCAAATTATGGACTCAGCCTATATTGCGAGCTGCACTTGCTTTACCGCCACGGAAAATTCTTGGATTGTAGTAAGTATTGACTCTTCTTACATACACATAAGTTTCACGGGCCTAACGTAGCTAGTTTTAGCCTAAAACGGTACCTGTTCTCTACCGATCTTGAATCGTGAACTTGCAGGAGACGCCGATGCAATTCTTGGGCTGCTATGGGACTGATCCTGATGAAACTCCTGGGACACGTTCTTACAAGGCTGCTTTATGACCTTCCCCTCTGGGCTGTGTTGACTCGCTTGGCTCCACCCATAGATCGGAACTTGGACTGCATCGGATGCTAGGTTATCGTAACGGGGCTTCGAATAACTTTTTACTTTTTTTGTGGCGAAAATCTCTGCACATACTACCATACCACCTTGGACATGCACTCAGTAAAACTGCATACTTTTTATGCTGATAACTGTTTATTTATTATAGGAAATATTCATTTAAAGTGGAGCACATTTCAACACAGTAATGCTTACAATTTATTCTTTTGTTCTCTTTGAAAATCCATTAAAAACAATTGCAACTGGCATATTAATAAAAAAACGGATATTGACCAAGTTCAAATTGATTACTTTTAACACTAAATTTGCTTACAACTAAAACTATTTACAAAATTATTATCCTTAATATAATTGTTTACATTTATAATTAATTAACCGTGTCTTTCCGCCACTGCACGTTTTTATTAATTGCTTTTAATTGTTCACATGCGTCACTGCACTGATTATTTAAGTACTTCCTGCACCAAGGCTTTCTTCAAATTCACCTGTCTGCTTTTACACACGATTTTTGGCCCATCTGTTGTCTGATTCTCTTCGATTTTTACACTGTCTTGCTAATTCTTACAATTTCCGTTATATGCCTTAATGCCTGACTTCTTAGCTCCTCGTTGCAACGTTCATTGGTTTATCTGGCTTCTTATATCTTTCTTTTAAAACCCTGACAAAATTTCACTGTCTAACTTTACTTGAATTCTACGCTTCATTTCATTGCCTTTGCAATCCTTTTTGTAATTAATAATCTCTTTTAGTTCGGCTATTACCTTTGCACAAACCTCTTCTTTTAAATTGATCTTACAGTCAACTTAGATCCCTGTGAAAATTGAGCTTTGCGTATTGCGTTCTTTATTTAAATATTCTGCTATTACTGACATCTCTTTACAAATGCATTCATCCTGTTAAATTCAAGTTTTAGCCTTGCAGTTATATAAAATACACCACCCTGAGCTTTAGTGAGATGTCCATTACTTTGGCAATTTTATCAGAGTTGAGTTGTAGGGCCTAAGACCATTGCATTATATTACTTCATTTCTAATCTTAAAACGTATCTCATATATTCGAGGACCTTTATGCTCTTCTTAGCAGGAGCGCCGGTGTACAACACGCACTTTGCACACGCCCACTGGCCGGGCCTACACATAGAGGAGAAAAATCCTATTAATGGTTCTACCTGTCAGTATAAAGCAGCAGAGTAGCTTAGTTACTCATATGAGGATACATACAAAGAAAAACTGTATGCATGTACTATTCGTCTCTATAAAACAGTACGTAGAGGTCATTCAGTAAGGTAGTATAAAGCAGCAGCAAAGAGTAACTTAGTTAAACAGATGAAGATACATAATAGAAAAAACCTTAGAGGTTTTAGTGAGTGTTAGTTGTCTAAGAATTTGTTTTGAATTTTACAGTTCATATTTCCGACTTCTTTAGAAGTTACGCCATTTGTTACGGTACTTTTGTAGCTTCCCCTGTATTAGCAAAGATTTGCTAGTTGAATTTTTATCCCTAAGTATTATTAGGTGGCTGTTCGGTAATATTGCATGCATTAGGATAAGCCTAGTTAGCTGTGTTTTAGTTTTTAAACATTTAATTATAATTAATAACAGGGTTCGCCACACTGAGCCCTACCCGAAAAAACCCAACGGGTTTTTTCGGCTGGGCCCAAGTGAAAAAACCCGCTCGAAAAACCCACTGAGATTTTCGGTCCTGGATTCACTCCAAGGGACTAGTAAACTCACAACTTGGGTTAAACATTTTGAAAAAAAAACTCAACCTTTAGAATTTTATTACAAATTAGTAAAACACAATTAACTACTTTTAAGAATAATAGAACATTAGAAATATAACTAATGATTGTAAAAAACAGAATATTAGAACAAGAACAATTAATTATTGCCAGTTAATAGGGTGTGTATTAGTTGAGCGCAAATATCTGCACACTTGCACTAGTTTTGTGGCTTTTCCCACGCCTAAGCCATTTAGTATACTCCAAACAAGTCCGAATGTAGAAACGTATCGTTCAATGAAAGCTGAAGATGCCGGCGCCGAAGATAAACCTAAGAAAAAACCGCAAAAACCATGTGGCAAGGTTGACATTTTTTCGATTCTTTTTGCAACAAGTTTCCACCATTGAGGGAATGAAAAGTGATTGATGACAGCATCCGTCATCAATGACTGTGGAAAAAATGCTTCATCTTTTATTCAAAAAGCCATTATCCCGGGAAGACGGGAAAAACCCGAAAGAGCCCGAAAAAACCCGAAAAAGCCCGAAGAAACCCCCCATGGGCCCAGTGGGTTGGGTTTTTCAGAAAAAATCCGGGTTTTTTCAAACTCTGATTAATAAGTAGTTTCGCATGCAACCCCCCTAGTAATTAGCCAGATTTCATTAATTAGATTTATTTTTGGCTCCATTTCTACAAATATTAGACTGGTGGTTAGGCAATTTTACATGCATTTAGTATAAACTATTCTCTGGCCTGACTTATTGCTAGAACAACTTTGTTATCTCTTGTTGCAGTCAAATCTTTCAGGAAGTTTTTCTGTGGGTCCACTTGCTCAAAAATTTTGTTATCTGGTAACTTGTGAAGCTGGGGTTGGATTTCGGCTTTCTTTTCCAAGCAAAATTGCCGTGCTAGTTGGTTCTCCCCAGTACTTCAAAGAGCCCTTTGGCTTGGATCACCTCTTCGAATAGTTTTATGGAGGACCTAGAAGTACTAATGCTTTGCTTCGGACCGCCTCCAGGTGCGGCAGACTGCAAGGAAGCAAATGGAAAGATTAAATTTGGATCTACATTCCTGCAGTCAAGACGCTAGTATAGTTATTACCCGTTGCGCCTGGTGTATTTTATATTAGAATAGTTGCGTGTTTCGTACAGTTAGAAACTAGAGCATGCTTTACAAATCGTAACTTCTCGTGCACTTTTGCTTAGGCTATGCGAATCATTAGTACAGATCGTACGAAGGTAGGTTATGTGCCTCGTCCTCTTGTAAGTGTTTTCGTTAATGATATATGTTAGGGCTGCAGCAAAATTTCGTGCGGACACTGTTTGCAATTTCTTGAATAAAGTTAATTAGGCTTACCAGAGTCCTGTCGGCCTGGACAACGGTTCTTCGGCTCGAATGTGTGGGAGCTTTCGGTTATAATTAGCCCCCAGCAGCTGCTTCACTGTGAGACCTACAAATTACAGATTAGATTATCATAGAGCTTCGAGCTTTGATAGCATCTTATTAGAATGGTGCTTTTTACTTACCCGTTAGCACGTAATAGCTGTGTTTGACGGCGTAGCGCGTTAATCACTCGGCCCTTCTTATGTTTTGGGAATCCGTTCTCTGCCATTTGCACTCGAAATTTATAGCGTAAAGTTAGTCATTATACGACGGTGGTGGAATGTGAGCCGACCACGGGGCCGCTTGTTCAAATTCAAGTTCCCGCGAGCCGGTTACGCAAATTTGTCTTACGCCTGTTCCAAACCTGATGTCTTTCTATTACTGGGGACCTCGACGTTATTGTGTGGCCATGCTAAACCTACGTCGCTCCGACAGCTAGAAATGTTTGAGTATGGTTTTAACGTCAATTAAAGCTAATATTAGGGGGCTAAACGTTAGCCAGAATAAACTTGCATTGCTCTGTACCGGCGTATTACTTGTTGTGTCCGCTCTGGGACCTGTATATATAAATATTGTACTTTTTTTCCCTTCTCTGCGGCGCCCGATCATAATTTTTAAAGTGTTTGTTTTGTGTATCGTATACCTGCCTAAATTTATTCATATTTATATTTATATTTAGATATACGTATACTTATACCTGCATGCTGTTGAATTGTTCTATAGTACCCACCAAATTAAATAAAGCTGTGATATTTTCTTGGTCGTTATTTTGATTTCATTTGTTCTGCTGGATTTATCTCTACCTTGTGGAGGTCCAACGCAAGGATTACAACTACGTCGAGGACCTGGCGCCCTCTCCTTTTTTTATTCTCTTTCAGCGTAGCTGGAACCCCGACCCTTCTCGGCGAATTAGCCCAATTAGGCCGATAATTACCAGCCGGCAAAAATACCTACTATAACTTTTTCCACCAGGTAAGGCCAAAGCATTTATCCTTCCTCACATATTCTTTCGTCTTGCAGAGAACTCCAGCTTCGCTACGAGTATGAAGGTGATAACTTTTTGTCACGTATCATAACAACAGGTGATACCTGGATACACCCTTATATCCCAGAAAACAAGAATGTTAGCATATAATGGCGTTACTCAAGCCCACCTCCGCCCAAAAAATTTAAAACAACCATCGGCTGGCAAAGTGATGGCGACTGTATTATGGGACGCTATTGGACCAATTTTCTCGAAGAAAGAAAAACGATTAATTCAGCTTATTAAAGTGAGCTTCTGGAAAGGGTAAGTTGGCCATATGAACAAAAAGACGCTGTCTCTTTAGCAAAGGACGTTATTCTCCAATAAGATAATGCTCGCCCACATACAGCCCATCTAACGAACAATACAATGGCTAAATTGGGCTGGGAAGTACTGTCTCACCCCCATATAGCCCGGACTTGGCCCCAAAGGATTATCATCTCTTTTGGCCATTCAAAAAGTTCTTGGGAGGCAAGCGATTTGCCTCTAATGAGGAAGTGAAGGATGCGGTGCAAAATTGGCTACGTCTTCAACTAAAAGATTTTTTTTCGACGAGAATACATAAGCTACCGGAGCGATGGAACAAGTGTATTTTAAAGGGGGGTTGTTACTTAGAAAAATGATGTAGATATAATATTAATTTGTAGTTGGTATCGACCAGAAAAAAATTAAATGCAGGTCGTATATTTATATACATAATGCACGCTAAATTTTGCTAAATTTGTGAATTCGATTATCAATTTGCAAAAATTTTCCTAGCAATAAAACCCCGTATCACCTACTTCCTGTTTCGGGATGATTCTTTGTGTGTCTTTGATGTCGTGCAGATCTAGTTGCTGTAATATTTATTGGTTCTTGTTTACCATTCATAATTCGACCAGATCCTGTAAAATTGTAGTTACCTTACTAAATCCATAAGATTAGCTTTAATTTTGTGGGGAATTAGATTTCAACATTTTCTTCAATTTTCAACGCTACATCGCGGATCTGCTCCACGACCTTTGACAAAGCTATAAGGGGCCCACAACCCCTTGGGTAATGTTCAACTACATTTTAATCCATTAGTTAGTTACTTTTTTAGTTCATTTAGTTTTTAGCCCCATTTGCAACATCTTTACCCGCTAGAACTCGTCGATACAGCCTATTAATACCTTCGTTTGTAGCCTACGATTCTACATTTGAACTTTCCACTAGTGCCTACATGGCACACGTACCTATGAGTTATTAGTCCTGTTTCGAGCTCTATCCTGTTGCCGTCCGTTTGCATGTTTGTCGTACCTGAACGATCTTAAACCATTTCACCCCTCTCTCTCTCTCTCTCTCATCATTACATTATCACTGATGTGTTGTGGTCCATTATGCATTCAATTTGCAACTCTTTCGTCAATAACAGTTTTCCACTGCAGTCGATCTTGAGCTGTCTGCATGGCAACTGAAGGTGATTCGTTTAATACTGCCTGCGTGATATCAAGCCATCGTTTAGGGGATCTGCCTCTCCGTCTTTTGCCATTGGGCTTTCCTTAAATGATAGTTTTTTCTAGGTTGCCAGTTTTTCTAGCAATATGGCCCAAGAATTGAAGAATCTTAGTGCACACGATGCTTGAAAGGCGCTTTTTGGCTTTATTTCTTCTAAAACCGAAGCATTTTTTTCTATGCGCAGTCCATGGGATGCGTAACATTCTACGCCAGCAAAACATTTCACAGGCGTCGATTCTTTTTTTGTCACTTTCATTTATGGTCCATGTCTCGGCGGCATACAGGAATATGGAGAACACAAGTGTTTTGACGAGCTTAATTTTTGTCTCCTTAAAGATGTTACGGTCGGACCAAATTTTTGTCAGCTTCGTCATAGCTATTCTACCCAGCTGAATTCTACGTCGGATTTCATACTCACAATTGCCTCTGTTGTTAACAAGGGCTCCCAGGTATATTATTCCAGGCACAACCTCACACTTCCCTAGAAGTTTTATATCAGGATGGTTGCCATGTTCCCTGTCAACAATAATTACTTTGGTTTTGTGATAGTTTATTGCTACCCCTAACAGTAGAAAAAATGTAGCAGCAGCCTGGGGCATCATATCACACATTTGGAGAACATAGTAATTATGCCAGGTGAGCGGATGACCCAGCGAGCAAATGCTCGCCTCTCAGGCGGCCGGTCCGGGTTTGAATCACGGAGACTCTGGAATTTAAAAAAAAATCGTACGCTCCCCGGCTACCACGCTAACATCTGCGGTAGTCGTTAACCCCTAACAAGGGAACTCTTCCTCAGTTTCGACGGGCAAGGCTAGCCACCTACCCGGCCTAAGGGCAAAGAGGGCTCATAGAACCACTTAGTGGTCATAACAGACCACTGGCCTTATAATAAGAGGAAGAAGAAGAAGAAGAAGTAATTATGCACTGCCGGCAACTGCCTTCCCAGCGCTGAGACTCCTACAGCTTTGCTCGTTTCGTTTCTTTTAATTTGTACTCTATGATTTATCTCGAATTGTGATACCATTCACCTATGAATCATTTTAGTGTTATAGTTAAATTGTTTTAGAAAATTAAAAATTAATCGCTCACCTGTCATCTAGACTCCAAATTATAAGTAATGTACATAAAGTAAGTGACCTTACCTACTAGCTAGGTTTTAGGTTGTGTTTAACCGATTGTTGCATTAATCCATTTAGCACTTAAATCTCCTTATTGTACTTTGAATTCTGCAAGCTTATATTTGACTTTGTAAAAGTGATTCGGACGCTTATTTCAGGAACCATTTAATGTGGTAATTAATACCTAAATCAATAGTATTTTATATTACAAGCCAGGTAAAACAGTTTTTACTGACGATAGGATTAGGATGACTGGCGAGCCGTTAGGCGAGCCTGTCATATCCTTGAGCCAGTAAAAATGGTTACCTGGCGTGTCAAGTATAATATTTTATTTGTTTTTCATTTGTTAATAAACCGTAAACTCACAATGAAATAGTTTTCCCCTTCTTTCATAACAATTATTATATTTTCAAAAATGTCTCGTTACCTTTGAAATCATTACTCTGACAAGGGAGTTTAAAGTTTCTAAACAGTGCCTATGTGAACAGAGTACGGTCGTCTCCAACTTGTAAAAAATCAACAACTGTCGTCTCTAACTTGTAAATTTCTTAACTAGTAGCTAACTTGTTAAGATCAACTTTCAATGGCCATAGGCTGACTTGATAAATGGATGTTTAGAAATGATGAACAAATAAAAATATTTTCACTACTACAATAATGTTCCAATGCCTTGTAAAGGTTAGAAACAACTGTAACTATTTATTAAAGAACTTTATATGTTTGTTTACGGCAAACAGTATTTATAAATATCAAATTTTAGGAATGTACTATATTCTAAATTGGCCCATTTGTACAGCATCAGTTGGGTTTAGCTAATTTGCTGACCAACTTGTAAAAAAGAAGAAACGGCTCCTAATTGTAATAATTATATGTGCGGTGCGCTCAAAATTTAATTTAAAAAGTTAAGAGAGGTCTACATTGAAATAATTTAGTTCCCTCAGATTTGAACTGAATACCAAAAGCTTATGGACCCCCAACATTTGAATATACCTAGGCGGAAAGTATATTAATCGCACTATACCTTAAACTGGGGATAGTCAGTCCGCACACAATACATTTTTTCAATTGTATCTAGAATTTTGGGTGTATCACAAAATGGATTATAAGACAAAATTATTCACAAATAGCAGAATTTAGTGGTTATTCTCAAAATGAGGTCCACACAATTCAGTCTATTACCGGTACACACAAACATTGCAGCACCGGTATGCGCGTGTGTGTGTACATGCGCAGGTGTATACAGGGAATTTATTTTAATAGTTAACACTAGCAACCCAGTGAGACAAAGGTCTCATTTAAAAAAACAAAAAAGACCGTTTTTAAAATAGAACGCGTATTAAATAAAAACTGTACCCAGACCTGGAAGGTGTCAAAGTGGTACGCCGCATCGGAACATTCTGGAAGCTGTCAAAGTGGTTGCCTAACCGATGGAGGTTTTAAGGAGCAGAGGGTCGCAGCTCCGTTTGGCCGGTCTAGGACATTTGGGCGCGGCCGTTTGGGCGCGGCCGTCTGGGCGCGGCCGTCTGGACGCGGCCGTTTGGGCGCGGGGACACTTGGGCGCGAGACACTTGGGCGCAAGACACTTGGGCGCGAGACACTTGGGCGCGAGAAAGGGTCAACATTGGGATTCAGGAACACATTAAGTGTGAATAATTTCAATTTGGCATAAATAAACAAACATTTATTAAATCATTATTTATCCTGAGAAGTTAATGTAATTAATCAAACAATATTAAAAGAATAATCCAATTATTTATTGAAACCGTTATGAGATTAATTTTAAATAAGGTGGTAGTATGTACCTATATTAAATAAATTTTTCAATAAATCCGAATAAAAATAAAGAAGGTAGAATATTAGATTAGTTTTGAAATAATTCTGAATACATAAAAAAGGCAGTACCTATGTTAGATATGAAATAATAATTCTGAATTGAAATAAAGATGGAAATAGATTATACAGGGTGATTAGGAAGGAAGTGGCAATATTTTGAGGACATGTCGAGGAAGCCAAACTAAGCAAAATAAGCTCATATGTTTAAGTCCGATTTTCATTTGTTTCAGGGATAATTGACTTTTTCTTAAAATGTCGAATCTCATCAATTTTTTGCCTATTACGACGTTACGTTGATGTAGTGACCTTATGCACGTAATTCTGAGAGCGACCAGAACTTGTGTGTAATTAGGTCAAAGTAGGCAACTGAAATGAAAACTGACAGTTAGTTGTTAAAGTGACAGTTGTTCAACATTAGTTTTATGAAGTTGTAAAAATGCCCCACAAATTTAGTCATAAAGAATATGCCGATATGATATTTGTTTATGGGTTCTGTAATGGTAGTAATGTTCGTGCAGTGGAGGAGTATCGACGTCGTTTTCCGAATCGAAGAATTCCTAACAAGCGAGTATTTCAAACTGTTTTTACACATGCCGCCGAAACTGGGACATTTCCAAGTGCAAGTATTGTTTCTGAAAGAGAACACGGAATCGCTGTTGGACTTGAAGAAGATATTCTGGATGTGGTAGACGAAAATCCAGAGATAAGTACAAGACGCATTGCAATCCAATTTGAAATACCACAAACAATGGCTTGGAAAACACTTAAACAACAGGGTTTGAACGCTTATCATTTGCAAAAAGTACAAAATCTCCACGAAGGCGATTATCCTTTAAGGCTACAATTTTGTCGTTGGATTCGGGAAAACAGAAGATTGTGTAAAGACATTTTGTGGTCGGATGAAGCTCAATTTACGCGAGATGGAATTAACAATTGCCACAATAATCATCGATGGTCGGACGAAAACCCCCATGCTACGATAGAACACAATTTCCAACATCGACTTAGCATTAACGTTTGGTGCGGTATTCTAAATGATCAATTAGTCGGTCCTTTCGTATTAGATGCGCGCCTTACTGGACAAGGATATTTACGTTTTTTAGAAGACCATTTAGAAGAAATATTGGACGAAGCACCTTTAAATATTCGACAACGAATTATCTTCCAACATGATGGAGCGCCTCCTCACTATTCTAATAATGTAAAAAAAATTCTGAATACCACTTTCGGCGATCGTTGGATTGGCAGAGGCGGTCCGCATCCTTGGCCACCGAGATCACCGGATCTCACTCCCCTCGATTTTTGCCTTTGGGGATGGATGAAGTCGTTAGTTTATGCTACTAAAGTGGAAACGAGGGAAGCGTTACTAGATCGTATTCTTAATACAGCAGCTATCATTAGAGCGAACAATCGTTCATTGAAACTCGCTACTAGTGCAGTCTATAAACGCGCAAACAAGTGTATCGAAGTGGGCGGTGGCGTTTTCGAAAATTTGTCGTAAATTAATGCTATTTTGTTTATTTTTGTAATTCATTTTCTAATAAATTTTTGTTTGCTTTTTAAATTACACAATTAATCAAAATATCTCCGAAATTTGCTTATTTTGACTTCCTCGATATGTCTTCAAAATATTGCCACTTCCTCCCGAATCACCCTGTATATAGGTGTTGAAAATAATTTTAAATAAAAATTCATTTATTGTGCTGGTAAATGAATAATGCTATGCTATATTTAATCGATTGATGGTTCTAATGTTTAATATGTTTCTAATATATGTTCTGTTTTTACCGAAACTAGTCGGCTTCGAGTTTTGTTTATAGTGATAATACTTAACGCTAAAAATTTTAAAATAATTAACTATTTTCATTATGTTATGAACCAACTAACTGAAGATAAAAGCAGAAATAAGAATAATAGTAAATAAACCTATAAAAAGATTAATTTTAATAATCAAAATATATTTTTGACATTTTTACCATTATAATACATATTATTCTTAAAGTAAATATATACAATTTTTTAAAATATAAACAAGAAGCATCCACGCATTTATTTCATAATTGTACGAAATGCCTCTTAAAAATTCTAGAATGTCCCTATTGTTTACGCCGTCTACATGATTATATTGATTATTATAGTCTTTAACCAAATTTTTTATTTTCTATCAGACTGGATAAATTTTTGTTTTTTTTTTCAGTGGGCTCATTTCCCGCAAGTAACTGTTCATAAGCAACATCTCTCCTTCGTTGAATAGTTTTCAGGCTGTCGACGAATCTCCAAATGGTTGGATGGTTCATCAATAGCTCTGTTTGTACCCAATCTCTATTCATTTATTCTTTGTTACTTATTATTTTAATGTAATAAATCTCCGCAAAAGATTTGCTAGTATTTACCGGAAAGTTAAAATTTTTAATTTGCTTTAATAATATTCTAATTTTTGACAATTAATATTTCTATACTAAATTTTTGCCGCCCGCCACCTCCTTGGACGTGCTTTAGGTAATGTTCGATATTTAAAATAAATTTTCAGACCTATGAATAGTAAAGCTAGCTAATACTAATATACGTTAATTAGGTTCCTCGCGCCCAAATGTCTCGCGCCCAAGTGGCTCTGCGCCCAAGTGTCTTCGCGCCCAAACTGCCGCGCCCGAACGGCCGCGCCCAAACGGCCGCGCCCAAATGTCCGGCTCCGCCGTTTGGCTGCTGAAACAGCGTACTGACACTTCCGGTTTTCGAGAAATCACGTGATTTATCGAAAACCGGAAGTGCCACGTGACTGAAATTTGGTTCCTGACCTGACATGACCATTCCAAACATATAACTTTCATAACTTTTTTATCTATCTCTTACGGTTTGGCCTCTGAAACAGCGTCTCGGACAGACAAAACGGCGTCCCAGACAGACAAAACAGCGTCCCGGACAGACAAAACAGCGTCCCGGACAGACAAGTCTATTAGATAAAGGATAAGCGTTCCGTTTCTCTGCCACCATTTAATCATACAGGTCATTTCCATAGTTACAAATGAGACCAATAGATTAGAGCGTGTATTTTAAGAGTTAACATAGGACTTATACTTGTCAAAAAGACAATTAAAAGTTATCCTAATGTATACCACTGAAGAAAAGATACAACACACAAGTTGTTTCTACGTATCTACTTTTTAGTTGCATACCTACATTCTGGTAACAAAATTAAAAGTTTCTTATTAGCAAGTACCTAATTTAAATTCGTATGTTAACTCGTAAAATAAACGCTCTAATATATTGATTTCATTGGTAACTATGGAAGTGACCTGTAAGATTAAATGCTGGCATAGAAACGAAACTGCTATGTTAACCATTAAAATAAATTCACTGTATGTGTATTATATACCTTATTTTATTGTGATGCTTCTGACATGAATAAAAAATACGGATATCTTATCCAGGCCGCGGAGTTTTTTTTTTTTTGACTTTATTAATTAGTATCTTAAATAATTCATCTTCTCCAAATGGATATAATACCTTTGAATGCTCCAGAATTTACAGAGGGTACGTATATGATTTTAAGTAGGTATAGTATTGACGAGTGCGTTAACAACCTTTGCCTCTGTCCAAGACGGTTTCGGGGTTCTATAATCTCTTCCAACCACTTTATCGCCTATTCCAAAATGATCTCTATCCAACTCGCCTCAGTTTGATTATGTTGGTAATTTCGAACGATTAGGATGACTGGCGAGCCGTTAGGCGAGCCTGTCATATCCTTGATCCAGTAAAAATGGTTACCTGTCGTGTCAAGTATAATATTTTATTTGCTTTTCATTTGTTAATAAACCGTAAACTCACAATGAAATAGTTTTCCCCTTCTTTCATAACAATTATTATATTTTCAAAAATGTCTCGTTACCTTTGAAATCATTACTCTGACAAGGAAGTTTAAAGTTTCTAGGCAGTGCCTATGTGAATAGAGTACGGTCGTCTCAAACTTGTAAAAAATCAACAACTGTCGTCTCTAACTTGTAAATTTCTTAACTAGTAGCTAACTTGTTAAGACCGACTTTCAATGGCCATAGGCTGACTTGATAAATGGATGTTTAGAAATGATGAACAAATAAAAATATTTTCACTACTACAATAATGTTCCAATGCCTTGTAAAGGTTAGAAACAACTGTAACTATTTATTAAAGAACTTTATATGTTTGTTTACTGCAAAACAGTATTCATAAATATCAAATTTTAGGAATGTACTATATCCTAAATTGACCCATTTTTACATCATCAGTTGGGTTTAGCTAATTTGCTGACCAATTTGTAAAAAAGAAGAAACGGTACCTAATTGTAATAATTGTATGTGCGGTGCGTTCAAAATTTAATTTAAAAAGTTAAGAGAGGTCTACATTGAAATAATTTAGTGCCCTCAGATTTGAACTGAATACCAAAAGCTTACGGGCCCCCAACATTTGAATATACCTAGGCGGAAAGTATATTAATCGCACTATACCTTAAACTGGGGATAGTCAGTCCGCACACAATAAATTTTTTCAATTGTATCTAGAGTTTTGGGTGTATCACAAAATGGATTATAAGACAAAATTATTCACAAATAGCAGAATTTAGTGGTTATTCTCAAACTGAGGTCCACACAATTCAGTCTATTACCGGTACACACAAACATTGCAGCACCGGTATGCGCGTGTGTGTGTACATGCGCAGGTGTATACAGGGAATTTATTTTAATAGTTAACACTAGCAACCCAGTGAGACAAATGTCTCATTTAAAAAAACAAAAAAGACCGTTTTTCAAATAGAACGCGTATTAAATAAAAACTGTACCCAGACCTGGAAGGTGTCAAAGTGGTACGCCGCATCGGAACATTCTGGAAGCTGTCAAAGTGGTTGCCTAACCGATGGAGGTTTTAAGGAGCAGAGGGTCGCAGCTCCGTTTGGCCGGTCTAGGACATTTGGGCGCGGCCGTCCGGGCGCGGCCGTTTGAGCGCAGGGACACTTGGGCGCGAGACACTTGGGCGCGAGACACTTGGGCGCGAGAAAGGGTCAACATTGGGATTCAGGAACACATTAAGTGTGAATAATTTCAATTTGGCATAAATAAACAAACATTTATTAAATCATTATTTATCCTAAGAAGTTAATGTAATTAATCAAACAATATTAAAAGAATAATCCAATTATTTATTAAAACCGTTATGAGATTAATTTTAAATAAGGTGGTAGTATGTACCTAGGAGTATATTAGATAAATTTTTCAATAAATCCGAATAAAAATAAAGAAGGTAGAATATTAGATTAGTTTTGAGATAATTCTGAATACATAAAAAAGGCAGTACCTATGTTAGATATGAAATAATAATTCTGAATTGAAATAAAGATGGAAATAGATTATATATACGCAATTCAAGCTAAGCGATACGCTATCTGGTGGTGCATTTTGTAACTAATATGCTGACGTCACAACGGTGTCACGTTCCACGTACCTAACAAGTCTATTTTATACAACGTTTTGTTGAAAGAACGCTTTTTTCCGTTTTATTTCCTGTTTCTGCGCCATGGAATTTTCGCCAAGAAAGAGGGCAAAGTCCAAAATAACGTGCGCCGTCTACGGATGCAATATAAAAGCAAAAATTGATGAAAGAGTTCGTTTTCACCTGTTCCCAAAACCCGGAAGTGGTAGTGTCCTTATTAAAAATAAATTTAACGTTAATGAAACCGTTGACAGAAGTTTAACTTGGGAAAAAGCCTTAAAAATGAGAAAAAAAGCATCTAATTATATGTCTGTATGTTCCTTGCACTTTACTCGAGATGATTACCATTTTACAGGTTAGATTGGCAAAATTTTTACCTAGTGGTATATTAATTAATGTAGTAATTATATTAATAACAATTATAGGTATTTCTGGGAAAAAATAATTGAAGTCTGAATTCCTAGAAGAGGGTGTTGTTTCTAAGGCTTGACACAACTGTTCCACTGTAAATCTTATACTTATTGCTTCCATTATTTATAAACCTAAAAAAAGGAGTAGGTGTAGTAACTTTTAATATTACTATTGCTGTTTCAACACTTACTTCCAGAACACAGTAAATAACACAACAAACAGCAAAGTAAATCCACTAAACCAACAAAACAAATTTGTTAATTCCCGTACACAACTAAAATAATGATTAATCGCTAGCCGAGACCACGATTTATACACGTTATACACATCAAAACATAGGTTAGGTATGTACCCGACTCCGTTGTGACGTCATCGCACTTGTTGGCGAAAGCGGGAAATATTAATTTGAATTGCGTATAGGTGTTGAAAATAATTTTAAATAAAAATTCTTTTATTGTGCTGGTAAATGAATAATGCTATGCTATATTTAATCGATTGATGGTTCTAATGTTTAATATGTTTCTAATATGTGTTCTGTTTTCACCGAAACTAGTCGGCTTCGAGTTTTGTTTATAGTGATAATACTTAACAATAAACCTTAAATTTTAAAATAATTAACTATTTTCGTTGTGTTATGAACCGACTAACTGAAGATAAAAGCAGAAATAAGAATAATAGTAAATAATCATATAAAAAGATTAATTTTAATGATCAAAATATGTTTTTGACATTTTTACCATTATAATACATATTATTCTTAAAGTAAATATATACAATTTTTTTAAATATAAACAAGAAGCATCCACGCATTTATTTCATAATTGTACGAAATGCCTCTTAAAAATTCTAGAATGTCCCTATTGTTTACGCCGTCTACATGATTATATTGATTATTATAGTCTTTAACCAAATTTTTTATTTTCTATCAGACTGGATAAATTTTTGTTTTTTTTTTCAGTGGGCTCATTTCCCGCAAGTAACTGTTCATAAGCAACATCTCTCCTTCGTTGAATAGTTTTCAGGCTGTCGACGAATCTCCAAATGGTTGGATGGTTCATCAATAGCTCTGTTTGTACCCAATCTCTATTCATTTATTCTTTGTTACTTATTATTTTAATGTAATAAATCTCCGCAAAAGATTTGCTAGTATTTACCGGAAAGTTAAAATTTTTAATTTGCTTTAATAATATTCTAATTTTTGACAATTAATATTTCTATACTAAATTTTTGCCGCCCGCCACCTCCTTGGACGTGCTTTAGGTAATTTTCGATATTTAAAATAAATTTTCAGACCTATGAATAGTAAAGCTAGCTAATACTAATATACGATAATTAGGTTCCTCGCGCCCAAATGTCTCGCGCCCAAGTGGCTCTGCGCCCAAGTGTCTTCGCGCCCAAACTGCCGCGCCCGAACGGCCGCGCCCAAACGGCCGCGCCCAAATGTCCGGCTCCGCCGTTTGGCTGCTGAAACAGCGTACTGACACTTCCGGTTTTCGAGAAATCACGTGATTTATCGAAAACCGGAAGTGCCACGTGACTGAAATTTGGTTCCTGACCTGACATGACCATTCCAAACATATAACTTTCATAACTTTTTTCTCTATCTCTTACGGTTTGGCTGCTGAAACAGCATCCCGGACAGACAAAACAGCGTTCCGGACAGACAAGTCTATTAGATAAAGGATAAGCGTTCCGTTTCTATGCCACCATTTAATCATACAGGTCATTTCCATAGTTACAAATGAGACCAATAGATTAGAGCGCGTATTTTAAGAGTTAACATAGGACTTATACTTGTCAGAAAGACAATTAAAAGTTATCCTAATGTATACCACTGAAGAAAAGATACAACACACAAGTTGTTTCTACGTATCTACTTTTTAGTTGCATACCTACATTCTGGTAACAAAATTAAAAGTTTCTTATTAGCAAGTACCTAATTTAAATTCGTATGTTAACTCGTAAAATAAACGCTCTAATATATTGATTTCATTGGTAACTATGGAAGTGACCTGTAAGATTAAATCCTGGCATAGAAACGAAACTGCTATGTTAACCATTAAAATAAATTCACTGTATGTGTATTATATACCTTATTTTATTGTGATGCTTCTGACATAAATAAAAAATACGGAGATCGTATCCTGGCCGCGGAGTTTTTATTTTTGAGTTTATTAATCAGTAACTTAAATAATTAATCTTCTCCAAATGGATATAAAACCTTTGAATGCTCCAGAATTAACAGCGGGTACGTATATGATTTTAAGTAGGTATAGTATTGACGGGTGCGTTAACAACCGTTGCCTCTGTCCAAGACGGTTTCGGGGTTTTATAATCTCTTGCCAACACTTTATCGCCTATTCCAAAATGATCTCTATCCAACTCTCCTCAGTTTGATTATGTTGGTAATTTCGAACATTTTATTTTCGTTACTTAGTTTCAATCAATCTAATCGTGATCTCAACGGCCGTTTAGCATTAATATAGCTGGACTACTTCATGTCGTACCATGCGTAGTATTTCGGTAATTAAAAAAACATTGCGCAACCGCTCGCTCTAAATTTTTGTTATAGCGCAGTGCTTTTTTAAGTGCTCATGTAGATTGTTTTACGGAATTTTCTGCATGACCGCATGAAAAGGCGCGTGGTAAAAATGGGTTTAATCCTGATATTTTTCATATACATTCGAAATACATGTGATTAAAATGTTCTTAAAACAATTTTCCGAACCGAGAACTCCGTATTGTTAGCTCAAAATCCTAGCATTTTAAAATTCAAAGACATCCGTTTAATAATGTTATCAAAATTCGACCCCAAGCGAACCTTTCTTCCGCTCATATTTCAAATATTAACGCATTGCAGTTTCTTTATACAATTCCCCGTAAGCTTGTTTGACAAAGCAATTTCGTTCTGCCCTCGCATTCTGCATGGATGATATCATCTTGCCATTATCACGTCTTTAGGGGTTCTCGACGCCAGCCAGGCGATTGCGTGACTTACCTGTGAATCCCCTGCTTAAACAAAGTCATGTTTCATCATTTTCGTTCAGAGCGTTTTGCTACAAGTGGAATAAGGACCAATAAGTGGCAGTTGGCGTCTAAGATCGTAGCTTAAGGAATTAATCACCGTCCGGCTCTCGAGTTCTTAAGACGTGTTGGTTCCGGCGGGGCCTTGGGCCCCGTCAAAGGTCGAAATTGTTAGTTGTGAAGTCACGTTGTTGTTATTGTCGAGAATCGGTGTGTAGCGGCAGTGCGTATTCAAGTTTGCGAGCGTTTTGGCAACAGTTAAACCTCGTTTCCGGCGAAGCGGCGCTATTGGTTCACGCGCACGAAAAATGACGCTAGACAGTTACCGGTCGCAGCGCGTGCAGTTCAGATCGTGGTTTGGTTAATTATCATACATGTGTTAAGTCATTTTGCTGTCGCAGATGCTTAATCGCATTTCACGCCTTTAGGGCAATTTGTTGCTTCAGGTCATTTTGGTATTTTAAATAGCCACATAGGCTTTAGGGCAGCGTGCCCGTATGCTAAACCCTTTTAGTTCTTCATTTGGCTCCATCGCCTAATTCCAGAATCATGATTTCGCACATATTTGACCCCAAACGCAGCATTTCTCGGCGGTTGGAGCTCCCGTCTGATGGCGCTGTGGCAGCCGAGCGTATCGCCCGCCAGAATTCCGAATCTTCTAGAAGGCACGCCGCTGAGACGTGATACCATTGGTGCCGGCATTAAGTTGTTTCATTTTATCGCCCCGCAATTGGCTGCCGAGGTTTAGTCACGTGGGGACGCGACCAGGGTGGCCTTTGCCAACGCTTCCCTCTGGGGATTCAGCCGAGAGCCGTCGATCGAGTAAGAGGTCGGTTACTGTGTGAGAGTTCGTGCGGCGCTCCCGCCCTTGGCGGGGCGTCAGCCTTTTTCCCGTCGAGTGCTGTTTCAGCAATTACGTGACAAACGTTTTCGCCTTAAGGGCAGTTGTCCGCAGCCCGTTGCAAAGAACGCTCGTGTGGTGGTTGTGAGTCGGAGTTTTCGAATTGTCTTCGGCGTAGCGTGGGTGTTTGGAGCCCAGTTCCTGCTTCCGTAAGTAAGGGGTCGTGCCCCCTTCATCTCGACCTACGAGGATCTGTTCCGCAGAACGAAAGTGGCCCATTTTTCGTCGTACCGTTGTACGCGTCCTGGACGCGTCTCACGTCGCCATTAAGGCGGTTGTGCACTCATCCCTATAGCCGTTGTAACATCGAAGGTACCTGCCACCTACGACTGCAGCCTGTCGCAACTCAACTGTACCAGGCTCTCTCGCCGCCTACGCATTAAGGTATGTGTCTTTAACCTGATTACCGCTGTGAACGCGAGTGCTAATTTAATCTTCGCTGTCCGCTGCATAAGGCGTCGCGCCAGCATATTGGTGCTTTCCTTCAGAATTGCAGACTGTCCATAACGCGAGTGCTAATTTAATCTTCGCTGTCCGCTGCATAAGGCGTCGCGCCAGCATATTGGTGCATTCCTTCAGAATTGCAGACTGTCCATATCGCGAGTGCTAATTTAATCTTCGCTGTCCGCTGCATAAGGCGTCGCGCCAGCATATTTGTACCCATTACTACTCATTACTGCTCATTACTGCTCATTACTGTTCATTACTGTTCACTACTGTTCAACATCTGTCGCTAAGTTTAGAGCGCGCGTGCCAGCTGGTGCCCTTAATTATAGTCTAAGTATAGCTATAGGGCGACGCACTCTGCCGCCCATTGTAACCCGAAGTTCAATACATGATTGGTTAGTTAAGGAAATTATTGTTTTGTTTCGACTTGTGCATGTTCTGTTACAGATAGACGCCCCCTTCATTGTACTGATTATTGTACGACGGACGAGGGAGCTTTGAGCGTGCAGGTGGGTGAGACAGCTGCGTAGTCGCGGTCGGATTGACACTAATTACAATCCTTGCATAGGCAATCCCGAAATTGTTATTTGACCTTGCAACTCTTGAGTAATCCTATCGGCGGAGTATTTTGCATGCTTCGCTCCCGTCTAACCGTCCAGGCCCGGTTAACCGGGTTAAGACAGGCTTGGTGGCGCCCTCATGATTTCGACATACCCTGTATATATATTATGCCACCACACGCTTGCCCAGAACGTATCGTGTGACTCACGCCCGACTCCCTGAGCGTCCCAGCCGTGGCCTTTTAGCCTATTTCGAACCGATTTCAGGGCAAGTGTGCCAGTTTTTCAGGACTGATTCCGTGGTGCGATGCTCACCTTGGATGGGTGTCGTAAAGTTCTTTTAATACCGTAACAGGCTAATTTTGGCTATCCAACGTGTGGGCCTGTTTTTTTTCTGATATTCGTCTTCTCGTCAAGCCCCTTCGTTGTGCGTCTTAATTTTGGCTCCCTGACGTGGGGCAGTGATGTTCCTTGACAATGCGCGACCTCATTGTTGTCTGTTATCATTTATATCGTTGGAACATATAATAATAATAATAATAATAATGGCTTTATTTTCGATGTATAAAACATATTACAATAAACATAAATCAAACTTAAAATTAAGTACACAGTTTACATCGAAAATCACAAGGCGCAGTTCAGATATACCGTTTTTCAACTGGACCTTGAGGATATTGAAAATATAATTTAAAATGTAATTCCTAAACCCTAAATAAAAGCAATAAATGACTTAAATTAAATTCAAAAATTAACCTGATGGTAGCAGATTCATATGAACACAAGAAACTAACTGCCATTAATTAGAAACTTGTCTTGGCACACTTAAGGCTATTCCGATAAAAGATATTTGAGATAATGTTTTCGGAAAGCTGTACAAGATGTATTTTTCAAAAAATTTGGTAAATTATTGTAAACTTTGCTAATATTATACCGAAACGATCGTTCAAAGAGAGAAGATTTGTGCTGCGGAGGTGTAATTAGACCCTTGAATCTTAAATTTAGATTATGCACATCAGTTCGAAATTCTATTTTGTTATATAGGTATGGCGGCTTTTTGTAAATTATTATTTTGTGATATAAGGAAGCTGTGTGTAATAAACGCCTGTTCTCCATATTTAGCCAATTGGCTTCTACTAATTTATGTGAGATATGGTCGAATTTTCGAATGCCATAAATAAACCTTAAGCAAGAATTTTGAACTCTTTGTATTCGCATAGAAGAATCATAATCGAAACATGGAGCATATATTTCTGAGCAATATGAAAATTGCGAAAGTACCAAAACATAGCACAACATTTTTTTGTGTGCTTCACTTAGATACCTTCTGTGTGGATATAATAGCTTTAGATTCAGATAAGCTTTTTGGATACATTTATTTACATAAGTTCTGTATCTAAAACTATTATCTAGGACCATGCCTAAATTTTTAGCACTGTCTTTCAACAATATGCTCGACCCGTTAATTGATAATTGTATTAATGGTTTTACACTCTCACAATCAGAATTTCTACCAAAAAGAAGTACACAAGATTTAGAAGGATTCAGCTGTAATGCATGTTTGGTTGACATTCCAAACAAGTTATTCAAATCAATTCTTATTTCCTCCAATGCCCGGTCAAAACACTTGGGCTGAAAAGAATAATAAACCTGCGTATCGTCAGCATACATATGAATTTTACTATATTTGACGAATTGATAAAATTTTGAAGTATATAACGTGTATAATAGCTGACCCAAAATCGAACCTTGAGGCAATCCTTGTGAAATTAATCGTGACAAGGAAAGGTTGCCATCAACTTTTACTTTTTGAGTCCGTCCATTGAAATAACTTTTAAATAATTCTAACGCATTTGAAGAAAAGCCGATAGAGTGGAGAATTGAAAATAATAACTCGTGATTAATGGAGTCGAACGCTTTACTGTAATCCAGGAGTGCAAGAATTGTTAATTTTCCAGTATCCGTTGCCTCAATTATGTCATCTGTTATATTCATCAACGCAGTGGTACAACTGTGGAAAGGTCTAAAACCCGATTGTACATCAGGAAGCAGTTCATGTTTATTTAGATAATTCATAGCACCCATAATACTCAAACACGCTAGTCGCTGAACGTGGGAGAAATTGATTGCCGTAGTAACTAGTCTGGTTCTGGGCCACCACACTAGCGCTCCATAGCAAAATATTGGTCTGATGATGGCAGTGTACAGCCACAAGACAGCCTTTGAGGATAGTCCCCACAGTCTACCTACCGCGCGGCGACTTTGACAAAAGGCCACACTTGTTTTTTGTACAGGGGTGGAACCTGTTATCTCCCAACTCTCCAACAAGAAAAATCAGGTTCCCTCAGTTTCAGAAATGTACTTAGCTCCGAATTATGACTTACCTTTATGCACATCTATTATGCTTATCTTACTTCAAATATTCACGTAGGTAACTGCATTCCGCTTCGCAAAAAATTACAAAACATAATGCAAAATTCAAGAACAGCTGCATTAAGGTAATACAGACAAATACATTTTTAGGGTGCCATGTTATAATGTCCTCAGAAATTACACACTTGAATAACTATAACACTCCTAATATTCTTTATTAAACGTAACAGATTACAGACATAAATTAAATGTGCGGATTAGCTACTATATTATTACAAGTGCGGAGCGAATAGGTCGGGTTAATCAGAATACATATGAGCATTTGTGAATCTGACACTTGGCTCCTGAAACACTCAAAGTAAATGCTTCAGTAAGTATTGAGATTTGATAATGCTAAACACGTTGAGAATCTGACTCTTTGTGTTGCCGAACAACCAAAGGTGGTCGTCCTGCTGGGACCTAGTACGAAATGTCTTTAAGCTACATCGCTTCCGTATATACACCCTGGTTGTACAATTTAAAAAAAAGAATTGACTATTCTAGTCGTAACAATGGTATTGTATTCACAAGACGAAGAGTCGCCTCACTTTCACTTGCCCACCAAAGGGTTCGAGGTTTATGATATACGCACCCACTCGAAATTCACTCTCGATTTTTACAGCTGCAGTTTTATAGCCGTATTGTGCATACTTTCGCTTCTGAATTAGGGAAGTGTTTGTCATGATTTGAGAAACCCTTTCCCTTTTGTGTGAGGGACACTCGGAAACGTTGGAGAGCTTCTCTTCTTTTGAATTCCGCGGCACAAATCACTTTTTGACATTAGGCGTTTTTAACTGCGTGTACCCTTTAGCTAGAAAGTTTTACAATGGCACTTAAGCTAACTGCTTGCACTTCGAGAATATTTATAACACATTTTATGGGCGAGTTTACTCTTCTTGGAATTTCTATGCTAACTATTGGCAACGATCTTTCTGATTTATTGCTCCCCTACACATTTATCGCGGAGCGCAGCTGATAGTTGAAACCACAACAAACAATTTTAATAAGAGTTTGACCTGGCTTGTGACATCATGTTGCACGTGGTGCAATTCCGCAGAAAACCAGTTTTGATAGTGAGCGTTTTCAGCAGTCCGAACCGAGAGACTTCGGTCCGTATAAGACGGGTTAATCACACAACATATTCAGAAGCGATAATTCGTAACATGCATTGTTTAAGTAACATAACATATTCAACTTAGCTTAAAATGTAGTAACTGTGCTGCCGGAGTGAATATAAAATCTATTGGTCATGGCTCGGGGCCGATTCTAGAAGTTGTAAATAGCGGGATCAGAGCGGTGGCTTAAGTAATCAGATACCGGGCTTAAAGAATAAAAGGCTCGACTTCAAGAATGGCTACGGGTACATCAGTGTCGGTATGCGGGCCGCGGGAGAGGATTCCCTCAGCCCTACATTGGCTAAGAGCATCGCTTTACGGAGTGGCTACGAAAAGTATGAGTGCGAGAAGGTAGGATTTTTCCAATTTTTGCTTCAAAACAAAACGGGAATCGAAATTCTAACTGTAGGATGTGCCCTGGGAATGCCAAATCCGACAAGGTAAACAAAATGTCAATGATGGTGATAACTGTCCTGGCCTACACAATTCTGGATAGGCTATCAGGCTAACTCGAATCCTAGGCGATTATATTTTAGTCAGCAGGGATTAGGAAAAAGTGGCTCTTATAGCTACTAAATAAATATGACATGGGCACCAGTTGCGAAAAAACAAATGTCTTCACTCAACGGCATGGGCGTTATCTGAACTAGAAAACTCCTTCACTATATTAACAGATCATCAAATTGATAAGTAACATAAGTTGCTTGGTTATACACAAATGGTTAATAAAGCAAAATTCATAAACACTTAACATGATACGATTGTTTAATTAGACGTACAGATGAGCATTGAACGCCATTAAGGGGTTTAATAGAAGATATAAAAAACCTGAGCAACACTCCCCACGATGCAGCAGGTCGGCTAGCGGTTCCAAGACTTCATGCACTATCTGGGGGCGTCGGTTTTCCATGCCCAATAAAACGGCTGTCAGGTAATTCAAAAGTCGTCCAGAAAGGAGAATTGGTTCGCTGAAGAAGGTTAAAAACCGCCTGTAGAGAAAGAGCCGAAAGGAAAAAAAGCACTGCAAATGCATTATTTCTCTGTCAACCCATATAAAAAATTATAATTCATACCTGTAGGTGCAAAACGTCCGTAGAAAAGTGCGAAAAATGTGCACATAGCCCACAAGAAGCGAAAATGCACAATTAAACTGTCGTAAATACGCCATTCGAAATTCACCATGATGTTGAATGACGTGTTACCGTACAAAAACGACACAACGACATAACAAACCACCCCTCAAGCGTGCACAACAAAATCATACGCTCGAGAGCCGGACTTGTTAGTCGCGACACGATAAAACGACAAAATCGGGAGATCGATCGAAATTACAAGGCCCTAACCCCGTTAGATGACGGTAACACGAAGGGTTGCTCGACTCAACTCAACCGGGAGGGCGGGTTCTTTTCTACCTTCGAGTTAGGGCTGTACATCGATACAAAAGGGTGTAATGATGGTAAATGTAGGACGCCACTCCATTCTAACTAACTAAATCGAACCCACTTGAATGGAGAAGTGTGGGCTCAATTCCCACTAACAACTCGGCAAGCTTGGTTCGGCTAACACGCTACGGCACTGACTTACCTTGAAACAACTTCCTGAAGCAGCTGCTAAACTTCTTTACAACTAACTGAAAAGGAACACAACAACAAACAAAATATCGTCAATACAAATCAAAGACATCAGTACTTAACAATGAGCTCTATTCAAGTAATAAATAAAATAAGCAGGTAACAATAGACATGAAATGTTTGACTAGTTACAAGAAAAATAATCAAAGGGGTTAGTTACTAATTTACGTTACAAGTTACTTCAATACGAACAACAATAAACTTTACTGTACAGACATGACCTTGAAATCAACAATGCTAACTATAGCAGTAATATTAAGCCGGAATGTTCAACACTTTTTGACGAAACGAACACTATGTAGTAGGCACGATAATTACATAAAACGTTGACGAAAAGAACACTAGGTTATACACGACAGTTTCATAAAATACAAGCATGGTTTACCTTGAGGAGTTCAGCTGGCTGTAATCGACGGTCGGCGCGGTAGGGTGTTTTGCCTTCCAAGCACCTGCCTTAAGATGCGTGAAGAAATGAACGACAACGGGAACGGAGAATCCCAGAGTAGATGGAATGCGGAACTCAGCCTTGATATTAAAGATGGTAACAACAGCAAACGGGGTCGGTAGAATACAATCATAATCCCCTCGAGACGGGTAGACGACGTACACAGCGGTAATGGGCAAAGCCCTCGACAGCGAGAACGACACACGTCATGCTTAGTTAACGATGGTCTGGTTAGGAGTCCGTGAACAAATCCGCCCATGGCGACAACTTAGAAGATCTTGCAATCTTCCGACGATAAAGAACTCCAACCACGTTTTGACTAAAACTTGATTCACTTCAATTCCCCACGGCTGTTGTAACTGGTATTCCCTCGTACCGATAGCATACGACTCCTTCATAAGGCACCAACAATAACGAAACACATAAATTAACGCAGAAGACGGAAACGAGAACAAAGCCACCCCCAACGGCTGCATCACGCGAAGCCGTCAGGGGGTGCGATCTTAGAACACGTGCTGTATACTTCAAAACTGCGGCAAAAGCCAACGGCTACCAACGCGTGCCATATGCATCTTTCTCTTGCATATGCGAAGACGAAGGAAGGTAACGGAAAATTTCAACAGAATTGCAGGACAGCTGACTGGACAATTCGCACGGGACTCGAAGGTTAAATGTCTCGAACTAACGACATACTGGGAAAAGATAATCTGCATCCGCCTTGCAGGCAACAAAGAACAAAGGGTGAATTTAAAAATGAAATTCTGCTAACAAAGCGTGACTATCTGAATTAATTTTAACCGATACACGGACTGCGAGGTACAAATGCCTAAAATGCCTTCAAAGCAGAGAACAGGCAGGGCCGGATCGAGCCCAAAATTTAAAATGACGACCGGACTTAAAGATGATCTAACAGACGCCGGCTAGAGGCGAAAATCCCTTTTCTTCAGCCCCGGCCTGTGGCGAACTGCTTTTAAGATGGCAGGAAGACAAGTGCCAAAATTGTTGGAAAACCCGGAAGAAGCCGCCGCCATCAAATTAAACACACCTAAGCCTAAGACCAAAGTTTTAAATTAAGATCTGAAAAATTTCCCAAAAATTAACCAAAACAAAAATAGGTAGCCCGCTCCACTCACGCGTGCTTGAAGAAGCCTACGGTAAAGAGGCAGCTCAGCTTTTACAGAAAATTCCACCGAAATGGTGATTTTACGAAAGCGCTGAACGGAGATACTGCGTAACTGCAAAAAACAATTTAAGCCACTATATAATGTTCCCCAAAATGGCTGCTACACGACGCAGAACTGTCACACACAACCACGCCCTACTTCTAACTACAAGTGACAAGTGTCAAATTGTACGAAACTTACCCTAGTGATCAAGATAACGAAATCAAATTCAACCTACCTTGATCAATAGCGTAAGTTTTGGAAAATTCGCATTTTTAATCAATCATAGTAGAGGCCTTTAAATACCCCAAAGGTGGAAGTAATACAAAGAGGCAGATTAAGTCCCCTTAAGCTTCTATACGAATCACTAAAATTTCAAATAATTATGCTTAAGAATGTAGAAGGTATTTAGGTGTATTCGTTTCAAGTAAAACACACTGTATAAAGCACAGGTCACATGAACATTTTGTTGCATCAAATTTGATTGTTAAACACGTTCCGTGACGTCACAGAACAATGTTTGGTTTATTCTATCAAACTGGGCGGTCACAGCATCTAACTTGCAGTATGCCATTGTTTGAATCAGCTGTTATTAGTGAGGTTATGGTTTGCTTTCAAGACGCGAGATGTTAATTGTTCATGTGTATTTTTGTTACAAATTGAAGAATTGCAACAAAGTAACCGTGTGACCTATGCTTAAAACACAGATTACACGGTCATTTTGTTGCATCAAATTGGTTTGTCATACACCAATGATGACGTATTTATGACGTCAGCAATCATGTTTGTCAAACATTTATAACATAGGACGGGCTGCAATTTTCGTGCAACTGTTGACGCGATTCTGCGCAGTGTGTTTGTAAAAGTCGGATGGAACCACTTACGGGCACACACATCGCTGTTTCTTATTATACGACACTCGACCTAAACCTATTAATGAACGGATGAAGACATCATGACTTGTTCCATTTTTAAATAAAAATGCACATTAACAACTGGCATTTGAAAGCAGACTATAACGTCTCTAATAACAGCTGATTCAAACAGTTGCATACAGGAAGTATGATGGTGTTACCACCCAGTTTGGTAGAGTAAATCAAACATTGTTCTATGACGTCACGGAATGTGTTTGACAAACAAATTTAATGTAACAAAATGACCATTTGACCTATTCTTAACAAAAAAAAATGAAAATAGAAAATTTCCGTTTCTCAGCCTAAATCAAACAACATTAAGTTTTGATTATGCACAGTAGTAACTCTTAATATGATGCATATTTTCTCTCATTTAATTGTGTCTCTATCTCTTGCTGTTTGTGAGATCGCTATGCTGTGTATTCTTAACTTGGACACACTGTATATCTAGTTTTCTACAGTGTATGGTTGTATACAAAAATCTGGTGTGATACACGCACACAACATCCTTTTACAGTGGTCTTATAATTAGCCAAAAATTTGATTTTGAATTTTTAAGCATTTGTCAAATCTTTTCAAAAATTACAAACTCCACAGAAACTGTACAAAATAGAGCGTTAGTTGAAAAGGCAAATTTTCTCGTAACATTTTCAGCTAAATTAAAAAATTTAATGATATACTGGGTGTTCTATTTAAAATAGGCGTTAATAAAAAAACATAAAACATAAAGGAAACCCATTATAAAGGTATTTAACTGGAAAAATCACATATCTCACACTAATACACATTAAAAATGTAATAACAATGTAAAGTTGGAAAAAACCGTTAAGAGCCGTTTTTGAAAGAATTGAAAAATCATAAGAGTAAACACCATACTTGCGGCACAGAATAATACCCTAAATCAGAATGGCCTCTCTGTGTCGGCGCTTTTGATGTCAGCATACTCAATTTTTGTGACCTTGAAATTGCCCGCCATGATCCTATTGGTGTGCAGAGGCGGTAAATTCAAAATTATGCTCCTAAATTTTAAACTGAACAGAAATAATCCGTACGTTTAAAGTCCATGCAATTTATATGGAAATGCATAGTACACCAAAAGATCTTTTCCGTGCACTCACATTAAATTAATATTTTAAAACCACTTGCACAAAAAAACATAACCTTCTTATAAGGGGTCATTGACAGCCACAATTACACCTGTAAAATATGGAAAACAGCTGACTGCACACACTACCAAAACTCGCGCATGCGCAAAGAAAAAACTAGCTGAATTTTAAGCCGACAGGCCATTCTGTAGTATTCTGTGCTTCCGGTTATGCGATTTTCTTCAAAAGCTTGCTGTCGCATCTAGATAGTACACAAAACTTATATATGAAGTTTTAACGCCATACTTCTTTTCGTTTCTGTTCACACACAGAGACCAATAAACAAAACATGTTTTTTTGGGTTCAGGGGACTCTAAAATGTGAAGATCTGTTGAAAATTCAATTTCAAATTTTTGGGGGAATCCAATACTCCCTTTATCGTAAAAGTAAAAATACGCAAGGTAAGTATAAGTATTGAATAATGTTTGAATTTTTTTCTGACAAAAGTAGGAGTATAGGCCATTCAGTAAACACAAAAACATTTAAATTTTCTTGAAGTTGGCATATACGTAAAATTTTTGTGCTAGAGATTCTGTATTTTGTTTTGCAAAGGTTTCCACACATACTTTGAATTTATAAATGACAATTAATAAATGTCATTATTGCATTGTCAAAGTACAGTCGTGTGCAAATAAATCTGGGACAGTGTTTTTTTCACATGCAGATTCAGTTAAGAATTGAAGAATATCTCCATGGATTTCCTGCTATCAGAAAGAGTTAAAGTACGTTTTTTTCCTATAAAAATTTTCAAGGTCAAAGAATTTAGGGTTTATGTTGGCATAACTTGGATTCCTTTAAAAAATATATGTTGGCAACATTTGTTTTAGTAACTTTATAGAACTAAAAATTGGTGGGAAATTTAAAATCTGGCATTAAAGTCAAAAACTCTTGCTAATCTTTCGTAAACGTCTTCTTCTGGTGTGTTAAGATGCAGATCCAACATTTCCTCTGCACACTTCAGAAATGCTTTTTTACATTTAATTTTAAAAGTTTCCGTTTTACGCGTATTCAGTTTCAAAAAAGAAAAACTGACAATTTAATTTTAAATGTCAAAGTGACAAAGTAGTTTACAGAAAAACCTGACGAAAATAAATTTTCTAATAATTTAAAAAAAGCAGTATTGCCAATTTTATCTTGACCTTGAAAATTTTTATAGAAAAAAAACGTACACATTAAACTTTAACAGGTACTGAAACCCGTAACTCTCTCTGATAAGAGGAAATCCATGGAAATATTCTTCAAATTCTTAACTGAATCTGCATGTGAAAAAAACACTGTCCCAGATTTATCTGCACACGACTGTACATATTATTATGGAAATTCTTGCCTGAACTTTTATAAAATGTAATAAAAATACCTATTAATAAATCCAACACAGTATTTGTTTAACATCCTTAAAAGTAGTTATGACAGATGCTAATTAAATGTCACACTCTTAACCTATTTGTTTTAGTAACTTTCTGTAAGTACATTCCTAGGCACAAGATGAATTTTGGAAGTACACTCATGAAATTTTAGAATTCAAAGGCCACTTTGTGTTTTTACTTCCTTTTACTACTATAAAGGAAGTATTGGATTCACCCCAAAAATTCGAAATTGAGTTTTCAACAGATCTTCACGTTTTAGAGTCCCCTGATCCCAAAAAACATATTTTTTTTCATTGGTCTGTCTGTCTGTCTGTCTGTCTGTCTGTGTGTCTGTCTGTGTGTCTGTGAACAGAATATCTCAAAAACGAAAAGAGGTATGGCATTGAAACTTTATATATAAGTTTTGTGTACTATGTAGATGAGACAGCAAGCTTTTGAAGAAAATCGCATAACCGGAAGTAGGTGTTTACTCTTGTGATTTTTTAGTTTTTTTCGATTTTTTCGAAAACGGCTCTAACGATTTTTTTTAAACTTTACATTTTTCTTACATTTTTAATGTGTATTGATGTGAGATAGGTGATTTTCCAGTTGAATACTTCTAAAGTGGGTTTCTTTTGTTTTTTTTTCTATTTTTTTTATTAACTCCTATTTTAAATAAAACACCCGGTATATTATTACATTTTTGAATTCACCTTAAAATTCTAGAAAAAATTTGTCTCTTCAACTAACACTCGATTTTGTACCGTTTTTGTAGAATTTGTAATTTTTGAAAATTTTTAACAAATGGTTAAAAATTAAAAATGAAATTTTTGACTAATAAGATCACTGTAAAAGGAAGTTGTGTGAGTGTATCACACCAGATTTTTATGTTTAGTGAACAGACTATAGGTACTTATACAAAATTTATGTTGCTGGAAACCGAATTAGTAGATCTATGAAGTCGTGGAAAATATGGGGTTTTATAAAAAAATAATAAATTGATTGCACTCCAATGTAGTCTAAACTTCAAGTACTCTTTATTAATTTTTTTTTGATAAAATTAATATCAACATCAGTACCTAAAAACTTTTTTTTTTTTTTAGTGACTATTATTCCATGCTCTATACTCACCTTTCTGGGAGATATTTTATATGGATGCTATTTATATGCTCATTTTCCGAGACATAAAATTTTAAACATCAATTATCAACCCTTACAACCGAATATAAAAAGTGAAAACCTAAACCTTTCAAAGCGGAATTCCATTACCGTATAAGAAGGTTATTGGCAATTGATGATTAATTGCGCTACCTGTGTTGGCAATCCACATTTACTACGTTGGTTGTGGTGAATCTGAATGTTTTCGTTTAGACGATGGCTAAAGCACCAGCAACGGTTACTATTATCTAATTGAAATTAAATTTTGAAGACAATAATATCATGCTAAAAGCGACAAGAAGGAATGTTTGATAAGTTCTTGAGACTGATAAGTAATTTCCAAGCAAATCAAATGTTTTTCCCAAAATGTATTAGCTTTAAGGTTAATCCGTATCGCGGCAATTCATACTAATTTACTGACGAACTAAACGACGTTTAGGTTGATACCTATATTAGAATGTAGATCTTAACCTTGCATGGGTGTGGTGGGGTATTATATACCCCATGTTTCTAAAATAGCAGTAATTTTGTAGTAAACGTTGTTGTAGCGCTCTGTACAGATTAGTAAAGTCTACACTAGAGTGCTTTATTAACCAGGCAAGCTTATCCCACTAAATTTTGTGTCACAGGGATTTTAGCGCCAAGCCGTTGGCTGCGCTGACCGGTAACCGTGCGTTCTGTCGTCTGTCAACCAAGCAAGACTAGAAACCGCAAGTACTGTTTGATCCAGACGAACACTACATGCTGATTTAAATCTTGGTGCATTCCATTACGACGCTAATTATAATTACAGTCTTCATCCAAGTGTGGTTATTTAAATATATATAGAGTGTGTATGTGTTGTTCTGTGCTGTCAACTGTATCTGTCAGTTCTATCGAGTTCTGTCACTCGTCACTGTTGTTTGAACTAAGGAACTATTAAAGTTCTCTAATTTGAACCACGTGCGTGTTAGTTAACAGTGTTTTCGTTTCGATTTTTTCTGCTTTCTTTTTATTTTAAAAACCATTTTTTTTTTAAGACGGATAAAATTAAATGATATGATCATTATTTTTCCGACTTACCGTATGTTGGAAAGTAACTAGAATTTGAATTTGCCGTCACTTTCAGTAACTCAAAATGGCGGACGAGCTTGCTCGTATAAATATAGTACCTTAGTCTACACATTACCCTTTTGCTGCGACGTCAGAAAGAAGATAACATAGCGTTTAAAACGTATGTCTTATATTGCATTGAAATTCAAAAAGATCATTTAGATCGCAGGTAGTAGGCTTTAGAAAGAATTTGACATATACCTAACCTTAAATGTAAGGGATGCTCTAAATAGCACATTATTCAAACCAAGACATTCTTGACCTATGGAATCCAACGTTTCTCCTCCATAGTTTGTATTCTCGTGGCGTCACACAGGGAAATAGTTAGTAGAAATTAGTCTTACGATTAGTACTGCACCAGAAGTTTTTGTAACTTGGTGCGTTCATTATAGTATTTAAATGTTATTGGATGTTTTGTTATATTTTGTTGCAACGCAGACGTGCAGAACGCGGTTACATAATGAAATTATTAGCTGAAAGCAAAAGTAAGTGACTCAGGTCCAGCTCACCATTTTTCCTGCTATCTCGCTGATGTTTCTTCAAGGCCAAATATGTCGTTAGGGCTTGGAGTGTTATTTTAACCCTGTGGCACCTTCACCCTTATTTTAAAGTAGCAAACAAACCCATTTCAGGTGCCTCAAACGTCAAACCGTTCTTGTTTCGACTGAAGCTAGTTGGAGAAATCATTGTTGCGGATTGTTTTTTTTTTCTGTGTTAAGTAACGATTTAAACCGTAACAATATACTACGAGCAAGAGATAAAAACACGCTTAGAAAAATAGATGCATAATATAAATGAACATTGGCAATAGTTCAATAATAAAACAAAACTCGCGCCTTACAAGCAGACCATAACCTCACTAATAACAGCTGCTTCAAACAATTGCATACAGCAAGTTTGATGGTGTGATCACGCAGTTTGATAGAATATCCGTCCCGGAACGTGTTTGACAAACAAAGTTGATGCAATAAAATGCTCGTGTTACCTGTGCTTTATACAGGTTTTTTGGGGCAGTCTTTAGAGGAGAATCGATTTTATACTCTAATTTGTAATGCCGCGGACAAGGTTCTGCAACCCAAAATACTGTTTCCAATAAAGCCTAGATTCAACAATTTTATTTTTAAGGAATACAATCCACGAGGGCAATAAATAAATATGTTGTAAAATTAGGTTATTTTATGTATCAGTTTGATTATAGATATTAACTATACAAGTTTGATTATGAGTATCTTAACGAAACCAGTTTGAGTGCCAGAACGAGGCTGTGAGCCGAGTTCTGCGGCAATCAAATTAGTCTCGTTAATTGCCATAAATAAACTTGTCTTGTTCAATATTTTATCTTCATCAATAAATTCCTGGTTCAATGTATCTTTTTTATATAAAAATAGTGCGGCAATGAAGTTCTTAACGATACTAAAATTATGATATGTTTTTATCGGACTTTTTCCACTGTCTAGGGCAGGGATGAGCAACCTGTTTTTACAACGGGCCAGCTATAGTATTTAACATTACTTACTAGCTTGGTAAGAGGGTTTTTACTGGCGAATAGAAGGATATGACTGGCTCGCCTGCGGCTCGCCAGTAGGGTGACCACTTTTCAATTTATACAAACCCTGAGATACTTCGTAAATAAAAAATGGGTTTCCTGCAGTGAGAAATGCAGAATATTTATAGAAAACAAAAAGCAAGCAAATAAAAACCATGTTTTTATTCATTTCTATTAATGGTTAGCAAATATAATGCAAGGTGTAACTGAAATACTTGTCCATATCGTACGTCGTACTAAACACGCATTGTTTCTACTATGTATTCAAAACAAAACATTAACACAGACGGTTTGCATTCATATTGAAGTGCCAACAATCGATGGCGCAGCTAAAGGGATTACAAAACGGTGCAAGAAGGCGCAGATTAGGCAAAGAGCATATAAGAAGCAACCTGAGAATTATTGAAAATTACAAGAAGTTGCTGGTGGCGTGTTAATCAGTGGTTATTAACTAAAAGTAAAAAGTATGACCAATTGTGAGGTTATAGTTTCCTGAATGACATTTACAAAAACAACTAAAAATTAAAATCAGAGAATGTACACTTACAGATAAGCAATTGTAAATCATGTTGCTATGGTAACCTAGGGAGACGCTTGTATTTTTAATGTGGAGAAAGCCAAACCGAAAGCTTGTGTGTTGTTTCGCTTCCCGATTTTGATAAATTTTGTTGATAAGAGTAAATATGTTATGCCCAGTTGTACATTTTATTTATTTGCCTGAGTGCGCGGAGGCCAGCTGTGGTTAAATTGGCAGTGTTCCGGAGTGTAGTTCCAGAATAAATTGGACCTAGAGTGTAGCTTGTGCGATATCGTTTTCGGAGCTGAGATTCTACAAGTTTTGGGGCTGCGAGAAGCAGAAAGCAAAGTGCAGCCCCTAGGAGAGGCTTTATTCGTGATCCAGAAGCAGGTAGCAGCATCTGAAATATTGCCAGGAAGCAGATACGAGCTTGGCGTCCTGTCCAACAATAGCCTGTACAAGTTCGTCCTTTAGAGCCGAGATTCTTCAAGATTGGGAGCTGCGGGAAGCAGACAGCAAAGGGCAGCACCTAGGGGAGGGCTTATCCGTGGTCTATAATCAGGTAGCAGCAGCAGAGAGCTTTCCAGGAAGCAACTACACGCTGTTCGTCCTTTGCGGAAACCGGAAACGAGATCGGCGTTCTTTGAAGAAAAAACAAATGCGAGTTGACGTCCTTTTGCACTTGAAAACCAATTCTAGGTTACCCAAATTACTTGATTATTATAAAAGCATTGTTGTAGTTTACCTGAGGTGAAGTGATTGATTGATGGTTAATTTGTTGTCAACATAGGCTGAATTTTCTGTATTTTGAACAGCTTTGTTTGGGGTTAAATATTGTATGGTTCTCTGTCATTCGTCAGAATCCAGTATTTGCCATACGATAGTTAAATTCATTAACAGTGTAAGAATCCAACCCTGCAGATAGGAGTTTTAAATTGCTAGCCGGCGCAAACGCTTTAATAAGTTGCAAATGGATAGAAAGATCAACATCCCTTTATTACAGTGAAGCATAATTAAATAATCATATTTTTAATTAGCTAGAGAGAGGCAATAAAATTCAAACTAAGCTTTATGTAGTGGATCAATTTTATTTATTTATGGTATTACAAATAATATTTATGTATAGAGTGAATATAGGTAGTAGTAAAGCATTACAATATTATAGGTACCTTTGATTACAATAAAATCAAAGATTATACACTCGGACCCCGCGCGAGATTTTTTGTGACGATTTTATTTTTATTAATACATATATCCGACTTACATTGATGTTAATGTTAGACATTATTACAAAATTAGCGTAACCCGGAGAAATTATAACAAAACCCGGAGTCCGGAGATTTGGTGTTGAAACCCTGAGACTCCGGGTGAAACCCTGAGAGGTGGTCACCCTACTCGCCAGTCACCGTCTTGAGCCAGTAAAACCTTGCGTGTATTGTTGAATATTTTATTTGTTCCTCACTTGTAAAGAACTAGACATTTACCATTTATTCAAAATGTCAAACTGACAAGGAACTAAGTTCATCAATATGACACATACTAAGGAAGACAACTCTGGCTTTGCACGCTATCATTTAACTATGAGCACGCTTGTAAAACTGACAGTTAACTTGTAAAGATTCTACAAGTTAGTAACTTGTTAAAATAAACTTTCTTGATTAATACAGTGACTTGATAAATTGATGTTTACAAGTGAGGAACAAATAAAAAATATTAAAATGTTGTGCGGGCCGCATGTAAAACTTATGATAAAACAAACACTGAATGATGAACTCAAATTATCTCTTTATTAACAAAATAAACATAGTATAAAAAACTACAGAAATAAAACATTCATTAATAGAAATACTATTGGAAAAACAGAGCAAAATACATATGGAAAAAGATTATTTAAAGATAAATAGGGTACAATGAGGCTGCGGGACACTGTAGGAATTTTTAAAAGTCAAAATGTTAAATTTTTGAAAGGCCGCACGAGAAAGTGTGATGTAGTTAGTCCTGAGCAGGACTCAAATTGTACGTCTTTATATTATTAGGTACACTCGTGCCTACCCCGGGATTTGAACCCAGGACCGCTGATCGCTATGATTACTAGCCTACTACCTTTAGTCCTTTACCAATAGGCCACCTTCTCAGGACTAACTAGGAACACCTGAAGGCGGAAGTAGATCAAAAACTCCCGAAACGTCGTGTGGTACACCCTAGGCAGGGGAAAAGTCCGATAAAAACATATCATAATAGACCACTGTCAAAAAATTACATTCAGAGAACGATACTAAAATTATATGGTTAATAGTCTATAACAACACCCATGACGATAAATGTCATATATTTGTTTAATGTTGATTATAAAGTAAGAAAACAAAACGACACACAACACTGTCAAGCTGAACCTATGTTAGGATTCCTGATTCATAAACTTAAGTTTTATAAAATATTACCTAATTGACTAGTACAATTGAAAAATTGAATAACTTCGTCTGCGACATTAAAAATAGAATATAGTAGAGATATGACATAAAATAAAATTATACTAAGATAATATAAAGGATTAGGTAACTTAATGTTACCACTAAAAAATTATTAACTTTTGGGACGTTTTTAGTTCTTTACAAAGTAGTATTAAATACTGAAAAATGAGAAAAAAAGTTAATTAGTAATTTAATATTAACTTTCCCATACTTTTTTCTATATGTTCTTGGTTTCCTGCAACTGGTTGGTTAAAAGCAAATAATTTTTGAAAATAATTATGAACCAACAAATAATGACATGCATAAATTAACATATTTTACAAAGCTTTTGGATTGAGTTATTTTTTTCTTATACGTCGCAAACACAATAGGCGCGCTTCAACTTTGTAATTTGAATCCGGGGCAAGTTGAGCATTGTACCGCCAGACGCAAGGGTATAAAGCACCAGCCTCTACACTGCAAGGTAAAATGAGGTTACCGACAATACATACATACACGTCGTTTTGACAACGCATTTTTTGATATTCGCTCAAGATCAACAATTTTCATAATTTGCAAAATGTTCATTTGAAGCTTTTTTAATATTAACTTCCTGTAATAAAACTAATTTAAGGTCAGTAGCAGTAAATAAATTAGAAAGTCTAAGAAAAACAATTGTTATTATTTATCAATTAATTACATGGTTTTTACTAGTTTTAATATAAGGATCGTTCATATTTTGCATTTTTTGTTTGGATTTTGCGAGCAATTTGTGACACCATTGATGCAGTAGCGTGGGTGGCAATAGCAACGGCGGAAAGCAAAATCAACATAATCTCGAAAACGAAACCGCCATTGATATGTGGTGTTCCACTAAACAACGTTGCCGATTTTATTTACCAGAGAAATGCAATGTTGTGGTTTTTTAAAATTCGCTTCCGACTTTACTTTGAACCGGCTTCGGTAGAAAACGGTTAACACAAAAGTTAAAGCCTAAAGGAAAGTATGAACACGATTAAAAGTATAGTTCTAGAGCCGGAAAAATATTATGATACAAGTGCAATTAGGTAAACGGTTAGCATATTTGAGTTCGCTCTATGCTACAGCGCACTCCGTGAATGCCAGACAGTGATTGGTCCGTGGTGCGCCGCGCAATGCTTAGTCAATGCCTCGTTTTCCTTATGTAGGTAATTCTGTAGGCAATAAGTAAAATGATTGTTCAATAAATCTAATACCTGCTTTTGTTTACACCCGGACTAGCTCTGATACGTACCTACCTACTGTCAACACCTAATTGCAACTTAAAATTGAGTAACATTCCAAAAATAATATGAACATAATACAATTGAAAACAAAATATAGGTTATAACAAAAATAAATTTTCATAGATCTTTTGAAGTACATCAACACAAACTGCAGCAGCTTTGCAAGAAAATAATATAAGCAGCGACTCCAACAAGTATTAAAGGACCACGAAATTCAAAATAACAAATAAGTATAACTACTTATTTATTGTTTCATACAATTCAGCTTAAGTAGTATCTGAATAGGATGATTTCTTAACACCAAAACAGGCTAAATCTTGTCTGTTCATCTATAGATAGATAGATATTTATTGGTGCTAATATGCAACAAGTGCACTTACGTAAGTCAAAAAAAAATTACAATAAAATTAAAACTAATAAGAATCATCGGTTCAAATTCAAACGTCATTCAAGAAGGACACGAAGTTGGCGACCAATCAGAGCCCGGCATTCCCGGTCCGCGCTGTGGCATCGAGCGAACTCAAATATGCAAACGGTTATAGTTTGCTGTCATAAGGCGAGTCATTTAAATGGGAACCGTTTGCAGCTGCGTAGCCACTGCCAAATGACTACGGCTTCGTGGTCGTCGTGGTGCTTATGAAAATTGACATTTAAAGGATATTCACTTCGCTGTCGGTGTATGATCTCATCCGCCATAGTTTCGCGAAAGATTAGTGGTGCTGTCAAAATATTTGCAATATTTTTCGTAGTTTCACAGTGACGGCTAGCTGTTTAATAAGTTGTTTCTGTTTCATGTAAGTATTCAATTCACGCAAATGCATTAAAATGTAATGTAATCGCAATGCTGTCCCAGCTTTTATACGTTCAATGATTCACCTTTCATTTTAGATTTTCAAAAGTAAAACGTTCTATATTTAAAATAAACGGAATACAACAGTTGCGTTATAGCCAGCACTTTTTTACAGGTAAAGCTGTGGATTTGGAAGTCCACGGCAAGTGGTTCTTACCGTTGCTGCTCTACAGGGCATGGATGAAAGTGCTGGACAGTGAGTAACTCGAGTTCTTTTACCTCTTTTTTTAATGTACACCCACACTATTTGTCAAATTGTGTGAGGACGTGCTGTGTTGAATACTTTTATAGCGAATTCAAATGACCACGTCTTAAATGACTTCCATTCAAGTCGTCGATATGTATCTCTCGTCGATTCAATAAACAACAATTCGAACTGTCTTAAATACGACCGACTCTATTCTTATCACGATTGTCGATTTAATTAAGTTCGTTAGTAAATATAGAGAGGAAAACAAATCAGCTTATATTAAATAAAGTATAAATATTGAAGCCAATGACTTTCTAAAAAGAGTAGGTACTTTAATTGGTAGCCACAGTTGTTCTTGAAATTAAATCTTAATTACAATAGTTTTTGCTTCTGTTATGCTTGACTGGAATCAGATATGTGCGGATCTACTGATAAAACGCACATACACATGGCGTTCCGTAATAATATGAGTCATCCGTGACCGCTGACCAGTAATGCTGTTATCGTTGATAATAACGAACGCCCTGAAAGACCCAAATATCGAAGACCACGGCGACTGCATTTTTATTCTGTTTGTTGTATATTTCAGCACGTGCACATTATTTATTGTATTATTGTTCTTCTAAACAACTCCGACCAGCCAAACAATTTTACAGTACCTATTCACTCTTCACTCGCCAAAACCTAGATTTTTAATATAAATTCTTATAGTATCGTGTGGGTGCTTGCGGTCACAAATGTAGCACTAGAAATGAGTTCAAGAAAGACCTGTGATTTGGAACTAATTTTATTCCGAAATCAAAAAGTAGGTAATCGCATAGCTGTTTGTAAGCTCAACGTTATGTTTATAAGTAATTATAAGATTTGCTTATTTTTATAAGCTAAAAAGTAAAAACCCTCTACCGAAACCTCCCTCTAATTAATAATTATTAATGATTTATTTATTCAATTCCATTTGTAATATTTGGAACGACGACTTCGCATGTTTTAACGTAACGTTGTGCAAAAACTCGTGATCTAGTAATTCCATAACGCTAGTGCCACTGTCCGTATCTCACTGTGTACCATTGTACTCGTTAACAAAATAACAAGTTATTTAATGAACGAGTAATGAAACGTAACGTTGCCGTAAAATAACGTTCCAAAATAACGTTACTGAAATAACGACTCATCTCTACTGTTGATACATAATACCTTATAATGTGGTGAATGAAAATAGCCATTATTACTGTCTATAAGCAAGTATTTGTAAATTTTCTAATTATTCAATCAAGTAATCAGTATATCCTAGTTCTGATTTATGAGATAAAGGTCTATTAATGGAGGTTGAAATTAATACAGGGTTCAAGAGAATTCCAAAAGCTTAAGTGCTCAGCAAAATAATTAGTCATGGTGAAGTACGTAGCATAGACACATGTGGGTTGACATACTTAATTTGTTGTCATCTACTGTTAATTGAGTTGATCAACCTATGAGTAATTAAATATCATTGTAATTACCGTAATATAAAGTCCTAAACAAGTGTTTACCTTGTATTTACAAAACTGTTGTAGTAGCACACCCGATCCTAATATATTCAGTTTCAGACAATATTTAAATACATGATTCTGTAACTTTCATTGGTTAAGATTGCTCATTACACCATCGCAGCTTTTATTCTATTAATTCAAGGAAATGGTTAACTGCTGAGTTAACGGTCTTTTTAATTGGATTTTATTTGCCCAACTGAACTTCTCTCATATAATTTAAACTGAAAACATAAACTTTATTAGGATTGTCCACTTTGTACTACTTTAATCAGATAAATTACAACGGTTTATTCTCCCATGCTTACTGTTAATAATGTTAATATAGCATTAACCGTCCTGGTCTTAGTGCATTCTCATTTCTTCTCAAAATATAAACAGTAGGGCTTCTGTAATTTATGATAAATTATTGTTGATTTTATAGTTTTTATTAAAAAAGTAACCTGTTGTTAAAACTAATCGCTTATTAAAAGAATGCAACATTTCGTTTATTTTGTAATGTGTTGTCAATAGAGCTTGTTATTTTGTTGATTTTTTTCGGTTTGTAGATTAAGATGTGTTGTTATGGAAGTGATTTACTGACTACTTACTGACTTACTGCTGAACTCAACAACTCAACTTTAATATTCTTCATTCAAATAGTGTCAAATTTCACTCCGTTGTTCAATTTGTCCTTGTTTCACATTCATATGTTAAGATTGGTTTAGTGATTGTAACTTTGAACTTCAATTTGGAGTCCTTACTTAGATCGGTGCTTCTTAATGTACTTTTATATTTTTAGAAGCATTTTCTTGCTTTGTGGCAGTTTTAATTTAATTTCTTTATGTTGTTATTCTTATTTATTATTGCTCGTACGTATTTTACTGTAAATTCTACTTGATTGTCTTCTAATCGTTTCCGCTAGTTGGCTGCTTGCCCCATTCCAATTATTTTTTGTTGTTTCCATTTATTTATAACCCAAAGTTTGTGGTTACTTCATATTATTAGTTAATTTTTTCTATAAACTATTTTTTATTTTTGTTTATGATTACGAGATCATCTGCATAGGCACATACTCATAGCAGATTTAGTTTTCTTAAAATTGCCTAAAGCACTAAATTGAATCAGATATCTCCATGTTTTACATCATTGTATGTATGTATGTATTGGCGCAGCAACCCTTGTGGATTATGGCCTGCTCTGGTTTTACATCATTACACATTTTAAATATGAGGGGCGTTCTAGCCAAACCAAGACTTTTAGTTTCATAAGCATAAGAAGGAATGTCATGATGGTAAGAGGCAAGTGTGTTCTATCAGCGCTAGGCAGCGTGTATGTCACGGTCTAATCAAATGACAGTTAATCAGAATGATAGACATCAGTGTTACTGCATGCATGGAACAGGTTATTGTGATTAAGTTTCTTGTGAACGAAGAAGTAAAACCCATGGACATTTACAGAAGACTTCATGTACAGTATGGTGTCAGCTGCAGTTCTAGGATCATGCGTTCCACCTGCTGAATGTTCACGGGAGCAACTGATGTCGGCATGCAACCGCACTGCTGGATACGTCATTCACGTCTTACTGCAGCTGAGTGTCTCACCACCGTACTGTGCTTGGAGCCTGTAAATGTGCGCACGTGTTACGACTTCGTTCACAAGAAATTTCATCACAATAGCCTGTTCCATGCATGCATCAACACTGTTGGTTTATCATTTTATTGAATCAGCCCTCTATATGTCTATGAAACTAAAAGTCCCAATTTGACTTGAACGCCCCTCGTGCTTTGCACATGCTGTTATTAACTCTGACGGCAACTCTCATGTTCTTTAAGAGTTTAAGGCAGCTTCAAATCCGTGTCCCACAACTTTGGCTAGCAACCATAGTTCTTAATTTATGAACGCAACTAGAAGTTACTGAAAAATCAAATGTCAATTTTTACATTTAAGTATAAACATAACGAAACAGAATGTGAAGCGTCCGAGTACTTCTTCAAAGCCTCTGAGTCAAGCATCGACACTTTCATGCTGTGTAATGTATTATACGGATGGGGCCATAATTATATAACGTGTGTTCATAAACAGTCGTCATCCCAGTTGCTTTGAAAAACAAAATGTTATGTCTTTGATTAATTCGTGCAACACAATGAAACGTCATTGAGTACTGTCATTCTGTCATAGCGCATTTTTTCTCAATTTTAATAGACATACGTTTCTGAAGTCAAAACCTACTGGGATGACTACTGTTTATGAACACCCGTTATAACAGCAGTGAGATAACATGAATAACAAAATAACGGGTGTTCATAAACAGTCGTCATCCCAGTTGCTTTGAAAAACAAAATGTTATGTCTTTGATTAATTCATTAATTCGTGCAACACAATGAAACGTCATTGAGTACTGTCATAGCGCATTTTTTCTCAATTTTAATAGACATACGTTTCTGAAGTCAAAACCTACTGGGATGACGACTGTTTATGAACACCCGTTAGAATGCTTGAGTAAGAAAGAGATGGCCATACGAAAAAATTATTTTAGTAGGCATGTTTAGCTGACATATGTCATAATTAAATTAAGCATCAAGCCTACTCAAATATTTGCTACTATGTTTATCTCTTTCTTACTCAAGCAATACGTGTTATATTCTTGTTCATGTTATCTCATTGCTGTTATATACAGAGAGATTTCTCTTACTACGAACACGGCAGACGATATGTCGAATTTACAAATGCCGAGAATTTAACTTTGACAGTTCGCGTATTTTGTCAGTAGATAATATCTGCTGTCATTTATATCTTAAAATCGATAACTACGAAACAACGGATCAGTGCAAATTGTAAAATGGTATTATCAGGGTCCAACGGACCGGGAAATTCAAAATTCTTTCACAACATTTGAAAATAGGGGTTCTTTATCGTTATCAACGTTACATGGAGTTATTTCAAATTTTGGAAACTTTGGATGTGTTTCTCCCCAAAAGCACAAAAGCCCTATGTTCCCAATGAAGACAGGTATTTAAAAGAGGTTTGTATTACCGCTAATGACTATCCAGACTATTTATTTAAATAAATTGCAGAACTAGTAGATTTAGCTGCGATATTCTTTCCGTTGGCCATTTCAGAAGTATGGAATTTTGTGAAACTGTGACATATATGCCTAAAACTTTCTCTGAAAAGTCGTTTTCACTACAACTAATGATTTGAAGAACTGCGTTTAAAAATTAAAAGGGTTGTTCAGAGTACTAGCACTAATACGTTTCTATGATCGCTTAGGATATTGTTTAGCGCAAGAAGACAGGCTCTTTGAACAAGAGCTAATTTAAACTTCTTGACTTTTGTTGTTTGAAATAAAAATAGTTTTATTTTTTTTGCATCTTTTTTTACTGAGTTAGTTTGTTCGGAAGAAATTATTTCTTTCTTCAGAATGCGTTTTACTTTAAGAACTACCTTCTTTTACTGTACTGTTAATCTCTTAAAATCCTGTTTTTCAACTCTGAACTTATCACCTGAATTAATCACAGAATAACAGTATCTCATACATTCTATCTGTGATATAATAATTAATTTAAAAAAATTATACTAGGCGTCTGCGTTGAACAATTACTTAAACAATCAACGCAGATGACCCGTGGATTAATATCAGAGTACGTTAGACCGACTGTCCATCGGTCTTGGCGTATTTTTAGGCAATCGTAAATTCGCCTTGATTTACTCGTGTTCGCAGTTCATGAATTTTCACTGTATAATTGTGGCCCCATCAGTATTTTATCTGAAATCTCTCTTTAAAAATTTAAAAATAGAATTCTATCGCATCAAAGCGCATTGTGAAGGTGACCAATCACTTAGGTAAAGTAAAGTAAAAATGACTAGTCTTGCAAAGTGACACTTTCAAGATCAAACTGAGTCTTGACGATTTGATGAAAAATTTATTTTTTTTAAATCGTCAAGACTCAATTTGATCTTGAAAGTGTCACTTTGCAAGACTAGTCACTTTAGAGATTTTGGTCATTTTTAGTTTACATTACTAGGTGACTGGTAACCTTCAGCGTGCGTTTTGATGCAATAGAATTTTATTTTTAAAGAGCGATTTCAGAAAAAGGTTAATACATTACACAGTATGAAAGTGTTTATGCTTGACTGGGAGACTTTGAAGCCTCCTCATCTGCAAAGTATCACTTTCATGTCTTGTAATTGTATTATTGTTGTACAAATTTTCATCTCAACAAGCAGTCGTGCATTCCCTGACCACGATTATCGGCAAGTCACTATCCACTTAATAGACTACTGTTGCTAATTCCAGTTGTCTAAAATGTAGCATTTCCTTGCCATTTATCTTGTTGAATGTTTGTTGGAAATCTACATATGCATTGTGGATCTGGATATTCTGTTCAATTAGATTGTCGTAGGTCTAAAATCGTTTTGATATTTTGTATTATTTTTCAACGGTGGGTATGGCAGGAGTTGTTGGTGCACCAAAATTTACAGAACCTTATGTGCACTGTTGAGAAGTGTTTTTCCTCTGTAGTTGGAGCATTCTAGCTCGTTGATCTTTTGTGTAATTGTTGTATTGTGCTGATATCCCACAACCACTGTTTTGCTGGTTTCCATATTTGCTGTATTCGTTTTATTAGTTTTTCTCCTGTGGCTTTTATCAGCTCTAAGAGATATTACCTATATACCAGCTGCTTCATTATAGGTTGGGATTTCTTCTATATTATTTTGAGTTTGGACATTATCTGTCCATCTGTTAAGAAATGTGACTGTTAGCAATTCTCCACGCGTATTGTTGCAATCCTTGGTTACAAAGTTGGCATGGTTTTTTATTGCTGACAATTAGTGAACGGATTTTATGCAAACTGCATATTCTATAATTTATGCATATCTTAGGATACGATTATAAATGTGCACAAATTGGAACTTTTACAGTTATTGACACTAATTAATTAATGCATATTTAAGAATTTCTTGCATATTATAGCTTAAACTATAATTTTTTAGCCAAAACCACCTAGGATTGCTTTCAGAAATTTGTAATCTAAAAAATAACGTGAAAGTGGTATTTTAAAACTATCTTCGAAGAAAACAACTAAATAATTATTTTCCTAGAAAAGTAATCAAAACGTGTCTAATAAATTTGAATGACATCCGTACAACAAATGACAAGCTTTTGCGTTTGACACTAATTTTAATTATAATGAAATAATGCAGTGTTTTACTATGCTTGCGGATACGAAATTCAAGCAACTTCAACTGAGGTAGTATACAGGGTTTTCAAAGTTAAGTCGGCACTATTGCTAACTTCGTTATTATTGGAGCTACGAAGTCAGTTAAATAGGCAAACTAGTAGTATTTTTTTCGCCAATTACGATGGTGAAAACGGAATCAAAATCGAACAACGCGTTCGCGAGTTATATCAAAAAGTTAAATTTTTTCAAATGGGACGCTCAGTATACAATATTCACAATCGATAGGAAATTGAATTCTGAACAAAAAGTGTCCGATGTCGAGGTTAGCAGGTTAGGTTTTGCGTCAGTTTTGATACAGAATGACGTAAAACCTAACCTGCGAACATTGAATATGATATAGATTTACAGTGCCATCAACATAAACAGTGCCAACCTAAGAAAAAAAATCACAATCATATATAGTCACCCATAACTTTTCCTAGTTAGTGATAATGATAATTTTAACGAATTTGGGTAGAATTTAAATTATTATTGGTCTATTACCCAAGTTGCCAAATCTATTACTATTTTTTAAAATTTCTATTACGGAAAAAAATCAAGAGTTGGCAACACTGACTACAACATTAGTTGAGATTCGCCTTTTTTCTGTATCTGAGAAAATAAAGCCATTTATTATTATTATTATTATTATTAAGCAAGAGTATGAATCGTTGGTATTAATTAACAGTTTTGAGAATTTATACAAAAATGTAAAAGGTAAAGTAAGAAGAAAGTGCCCATATTTTAGACAAATGTAATTCAGTAATGAAGAAAAACCTTGGTTATACTATTAAGCCATCGCATTTTGAATGGTAAATTTGTTGAGAACCTTGCTGCAGCTTCTAATGTTATTACTAAATATGTAAATGCTCCTTGTACAGAGTGGCCAAATTTCAATGTTTTTATGGAGAATCCCGGTAATTATAGAAGATAATGGAAAAATGAAAACCCCCCTATCTTCGATCTCTTTTTTCAAGAAAAACTTAATGGTGAAATTCAAAATTGGCTATCGTCTTTTGATTTTTCGATATCTCGCTTATTTAATTTATGAAAATAGGAAAACGTGATTTCTACGTTCTTGAGGCACTTTTTTGATAAGAATGTAGTGGTGTAGTGAATTTTTCAAAAATATTTTCGAAATTCGAGTTATTTCATGATCGTCTGAGATATTAAGTGCGTCAACAATGTTTTTTCTGTAAGTAATATTTTGGCCGTATAGTTGCTGTGCGGGGGGGGGGGGGGGTAAAAACATAACTTTCAAATTTTGATCAAAATTTAATGTATCTCCTGCTAGACGTGAGGGAGTGTTATCTATTAGGAGCGCTTTTTGTTGTAAATTTTTCTCGACCAATTTTTTTTACATGCTTAATAAAACAGTTTTGAGCCAGTCCATGAAAATTGTTTAGGTCATCCTCTCTTTCTTGCTGGTTCTATACTCGACGGGAAGATTGATGTTTTTAGAATATCTGGAGGTGGAGCGATTTGCCAAGAAGAAGTAGTGGTAGGTTGTGGGTGCCTGCCGCATTTGAACAAGACATGAATGTGATGCTATCCTTAGAAATATTTCTGCTGGAAGCTGACTTTTCCTTTTCATGAAGATAAGTGGTAGTTGGTAAAGTTTTCCAAAATGCAGCACTTTCGTCAGCGATATACACTTAGCTCTGTAATAAATTCATTTTGTTAACCAACTGTTGAAATTTCTCTTGGAATGGTGCTACCACATACCTATATCACTAGACACTTTCCCAGGAGTTTTTAAAAATCGAATTCCATGCCACTTTTTAATTTTACCCAACCAACCGGAACTTGCTAAAAAAAATCCTTGTTTCTAGTTATTTTTCTGTAAAAAAATCTGGATTTTTCACGTAAAATTTCCAATGAAATTGGTACATGAAGGTTTCTCTGCTGTAAGAACCAGGTAGGTATACAAAGGCTTCTCCACCTTAGGATGATCACCTTGTTGAATAATCTTTTTGGAACGTACATACAAGCCCGGTAGTAATTTTTTTAATTTATAACTTATAAATTCATACATACCTGGTCCTTGAAATGCAGTTAAAACAGTCAATTTTTTTTTAAATGTCATATATTCTTGATTTCGGCACTTGAAATCTTTCGGCTACAAAGCAAATATTTTTCCCATTCTCAAGAAGATATAAAATTTTGCACTTCTCTTTAAGAGTAAGAGTTTTGTGGGCACACTTCATTTCAACTAAATGTTGTGGGTGCCGATATCGTTTCGTAATATTTAAAGTAATGTTGTTGCGATCTTGGCGGTTCAGGTTAGCGGTTTAGGTTAGTTGTTAGGTCTTGATGAATTTTTTTAGAGAAAAAATACGACCGGACCGTATACTGAATTTTTACCAAATTAGGGGATTCTCTGAAGCTTTTTAACGATGGAAACACGTAATTTACACGTTTTAAATGTATCCGGATTATAGAAGTAAATTTCATAAAACTGTTCGAATTATATTAAAGTCGAATTACTGGAGTGTCTGAGTTAATGCATGTCTGGATTAGCGAAGCTGTACTGTAACTTAAAAACAAAAGACGATTGCCAATTTTGGATTTCACCAGTAAGTTTTTCTTGAAAAAAGAGATTGAGGATGGGGGGTCCATTTTTCCATATCTTCTATAGTTACCGAGATTCCCAATGAAAACATCAAAATTTGACCACCATCCTGTACATCTTTAGACGTTGAAAGATCGTTTTCAATATTTAAGATACTGATATTTTCTGCCATTCTTCCTTGATTTGCTACTTTATTTTATGGTTAAACATTTGGTTTACTTCTTTTCCTTGATATCCTTTATTAATGCTAATGTGCAGTGGACGCTATTCCTTACAAGCTCAAGCTTTCTGCCATCAACAGACTATCTGTCATTAGAAAAAAGTAACTATTCCATAATCGAAAATATATTTTGTTATCTATCCTACTGTTATAATATAACAAGCTTTAAGTAATGAGATCGGAGATCGCTGGTCGATACCTTGTGTCAACACACTCCCTCGTATTAGAGTACTAGAGTACCTAGATGACATTTCTGATATAAAAGCTTTTTGGAGAAGTGACAACTACACTGAATGGCAACGTGGATTTTGGCCAAATTGCATAAATCTGCATTCAATTTTCCAAAAACCTGGTGTCTAGTAGTAAAAATGTCCAAATTAAATTGTTAAGTAGACTTGGGTGACAGTACATTGGCGTACCTTACAATTTCAAATGTAACATTTGATAATCATTTTTATGGTTGGTTCTACGCCTTTGAAAAATTTGACGTTAACGTCAAAATATCGGCTGCGAATATGATGAAAAGAAAGTTTCTATTAATGCCTTATATAGTTCTGTTGTCAATGAAAGCCACATACATTTTTTGCCAAATGTCGTATTGATGTTTGCATATTTCTTCTGTATTTACTGTTCATTTGTTTTGTATGTGGCTTGGATTTTACATTGCATTGTATCTCATTTCTTGTAAATAGGGAGTAGGACTGCTTCAGTCCAATTTTGTGATAGGTCATTTTCTTTAGTATCTCTCCTCCAAATTTGAATAAATCTGCTGATATTTTGTCTTTCCTGAGACTTTTGTTTTTAAGGTATTTTAATATTTATTTCATTATTTCTTCTATTTCGTTTACAGTTGTTACTTCGTCGTCGATTTAATATTCAGCTTCCATTTTTTTCTCTATCATCTAGTCTTGGATAAACATTTCTTATTTTTTAAATTTTCTTCTCTCACATATTAGTTCCTCATTGTATTTCCTATTATTTTCACGTACCTGGTAGTTTTTTACATTTTCGTGTTTGTTCCTTGCAAGTCTTTTCCATTTGCTTCATTTCTCATTTTAAGCTTTTAGTGTAGTTGCTCTTTTTCTCTTATCAAACCATTTTTACTTTTGTTATCACTGTAGCTTCTTGCTGTTTATTATTTTTTCGACGACTGACATCGAAAGTAGATTTTTCTCCCTGTCATTTGACAACAGAAAGTTGACATTTGCCGCTGAGCGTGCGTTTTCATCTTTTTGCCGCTCGCCGAGCGTTTTGGGTTTCCGCGTGTACAAAATAGGTAGCCACGTCCGAATGTTTCCTTGACAACGCCCTTCATTTGTGGAAATAATCGCGTCACATGTCATATAGACTGCGCTTGTAATGTGAACTTGATTGTCAATTAATTTTTGCGATAAAACGAAATTTGATATTTTCCTTTAATAATATGCTCAGTCGTCGAAAAAATAGTATGTATATTTCGAGCTAAAAGTGCGCTTGCCGCTTTTGCATGATTGCTGGTTTCGACTTCGTCTCAACCAGCAATATTCATGCGCAAGCGGCAAGAATGCACTTTCAGCTCTTAACATACAATATACTATTGTGGCTTATATGCAACCATACTATGTTATTATTGACCTGTACTGTCTTCAAATTATTGAATCATTTATCTTTGTATTTAACTGTGCCCTCTTTTTTACTGTCTTTTGAGTAGATTTTCTTGTTTATTTTTATATCTACCAGAAAGTGGTCAGAGTACACATATGTTGCCTCTGTAGCTGCGAATGTCTTTTATACTTTTTAAACGACAGCGTGATCTACCTGATTTTACGTATGATATGGGAGACCTGCACGTACTTTGTGCATGTTTTTTTTTTTAAGTTTGTACTCTATATTATTACTCCTTTCTCTTGCAAAAGATGTTATTTTTGTTTATAATTTCGTGATGACTTTATCTACATTTCTTCTCATCTATTTGTGATATATGAAAAGTATTGTTATTTAAGTTTATCAAAGCTATTGATAGTATTAGTAAGACTATTACATACTTTATTTTAACCCGTAACTACAGACGTCCACTTTTTGTTTGATATGCGACTGGTTTGCCACACCAATGCTTTCTAATTTATGTTTCTGGTAACCACGCAAATAAAATCACAAGGTTTATTATAAAAATTTAATTATAACTTGATTTGAATCATTAGAGTGAATTTAAGACTATTTCTGTAGCAAAAATAAACATATTTTAACAAAATACATTTTAATTTTAGATATTATTTTCAAGGACACTATCACCTACGCACTGCAGATATAAGTTGCTTGCATTTAATTTAGAAATAGCATTTAGTGACATATTTTGTAAGAACAAAAATACACATATCTGTTTCTTCAATTTGCCCTTTTCTACACCTTCTTAACCTAATTCTATTGTGTTGGGCTCTCCCAAAATTCGTTTGAATCACAGTCAACATTATTATTGCTACCCTTTAACTTCTAATCTAACGATTGTACACGGTGTTATCATAATCGGGCTACCATACAGTACTGTCATTTAAATGGATCAGGTTGTGCATCCATTTTATCACTAAATAAGAAAGAAATGCAATAAAACAATTTTTGAATTCGGCTAAATATATCCCACTTTCACAGACTATTGGTCTACAAGACCATGCTGACAATTCATACTTCTAAAATGGATATAATACAAAAATTCATAGCAGCTGCACCCTTGCAAGCCAGATGTAGATCAACTTGTCCGAGAGGTACATAAAAGAACATCTCGGAGAATATATAAATAAAATTTGACAATTACGCAAGGTCTTAGACAAGTCGTCTGCGGTTAGGGGTTAAATGTTATAATAACACAGAATTAAAAAGTAAACTTAAAACTGTATCTAAGCTAAAACATCTGCCAGTGTATTTTATTTCGATAATATTTTGATATGCTATTGTGCATCTGATACGTAATGTTATTACAAAAATATACAGTGCCTTCAGAAATGATCGAACGTTTTTGAATGGTCATTATTTTGGCGCCATTTATTTTATCTATTTGATGTGGGCTACACGTGCAGTGTTATACAAAGTATAAATAATAGTTGGTGGCACTGTAAGTCTGTCAAATTCGAGGTTAGCATATTAGGTTATGCTTCTGTCTGTATCAAAACTGACGGAAAACTTAACCTGATACCTCGAATTTGACATAGACTTACAGTGCCGCCAACATATTATTCATACTTTGTATAACACTGTACGTGTAGCCAACATCAAATAGTTAGAATAAATGGCGCCAAAATAATGTCAATTCAAAAACGTTCGATCATTTCTGAAGCACTGTATAATAACTTTTGGTGAACTATTCAAATTATTCAATGTTTTCTATCGTAACTTGTCATCCTCTTACATTATTTCGTATCAAGGTACAAAAATTAAAGGTTTTAATAAATGTAGAATTAAAACTTCATGGTGACTTCAATATTTAAAAATAGTATTTATAAACTTTTTCTTTTAGGAAATACTTACTTCTTTCTCTTATATTGGGTCAGTTGCCAATTTGTGCTCAAAAGGGTTGTGTGAGCTTGAATTATAAGTAGGTTGGGAGGCTAGTCTAATGCTTCAGAGCGTTTCTTATGAGAATTAATAATTAATTACTCATCAAAGTGGTGACTGAATTAATTAGTGCTTTACTCAGAATATATAGTGTTGGAACAACACCTTCAGGTGCTCCCTATTGCAATGGTTTATGCACACAGCAATTCTTGTTGTCTAACTAAGGCATAAAAATGAAATATTATTCAAATAGGCACATAATTGAAATTTTGTTTATTGCAAGATAAAGTCAATATTTTACACTAATAAATACACATGTAACTATAATTGATTGAGAAAAGTTAGCATTAGATAAAGCAGAATCAAAGGGGTTACGTTTAACGTTTTATTCATAATTGATGTTCTTAATGGCAAACTCATCTTAACTTATGTGAATGATAGGTTGGATTTGGTAAAATCAATACAAGAATGTGAATTTAATATGATACAGAGATAGAGAGAGATGGTTTGTGGCGTTACAAAAATTATGTGAGCGTTAAGAGTTAAAATTATATCACCAACAACGATAACGCAGCTGACGGGCAAAGAACTGCAAAGCAAAGCAACTATTGCAAAGAGCAATAATTGGACTACCCAAGCCTTGAAAAATTGTTGGTGGGCAAGTGGGGCTCTTGAAAATTTGTAATTTGTGTACATATATTAAAAGTATTTGTGGGAGTTCAAAAGTTGTTTTTATTGATCGCCAGTCTGCAGAGCATCTTTGTGTGTTATCTTCTTCGTGTTAGAATATCCAGTGAAAAGGGATCGGTGCTGCAAGATTCGCCAGTGCGTTTAACATCGAGGCCAGGTTTCGAGTAGTTTCGGGCATCGGCTAGCTGAAATTTTTATGTGCTACGTTTGGAGCAGACCTTCCTGAGTGCCTATGTCCAGAGATTTGGAGCAGAAAACATTCCAGGATTGAGAAATGCAGGTGGCATTCTTTGAAAACGAATCCAGCCTACGAGTCCACTTCCAAGGTAAAATTTCACAGGAAAGCAGTACCGGAGACCATCAGCTTTGTGCAGCGGAAAGATTCGAGTTTGTATGAGGTGTAGAAGCAGGTTGCAGTTCCCAGATCAGTTCCAGAGAGTTTTTATCGCCGTGGCGTCCTTTGATTTTGCGATTGGACCAGAGATTTGGAGCGTTTTGCAGGAAGTCGAACAGTTGCCTGTCACGCGTTCTTTTACGTCACTGAAACAAAAACCAGGTTAGCCGGATATTACGTCATAATTATTTTCACTGCATATTTACCACATTTGCTGGTGT